>KV453852.1:379935-636361 GCA_001661425.1 Ogataea arabinofermentans
TAGTCCCAATCGTGGATAAGTTAGAACCAGTGAGCAACCTTCAGATTTTTGATGTAATGCNTTTGTCTCCTCCAATTTCGGAGTTAGACTACCTTGATATAGAACTAAAAATAAAAGAAAAACAAAATATACAACTTAAGTGTTTAATAGACACTGGCGCATGTGGTAATTTCATATCAAAAGATTTCATTTTGATGAATAGATTAGAAGGTGATTTGGAAAAGGCAGTTCCAATTACTGTGCGGGCAGCTACGGGCAAGACGGTGATGGTAGACGAAGTGCTACTAGGGAATGTTCGTTTTGCAATAGCTGATGTTGAGTTGAGTGACTCAATGATTTTTTATGTGGTTGATGGTTTAGTCCACGATGGTTTATTGGGCAATGGATTCTGTAGACAGAATCGGGAGCTTATGGTTAGAGATAAGCAGTTCCAACCACAGCAGGTCATGTCTGTAACAATTGAACAGGACATTGACGAATCTCAGCATCGTGAAGAACAACAAATTGGCAATTTAGATNNNNTTTGTTCTGGTAGAAGGTTTCCTAAGAAAATAGAGTTCGACGATATATTATTTATTGCTTCAGTTGAAAATGTTCAGAAACAGGAAAGGCTTCACGATGGGTATAGTCAGAAATTGCTAAAGGATTATACGGATACGGTGACGGAAGAGAGTCCGGAAACTCTTCCTCCCACAAGAGATATCACTCATAGGATCGTGGTGTATCCTGGTGCTCTGCCGACCTCAAGACCACAATACAGAATGGGACCATCAAAATGAAATCTTTTGATATGAAATTACCACATGCGCCAGTGTCTATTAAACACTTAAGTCGTATATTTTGTTTTTCTTTTATTTTTAGTTCTATATCAAGGTAGTCTAACTCCGAAATTGGAGGAGACAAACGCATTACATCAAAAATCTGAAGGTTGCTCACTGGTTCTAACTTATCCACGATTGGGTTTCAAAACTTAATAGCGTATTTCTCCCAGTATCCGGTGCTACCAAATGTAAAGAATGGTTCCCAGTTTATAAGGGTAATTCTTTCGTGGATCGTATACGTTGACTAGGTTTAAATAGAATCAAATAATTCCAATATATACTAAACTAATTTAATACTATAAAGGGGCTTATTGAACAAATCTACGATGTATTTTGGCAGATTTTATGTGTCAATAAGCCTAAAACGGTAATGTAAGCCGAGAAATTGAGGGATGGGAATTGGGGATATAGATAAAAATCCCACTTTACTTACTATATAGATAAGATTTCGGATTGGTATTCTAGATAATCGGATACATGCTTTTTCTCTAATAAGGGTTTTTGCTCTAATTAAATTTTTTATTGCAGGTTGGAGAAGTTCTAGATGACAAGTAGGTAAGTTAGTATAATTCTTGATGAGGACTAATCTGTGAACAACAAAGGTACCCCATTTCAACTATGGTTTACCGATGAATCGTTCTTCTTAACGTTTGCACGACGTTTCTTATCAGTTATCAGCTGTCATATCTGAATAAGTTTTACTTTTCGCCCCTCTCTACCCCTTTAGTTTAACTATCCATCATTTCATTTTCACTCAACAGCTACCCAAAGTGTGAAAACTTTGAATATATTTCAATTAGTTTAGTAGTTGTTGCTATTTAAAAATGGATAAATTGAATAGCTTAAATTCAAGGGTGGAAAATGCTCTACTCCTTTGTATTTTCATGACCACAATATATCGTATGATTGGTGTTAATGGTGAACTTGCACTCGGTATTCCAGAGGGATACCATCTAAACACGAAACATAGAAAATTAGCTGAAGTTTTGGAAAGTTTGGTCAAACCTGACTTTGCCATGCCTCGAGACAAAAAGTCCCCTCGATAGTGGAGCTGTTTTGTATATCAGTTCATCTTCATACAATTTGGCGTCCATTTTGTTCACAGGTTTTCATGGAGCTTTGAATTATGAAACGTGTTTGTGGACAAATCGGGGCATTCATATTGTTCGGTTGTTAATTGCAATCTCAAAGATTGGTCGAAGGATATGGTCATTTTCGCTGCAACTTAATCTCAATCATACAACTATAAGCTGGTTGCCCTTAGTAGATTCAATTTAGATTCATATAGCGTATACAATTAACATGAGATAATTCTTTTTTCAAATTGGTGAAGGATTTAATAATCAAAAATAAATGATCTATCCCATTGTAGATGTCTATAGGCTTCCCTGCTTTAGTCCTTGTCTTAAGGTAGTATTAAATTTTAATTAAGGAGAGAGCATCCTAGAAACATCTAAGAAGCAAAGTACGTAATTAGCAGATTTGATGGTGCTGTTCAACCTCTGGTATAAGTCCATCAGAGTGCCAATGAGGTACCATTCAACCCTCCCACAACTTACTACAGTCTGTCATACGAATATCCAGCAGTGAACACCAAAGAAGGGATCAGAGAGACTAATTCAAGTGCACGCAACAAAAATGGGTCGGCAATTCGTTCTCACGCGGATCAACTTTAAGGGCCCACGGGCCACGATAAATCTGATATCTCCTGGGTGAACAATGTTTATATCTTATAAACCGAGACCTTGCATTTGTTTTCTTTACTGTACTTTAGAGGATACAACCCAGGCATTTGGAAATTTGATAGTTGATAATGGTCAGAGCTAAGATAGATAAAGAGGGTTTATTACCATTTGGACAGTTTCTGCAATTGGGTGACTCTAATTCAAAAGGAATCGAGTCATGCTGCACGCCATTCTCTACCAAAACATCAGGGTTTAATGAATCACCAAGGCAAAATCTAATCACCTTCAAGAACATATTATGGGTTGAGTCAACAGGTGGTTCGAATAATGAAGTTGAGATTTCATATGCTAGAGAAAAGAATTCTAAATTAGTGCCTGCTTCTCAAATCTTTCAAATTGAATTCGCCAACCCTGAAGAACAACGCCAGTATTCCAGCACGGAGTTAACTTCACTCTTAATGTCAAAAGCATACCCTGACTCTCAGCCTCAAAAATCGGTTCTGGTTGTGATGAATCCTCATAGTGGACAAGGTAAAGCAGAGAGATTCTATCACGGTCAAGTTGAACCGATTCTTAAAGCTGCAAGATACGATATTGAATTATGCAAGACTCAATATAGCGGACATGCCGTTGAGCTTGCTCGTGATTTAAATATTGACAAGTATGATATCATAATATGCGCATCTGGTGATGGTATCCCACATGAAATAATCAATGGTTTATATGAAAGAGAGGACAAGGCTGCAGCTTTTAATAAACTAGTTATCTGTCAAACCCCTTCCGGATCAGGAAATGCAATGTCTTTATCATGTCTTGGAACGTTGGTACCTTCTACAGCTACTCTGGAAATCATCAAAGGTCATGTGGTTAAGGCTGATTTGATGGCTGTTTGTATGCAAGATAAACCTGTTAAATTATCATTTCTCAGTCAAACATACGGTATTATCGCCGAAGCAGATATTGGTACAGAATGGATCAGATGGATAGGTCAATCAAGATTTGAACTTGGTGTTGCAGCTAAAGTTTTCGGACGTGCTAAATATCCATGTTCAATTGCTGTTAAATACATCACCAAAACAAAAGAAGAACTGAATGAATTTTATAAGAAAGCAATTCAAAGTCCAAAACCTGTGTCTGAAGAGCTTACAGATGATAGTTTCAACCTTAAATATTATCGTGGATCCCAAGATTTGGCGGATCTAGATGATGTTGATATGGATGATGGTTGGGAATGGTTGGATCAAAAAGCTTGTGATAGTCTTGGGATTTTTTACTCCGGTAAGATGCCTTATATTTCAAAAGATACAAATTTCTTTCCTGCAGCTTTACCAAATGATGGATCAATTGATATTGTCTTTATGGATGCTAATATGAATATATTGAAAACAACTGATGCATTGCTTTCTCTTGATAAAGGTATGCACGTTTGGAAACATGAAATTGGTCATTACAAGGTGGAGGCATTCAGGCTAATACCTAAACTAGGATTTGGTAAAACGTCGTATATCTCAGTTGATGGGGAGAATTTCCCATTCATGCCATTCCAAACTGAAGTTCTGAGAGGTATAATGAAAACAATCATGACCGATGGTAGCTTTAAAGAAACTGGATTTCTTGAAAAGATATAGATGAAATCCATAATTGTTATTGAAAAAATGTGTATGTATTTTACTTTCGATTATCGGTTGTATAATAGTTTTTAGACTTTAAGATACAAAACGTTGGGAATACCAATGAAGCAAACTATAGAATAAATCTAATTTAGAGTACAAAGATATAAAATAGAAGAAAATAATATTCAAATGAATAAACACACATATACTATTTATTTAACCTCATTTTTTTTCCTTTGATGGAGTAGCAGTAGCCGAATCATCTTCATCTTCACTATCATCGACTAAAAAGGTATCATCATTAATAGGTTCAGCAGCAACGCTGTTCAATGGTTCCCATTTGCCTTTTGAATCGGCACTCTTATCGGTGGTTGTAGAAGGTTCGGAAATAGATGTGGCTGCAGCAGCGGTGCTGGTACTGGTGCTAGTGCTGGATGCAGCAGGCTTAGTAGCACCAGGTGTCTCTGGTAAGTTCTTTTTTCTATCGAAAGAATCTCTCTTTGGGGTACCATAGATATCTTGCTCTGTTTCATCATGTAGTTGAATTCCACCAATTCCAGATGATGAATTATCAGTCTCGTAACTTTGACGACGGTTATAGTTTGGACGGAAATTTGATCTTTGTTGTTGTTGTTGTTGTTGTTGCTTTGATTCATTATTGTTGGATCCAAAAGCACTGAACAGCTGATTCTTTTGTGGGTTGTTGTTCACCTCAGACTGAATCTTTTTAGCAATGTTACCAAACCATCCTCCAATCTTATTTCCTGCATCTTCAACTGATTTTCCAATGGTTTCAACAAAATCTTCGGTATCACTATCATCATCATTGGCCCATTGAGGTTTTCTGGTTGGTTTTGGAGGTGGTTGTCTATGCTGACGAGTGGATTCCGATGAGGTAGCTGAAGACAATGATGCTTTACGTTCATATTCTCTAGCTAATCTTTTAGCTAAAGCTTCATCTGATTCCAATTGTTTTCTTCTAGCAAAAGATTCTCTTGATGGTAGAGTTGGTTTAGCTTCAGGTTTTGGAATTGGGATGTCAGAGGTTGGATCAGATAAAAATAGTAGAGCATTGAATGCAGGATCCAATCTGCCTTCAGAGGCGATCAATGCCATCTTGATGTACTTATCTTCAATGGTGGGGAAAGCCTCATGTAGGTTTTTGATTGCAGTTGACACTGGGGATAATGGTCTAGCAGGTCTAGCAGGTGGTTTTGGTTCAACTTCGGCTTCAGCTTCAGTTTCCACAATTGAAGGCACTGATTTCTCAGTTGTAGGTTCAACAGCTGTGGTGGTTTCATCAGCAGTAACAGGCTCTGATGACACCTTTTCCAAAGTAGCATCTGCTGCAGTAGTAGCTTCAGCAACCTTATCTTTAACTTCTTCAGTACTCATTTCACTATGCTTTGATAATTGATAGTCAATTGATTCTATGTGTCTCTGAGAGTGTTGAGTCTAATTAAATCATCTGATACTGAGTGGCTGAGACCAAGATAATCGAATCCAATCTCTATTATCACGATTGATCCGTGTATCACCCACTATATTATACATCTCTGCACCAAACACTCTCAATCCAGAAAAGAGCACTGCCCTGATTTACCCACATATTACTATGTGTAAGAAGGATCGATGGAATCAAGGATACCAAAGCGATTACTATTAAAAGTAGATGGAGTATAGGAACGGATTGTATCTTACTGGAAATATAAGCTAACCAGTAAGTCAAAGAGTATTCACTAATACTGACTTTCATTTGGTGACATCACTAGAGGTATCTGGTTTTCCGGATCAAAAAGTGAAGCACTGTACAATAATTCTTCGTTAAGCAATCTAAGAAAGAAATAGATGATTACGATAAAGTTACAACTACAATCAAGTAATCATTACAGTTTCTGATGATATACCTGGTCACTGTCCAATTGCCACGTTTGAAAAGATTCAAACATAGTAAGTAGATGTAGAGCTTGTAATGTTCGGCTGGAAAAGTATTCACATTCAAGCAGGAAACTCCGGGCCTTCCCAACCCACCTGCAAAGCGGTCTACTAGTAAAAACAAAAAAAAAAACAAACAAGGCTGAGAGTAGATATGCTATCAATAGATCAATAGATCAGTATAGTAATAGAAGGTCTTGCTCATAGAGAATAAACTTATAAGGTTGCTATTTTCCTGCGCGGTGGTGTTTTGTGTATTCGCACGTTTCAATAATGATAAGAGACACGAGTTGCTGTAATCTTACCATGCAATGCCTGATAAACAAATCAATACTGTGATGTGTTATCTTACAGTCTTCTGGGCAGTGATGCAAAAATGATATATATATACTGTACCTGATCATAAGATCGATATACAAACTCTCTATAAGTTACTACGAATAGTTTGATAATGCGTTATAGTCGAAGAATAGATGGGAATATATTTGAATATTAGTGAGTAAATAAGCATGGATAGCAAAGCACAAAAGTCTCAGAGAGAGAAAAAAAAAGAAATAAATCTTCAGCAAAAGATAACAAGATGTCAGTAAGTAAAAAATTAATCGGACCTGTAGGCTCATCCGAGTTGATTCTCAATCATCCTCGTGTATGAGTAAGTAAGTAAGTAAGCAATGATGTGATAATGGTATTGAAGCAAAGCAGGGGGCTGATAAGATAAGAAACGTGGTGGAATAAAGTGTATTGAAGTAAAGCAAAGCGTAGTATTAGAATAAATAATGGTAAAGTGAAATGAAGTGAAAAAAGGGAAGCCTGGTATGAATGTAAAGTGGCAAGTTGTGGTTATGTGATGATACTAAACCATCACTTCTTCTATTGATAGCATGAATAAGTGAATAAATCCTTTTTAGTAAGCTAGCTGCTTTTCATTTTCGAAGCTTGTTTTCTCTTTGAACTGGCTAGTTTGATTTGATCACCAATCGATTCCATTAATAAACGGTAAGCGAATAGTAGTAGATCAGAAACAATCAAGATCAAAAATGGAGTGATTATAATTAAAGATATTATGTACTGCAATGGTTTATGTTAGTATATGTTAGCTAAATCTCTCAAATGACGTGAGTGTACTTACATTAAATAAAATGAAAACATCTTTCATCTGCAACACAGTTGTCATAACGGTATCGTAATCGATGCGCATACTATCTAGCAGAAAATCTTGTAATGTTAACATTGGATCGTGTTTGTAATCTTTGTATAATATAGCAAACGGAAGTTTTTCTCCAGTGTGTTTTGAAAAGCTTATAAAACTATTGGTAGTGATGATCTTGTTATTGATAGATCAGAACCGGAATATTGAAGATTGAGCCGGATGATGATAGCTATATAAGCGTAGAAATAAAATGCTAAAAGATGGTCCCAAATCCTTCGGCTACTGTTCTCCAACCAACCAAGATCACAGATTCAAAAGTGTTACTGGATGTTTATCCAGCTTCCAGCATAAGTGAGATATATATATATATATATATATGGAAAGCATACAACTTGTCAATACGGACACTATGTTCACAAAAAGGAGTTGTCTGCTCACTTTGAGCCGATGGCCGGGTTTGAGTTTGAGCCGCAGCCGATGTAACATGTGCAAAATGAGGGAGAAGCGGCTTAAATTTACTTTGCGTCGATCGACTTGAAAGTTGAGGTCGATTTTTCAGTTGAGGCAAGAAAAAAATTTGTAGCCATGGATTTAGATAAATAGAGAGTTGGTTAGTTAGTTTATTGTAGATGTGTAAAATTATAACTCGTCAAGAGGAAAACTAGAAAAAGAAAGCGAGGAGTTGAACCACTGTTTTTGAAAATATATAAGAATGAGTAGATTAGAACTATACTCACCGGAAGGAATAAGAATAGATGGTCGTCGGTTTAACGAATTGAGGCAATTCACATCACAATTAAATACGCATCCAAATGTATCTGATGGATCATCATACGTTCAACAAGGTAATTCCAAAGTGATATGTTTAGTGCAAGGTCCAATGGAATCATTATCGAATACAAATGCTGGTGGTGCTTCTAAACTAGATCATAATGGACCTATCTTATCAATCAATATAAATTATCCGCCATTTGCAAACAATGTTAGAAAGAAGAGAATGAGAAATGATAGAAGATTACAAGAATTATGTGTTGTTTTGAAAAGATGTTTTTTGAAAACTATAGTGTCGAAGAATTATGCACGTACTGTTATTGAAGTTAACATAACCGTTTTATCCATGGATGGAGGATTACTTGCTTGTTGTTGTAATGCAATCACATTGGCATTGATAGATGCTGGTATTGCACTATACGATTATGTGAGTGCTATATCCATTGGTTTATACAATCAAATTCCACTATTGGATATGAATACTTTGGAAGAAAACGATTTAAGTTTTATAACCATAGGTGTTGTTGGTGACTCTGATAAATTGAATTTGGTTTTATGTGAAGATAAATTACCCTTGGATAACTTGGAGGCACTTATCAGTTTGGGTATTGAAGGATGTCATAGAATCAAGCAATTGATGGATGAACAAGTTAGATTGGTTGGTACTGATTTGCTTTCTAAAAAGCAATAAATACAAAAAGTAACCGTCTCTCATATATTAATGTACAATTGAATTTTTCAATTCTTGAATCAAGAAGAGTAATTACTCTATAAGCTACAGGATTAGAACGTAATAATCATAAATAACTAATAAATACAAAAAATACATAAAAATAACAAACTCACATGTCCGAAAAATAATCAAAAGAAAAGTAAACAAGAAAAATTAAAGCATCAATAAATCTTACAAAAATGTCATCAGTTAACAATCGTACCTAAGACTTTAAGTGAATCTTACCAAACAACTTCCTTCCCTTTTCTTTTAAAGCTGTTGAACTTCTCATCAAATTATTAGTCAAATCTGCAGTGGTATGAGGTGTAGCATGATGTAAATTAGCGGTCTTATAAGCATTAGCAACATTAGGACCTAATTGTGACTCGGTACTTGTGAATGAAACAGACCCCATTTGAATAGTTTGCTTCAAAAATGTAGTCAGCCCAGTATCAAATGAAAGTAACTCTTCTCTATGTTTTCTTAATTCAGCTAATCTTTGATCTGAGGACGGTAAACTCATCAATTTATTAAGATCTATCACTGGCAACTTTGGAGTTTCCAACTTCACCATATTAGAAAGAAGCATAGATGATGATGCGGATACCGTTGAGCCTCTAGCTGCGGAAGGTTGTGGAATTTGGAAACCTGAATCATTAGCTGAATCATCATAACTGCTATCAAATGAAGATGATTCTGTGTTTTCGTCTAAACCACCCAAACTCTTTTTATGGATAGGTGTATCAGAATCAATCAACATCGATTTCACTTTGTACCCAGATGATCTTTTTTGTTGGTATGGATTGGTATATGTTGATGAGGTTTGACGAGGTAATGTGACAGAAGCACCCTCTGAGATCTCAGAACCGTATGTTGAAGATCCAGGATCGGTACTAGTAGCTATCGTTCTCATTGTGTTTCTTGTATTTTGTCTAATAAACTCATTTCTGAAATCATCCCCGTATGCCATCTCATTAATCGATTCATCATCTGGTCTAATTGACGATGGATATCCTCCTGTTGATAACGATCCGATGGATAATCTTTTTCTTTGGAACGTCGAAGATTCATCATTGTGTACAAAGGAATATTGGTCATCGTCATACGAGTAGTCGTCAGCATATTGTTCGCCTGTTGATGGTTTCCACGATTCAAAACTCTTTTCTAGTCCCACAACTGGTGTAGCAGCCGACTTATCTGATCTCAAGGAAGACTGTTCTGGAAACTCGTCATCCAAAGCAGAAGACTTCCATCCTTCTTCTTCACTATCAACATCATCAGGATCATTGTGACTGACTCCGCCAACAGCAACACTACCATCACCAACACTATTATTAGGATAGCCACTCATATCCTTGTCATTTGCGTCACCGAAACCTGGAGTCTCGTTGAGTGGAGACCAAGAAGGTTGCTCATCATCATCGTCATCGTTGTAATCGTATTCAACTTTTGATTCCGATGGCAACTTTCCATCAGTGGATATTTCAGGTTCACTAGGTAGAATATCTAAATTTCCTTCACGGGAATCACTCATATCAATTTGGGACTCATTTTCATCTTCGCTTTCTGGAGCCCAAGAATCTCTATGATCAAACTCCAATGAATCTTCATTTTGGGATTTGCTGAGTAATGTCGCAATGTTCGGCGTCTGAGCTTCTAGGTTATCATCTTGATTCGTATGGTCTTTGTCTGCCTTTTCTTCTTCCTCCTCAACTTCATCATCAGCATGAGGATTCCATCCTCCTTCATCATCGTCATCATCACTGTCATTAGTATCGACATTCTTGTTGCTGCCACTACCGTTGCTGTAGTCGTGATCGCACGTTGTTCTCCAATCATGCGTATCGTGCAAAGATGAATGTTGTTCAGTGGAGTTTATGGATGATGCTGCACTTTTTTTCGATCCTAAGGAGTATATAGATGGTTCTTCTGGTTGATTGTCTGAATTTGGATTCCACCCACCCTCATCATCATCATCACCATCATAGTTTTGATCGAATTGTAGATGTAGTTGGGTATCTTCCACATCGTGATCATCAAATATCAAACTGTTTGCTGATTTTGGGGAAAGTGTTGGAGAAGGAACTCTTATACTTGTAGCTGAAGATCTTGCACCTGTTGGTAGGAATGGAGAGCCAACGCTTAAATGATCGGATAAAGGTTCATCAACTGTAATATTTGGTGCAAAATTGGAGGTGGGTAGTTCATCTTCATGTGACCATGCTTGTTTGATTTCATCCGATTCAGTATATCCAGTCTTCCACATGTCTTTGTTTGAAGATTTTGAGGATCCATTGAACGACTGAGAGTCTGCATTTAATTCTATTGCAAAACTGTCCAGGGATTTAGACAAATCATCGATAATGGAGTTGGACGATAACCTTTTTGAGCCTTGAGCAGTTGATATACTGCTTTTATTTGATATTTCTGTACTAAAGCTATCAACTTGACGAATAAGGTCTTGTAAAGATCCACTATCTCTGGTACCTTGCACAGAGGGTAGAGATTGAGAGTCATGAGACGTATCAGCAGCAGCATTTTTACCAAATAGAGAAACACTAGGATGATCATCTTCATATTCATCATCATCGATACCATTTGTTGGCATATAGTTCTCTACTGGGTAAATAACCTCATCATCTGATTCCAAGGCACTACTGTTTGATGGACGTCCCAACACGTTATCATCTTCATCTTCATCTGAGGAGTACTCTGCACCTAGGAAGTAAGCGTATTTATCTTTACTTGTCATTTCAAGTTATTCGGTTGTCTGTGAATAGTAATATATGGAAAAAAGGTCCTATCTATGCAAGTGAGTTGTTCAAGATTAGGTGTTCTTGAGCGTGAGCTGTTTCAATAGAGTATGAGATGTGGGTATAAATAACTGTATATTCGAGTTTCAGAGTTGATGGCAAGAGCAAAAGTGATAGGTAATTGGTTGTTATTAAGAAACAAATTGATCTAAAAGCAATTGTACAGTATATATATAGTATATATATTTGTTGTGTATACATACACTCAGAACAGAGAACAAAGACCAAAACACGGCCCTGTACATCTCCTTCTTCAGCCCTCTCTCTCTTGCAACCGCGCCCTGAAAATTTGTCTATTTGCTCACACTGCTGAAAATTTTCTTTACTCTTTCTTTTAATGATATTGTGTTTCTTCTTTACAATGATGGTGGTGTTTAGAATTATACCAGATCTTTGGAGTACGAGCACCAAAGATAGCGTTATTGTATTTTGATTGGTACACTGGGAATGGATATCTTTCAATCAGAAGATTGACTCTCTATTTCCTCTGTACTACTCTGAAAACTGTTTGACACCAATCATTATTGTGATTAACAGAAATTCACCTAGCAGAACCAATATAGACACCCGAGACGTGCATATTCAAGATGATGAATTACTTTTATAACCTTATCTACATTATCTGAATTTTAATTGATAGAGAAACTGAAAGATTTTCTGATTTTTATGCTACCTCTCGATTCTATTCTATAAGCTTTGCGAGCAGAGACGGAGAAATTCTCTTTTTGTAATTATGGTTCGAGGTTATATGCTTTGACCTAGTATCTTTGAAATTACATATTCGTAGTAATGTAGCCTATTGACTGAAAGTATCATATTCTCGTTTTATTGACTGACCGACACCAAACAGCTAGTTCCAAACTAGCACAACTTATATACTCAAACGCTTTTTAGCCGAATCCGCTTGTATCCTATTCATCACCTGCAGGCACCTCATCTTTCAATATCTGTATTAGCTTCACTCTAATCTCAGTAGATTCATCACCCCTTAATACATCATTCAAAAACACAACTTCACAATCTAATTGAACCATTTCCAATGCACCTTTCAAAACACCGCATAATATATTCGAGTACCAAAGCTCTTTCAAAGCTTTACCATCATCGGGCAACTCAACAAAATCAGCCAATGGATTATCATTCAAAATCAAACTGAAAGTCTTGGAATCTGCTGACCAATTGGTTATTATCGGAGTAATGTTCAAAAATATTTTAAATCCAATCTTTGACACAATCTCGGCCGTTTCTCTGAAATTCGTACATCTTGAAAGCTGTGTCTTTTGTAAAAATTCATCTATTAGTCTGATTCCTATATTGTAACCCATTTTAAACAATTGATTATTAACTGCCTCATAGTTAAAATTGAGATCTTTACACAATTGTGATACTATTGAACCATAAGTTAACGTGAATAATTCAGAGTTAACTTTCTCAACTTTGGTCTTCCAGATATCATCTCCTAATTGTTTGATTTGCTTGGACATTTTGGGTATATTTGTTCAGTTTTATAGGAGATTTCACTATAAAAAATCTTGTATTTGAGCATTAGAAGCACGGCTGATCAGTCAAATAGCTCAATCTGATTGCTTTAACTTCCTTTGCGACGTGCTTACAGCGCACTCACCTTGCAAATTGGAGGTGTCCACTCTGATTACGTAAGACGTAGCTATATAATAGACCATTTGGCTTCCTTTAACAAAGAAGCCTCCAAAACGTTCTATATTACTCAAGTTTACTCCAAAAGCTGCTCTTGTAGATACAGCTAAGATCGGTTACTGGTTCTCCAATATCTCGGGTGATGAGTGCCTTTCAAAACGTGTGGGAGATCAAAGATTGAGGAAATATTTTCGATGAAGAACAATCTAAGTCCATACAAAGCAACAATAACTTTGATAGTAATGGGATATTGTAGGTAGATAGAACGCATTCATGAAAATATGATTCAGGTGACTTGATTGGGCTTTCTTATGGCTATAAGCCACTATCAGCAAAAGAAGGACTCAAATATGCCCAACTATATGAAGTATGAGATTGAATATCAAATGGCTCTATATGCACAACATGCAGACATGTTTGCTTGAGAAGAACTTCATGAAACGCTCCATGAAGTCGTCAGGTAACAACTAAGCTGCGTCTTTTATACAGAAAAATGGATCATACTGCTTTTTCTTTACTTCCACAACCAAAACTTCACTCCAGTTGTGCCCCTCCAAGTGGATGTCTAACTGATATTGTGCCCCTCCAAATGCTCCTCTTAATCTATCATAATTTGTCTTTTACTATTTGTCCCTATTTCTTTTAATTGGTCTAGACATATTGTCTCTATTTGTCTCGATCTTTCATAGCATGTCCATATTCATCTCCAGACTTTGTTTGTGTTTCTGATAGCTGAAATGCCAAGTCTCATATTAATGATAAGACTTCACGCTCCCAAACGTACCACGTTAGTTGGCAGATTACATGCTTTGAATTTTAGTCGACGCTTAATACTGCTGCAAGATGATTATTCTTTGCAAATTGAGTGCAGACCCATGGAAGACCATGTTCAATAATAATAATTGGTTTTTTCTTTTTCTTTTTTTCGATGAGGATAAATCGTTCGCCCATTCAATAGAGCAATTATCCTGATGGTAACTATGTAGGCTATATAAATATGGAAAACCTACTTATCACCATCAGCTTGAAGTGTGACCTGAAGGAGATTTAGTTAATATATTGGATAGATGTGATCTTTGTAGTGTATTGATAATAATATCAAAAATAATCTCGAGAAGTTTGAAGAAACCTTCGTCTATTGTAAATGTAAATCGTCTATTCAACTAAGCAATCATCCTGATAGTATCTTTGTTGATTGAATAACTATAAAACTTACCGATCCCTATCAGCAAATGATGAATGCTTGGGAGAGTTCGTTTGTTGTAAAATTAATAGGTTTTTTTTCTTAAAAAAACTTTTGGGAATAGTTTTACCAACACAGATCCTTATCGAAAACTCTCTTTAAAACACAATCCTTTTGGTAGCATCCATGGATAATGATCAATGCTGAAAACTGACTATCTGTTACATTTTTTGGTAAATTATAGATGCTTCTTAGAGTCCAACAAGGTGATCCAGCTGGGTTTTTGAATCAGGAATATATTTTTAATTTTTGGGTTAATTTTCAATTTCTTTGAATTTTGGGTTTTATAATGGTTGGAATTACTTATCTAGTATAACTAGAAGATGCTCAAGACTTGAATAAACGATCTCACTACTACTGGAATGCTTTCAAAAGCCTGGAACTGAAAAAAACACAAGAAAACAGTTTGAAACTTTTATGCTTTAAAGTTTTTGGGTATACGCTTATAGCATAGCATCCTCGTTTTTTTGTCAAATTAGGCCCGTGTAGCGTAATGGTTAACGCGTTTGACTTCTAATCAAAAGATTCTGGGTTCGACTCCCAGCATGGGTGCTTAGTTTTTTTAATTTTTTTTTGCATTAAGTTGCCCCATTTTTTTTTTATTTTTATATTTGCTACTTTATGGTCCTTTGACAGGTGAAATAAACAAGAAAACAAAACAAGATTATATATTGTAACTAAGCTATACAAAAATATCAAATATTATACATAATAGTCGAAGCCACAGACAAAATCGGGGAAAACATTACCGAGTTGAAAGCATAAGTAGACAGAAAGGAAAAAACATATTAACTGAGAGTGGTTGAACGCACGTAAAACAAAAAACACCTATCATAGCAAGCCGCCAACAGTGAATTTCGTGAAAGCAGACTCTTCAGTATCTTTAGTTGTAGAGGGTATAGCATAAGGAGCAAAGAATTTACCTTTCTTCTTGCCATTTTTTGGACCGAGACTTCTGGTTAGGAACTCTGAAGGGATCATGTTAGCGATCGAGATAGACCTTGAGGTAAAATCGATTTTAACAGCAGGCTCTCCTGGCAACTCATCGTTGACAAAATTGGCCCAATACTGCTCAAATTCTTTATCACTGATATGGCTGGATTTGGTAGCCTTTAGAAAGTTATGTAACTCTTCCAATGTAAGTTCCTTATCGCCACGTTTGTGGAGAGTTCTCATGGTATATTCTCTCATGATCCTGAAAGTTTCCTTTTTCATGTGATCATATTCACATGACTCTAGATTCGGAATCAACCCAAACACAGAATACCATGGAGTGTGAATCTTATAGTCTGGTTCACAAACAAGCTTGGATTTTTCGTAACACGTTCCATGCTCTGGACAAAAAACACACGATGGATTCAGCTTTGACACCAGCGCAGATTCTGCAGCATCCGCATACTCTAAAATGTCTGGATATAATTTGGAAATAGATGCAGGAACTTTTGTTGCCAAATCAAATGGTTTTATGACTGAGCTTGGTAACCCGCAATAGCCAGTATTCAACGATAGCTCTCTGTAAGCGTATAAAGCGCCCGCTCCCGAAGATAAAGCTGATACAGCACAGGTTAGCTTTATCAAAGCCCATATCCAGTTTTTTTTCTTAAAAGAAGGAGCATCAAATGTGTTCTTAAGTGGTAGCACTTCAATACCATCTTCCTCCGTATCTTCAACATCAGTCTTTGTGTCTAGCTCAACATCTACCTCCTGAACAACTGATTTCTCTTCAATCACAATCTCTTTATTATCGTCATCCAGTTTGACACTTTTCAGGGTCTTTTCGTCATCATAAGATGACATAGATAGTCTTCTGGTTGGTCCGGCTAAGTTTTCAATATGACTGTCTTCTGAATTCACGTGGCTTACAATTTTAACAGGTGATGATCTGGTAGGTAAGTCTGGTTGAATGAATTCAAAGGTCTCGCTCAAGAGATCAACATCTACTTCTCCATTTCCGCCATCACCGAGATCAGTACTATTCAGGTATGGCTCATCTGCTTTAGTCTCACCAGAGTCAAAACTCTTAGCAATGAAAGTATCATTTCCAATTCCATTTCCATTTTCTATCTTGCTAGGAGTTGGTTTTGGCTTCTTTGCTGACGCAGCTTTCTTGGTAATTTTCCCGTTAGGAACTGACTTCTTGAACCCTTCCAAAATGTCAGAAGCATTTTTACTCTTTGATCTTTCATATTTCTTATCAAAAAATGTAGAAGAATCAAAGATATCATCGCTATTGTCTTCAAATTTCTCCTGAGTTAAGAGGGCCTTGGAAGGGGATGTCTTTCTAACTTTCGACGATTCAGCAGGAGAAAGAAGGTCAAAAGAGTCTTGACTATCATCTGTAGACTCCTTCTTCCGTCTAGAGAGCTTCTTTTTCTTTGGAGAAACATGTTCCAATTCACGCTTTGCTGGAATAGAGGAACCTGCCTTGACCGGTGGTGATAATGGAGGTGATGGTGGTGAAGATGGTTTAGCAACGGCCTTGCTTTTCGGTGTACCCTCTTTAGATGAAGATTGAAAAACGTTGTTCTTTGTGAAAGGACTACCTTCAGTGTGTTTCTCAATTTCTGAGTGATGCACTGGTGTGGTTGATCTGCTGGATTTAGCCTTTTTCTTTGGAACATCCAAAAAAACAACCCCTTCTCCACTGGCAACATTAATCTTATTGTATTCCTCCAAAAGTTTTGCAGAGTTTGGCCTAATATGTGTTTCAAATAGCTCAATAAAATCGCCCTTTTTTGCAGAGGAAGGGTACTCAATATCGTGGTCCAACATAATTGATCTCAATTTTGGAATGGTCAATTTGTTTGGATTGAAATCCGGCTGTAGATACTCCTTCTCGTCCATGATTGCTCTAAATCGTAAACAGAATAGTCAACTTCAAACGGTGTATGATATTGACAACAGGAGTGGTGACTGGGTTATATAACTTGTTTGTTTTGGTTTCAAAATGGTTTCAAACTTTTTTTGCTTTGTTTACAAAAATGGGAAGGCGTATACGTGGCGCGTGAAAGTAATGTGGCGGTGCAAAGCCACTGGCGGCGGAAAAAAATTTTCAAAGAAAAATGGAGATTTGAAGACGGCAGACTATAACCACCATACATGATTAACACTTGATATCGTTGAATTATTGCCACGCACAGAATGTCCGATCAACAACAACAACAACAACAACAGCAAGGACAGCAATATCAGTTTAATGCCAACAACAACTTGGCTGCTGGTATGCAAAATCTGAATTTGAACGCTGCCGCTTTCGATCCGAACGCTGCTCAGACCTTCATTCCTGGTCAGCAGCAACAGTTCTCACAATACGGCCAAACACAACAGTTTTCTCAATACGGTCAACAACAGGGCTACCAGAACTACAACCAGAACTACAATCAAAATTTCAACCAAAATTATAATCAAAATCAGAACTACAACCAAAATTACAACCAAAACTATAACAATGGAGGAAACTTCAACAACAGAGGTAATTTCAACAACAACAATCGTGGTGGATTCCGTAATAACAACTTTGATAACAATTATAACTACAACACTCAAGATCAACAAGACCAATCCTCCGCTGGAAACGGTCAAATGTCTCTTGAAGACTATCAAAAGCAACAACAAGAGGGTCTTAACAAGGTTGCTGCCAAGCCAAAGAAGGTGTTAAAGTTGAACTTGAAGTCGAATACAGTCAAGGCACCACTTGTTCTCAAAAAACCTGAACCAAAAGAAGAAGCCAAGGAGGCTGAACCAAAGGCCGAAGTTTCTTCAGCTCCAGCTGCTGCTGCTCCAAAGGATATCTCTCCAGCTCCAGCTGCTGCTGCTCCAAAGGCTGCTTCTCCAGCTCCAGCTGCTGCTCCAAAGAAGGAAGCATCTGCAGCAACTAAGAAAGAAGTTGCACAAGCAAAGAAGGAAGCTGCTGTCAACAGTGCAGCTGCTTTAGCTAAAGAACAAGAAGAACAGTTAGATCCATCTATTGTTAGCGAGATGTTTGGTGGTAAAGATCATTTATCCATCATTTTTATGGGTCACGTTGATGCAGGTAAGTCAACCATGGGTGGTAACTTGCTATTCCTAACTGGTGCCGTTGACAAGCGTACCGTTGATAAATATGAAAAAGATGCAAAAGATGCCGGTAGACAAGGTTGGTATTTATCTTGGATCATGGACACCAACAAAGAAGAGAGAAATGATGGTAAGACTATTGAAGTTGGTAAGTCTTACTTCGAAACAGAAAAGAGACGTTATACCATCTTAGATGCTCCTGGCCATAAATTATATATTTCTGAAATGATTGGTGGTGCTTCTCAAGCTGATGTCGGTATTTTAGTTATTTCATCAAGAAAAGGTGAATACGAAGCTGGTTTCGAAAGAGGTGGACAATCAAGAGAACATGCCATCTTGGCTAAGACTCAAGGTGTTAACAAATTGATTGTTGTTATCAACAAGATGGATGACCCTACCGTCAACTGGTCGAAGGATAGATATGATGAATGTACCCACAAGCTTGCTCAATACTTGAAAGGTGTTGGTTATCAAAAGAATGACGTTACTTTTATGCCTGTTTCCGGTTTCACAGGTGCTGGTTTGAAAGACCGTGTCAGCCCTAAGGATTGCCCATGGTACACTGGCCCATCATTATTAGAATTCTTGGATTCCATGACATTGGCTGATCGTAAGATTAATGATCCGTTTATGCTTCCAATTTCAGCTAAAATGAAAGATTTGGGTACTGTCATTGAAGGTAAGATTGAATCCGGACATATTAGCAAGGGTCAAAGTTTGTTAGTCATGCCAAACAAGATTCCTGTTGAGGTTACGACCATTTACAACGAAACCGAAGCTGAAGCTGATCAAGCTTTCTGTGGTGAACAAGTCAGATTGAGATTGAGAGGTATCGAAGAAGAAGACATCTCTGCTGGTTATGTCTTATCAACAGCCACACATCCAGTCAAATGTGTTACCAGATTCGAAGCTCAAATCTTCATTGTTGAATTGAAGTCAATTCTCTCTGCAGGTTTCTCATGTGTTATGCATGTCCATACTGCTATTGAAGAAGTTACTTTCAACGAATTGAAATTCAAGCTTGATAAAGCTACTAATAGAAGATTCAAGAAACCTCCTGCATTTGCTAAACAAGGTGACAAAATCATTGCTGTTCTTGAAACAAGTGAGCCAGTCTGCTTAGAGTCTTATGATGAATACCCACAATTGGGTAGATTTACTTTGAGAGATCAAGGGCAAACCATTGCCATTGGTAAGGTCACTAAGCTATTGTAGGTGCTTGCCATAATGGATTTTAATTTTTCTTGCTTTTCTTACTGTTTTGCATTTGTTTTCTTTCTTTATATTTAAATTCTGTAAATCCGATACTTGATTTTCCAATATACTTGTGTACTTTGATGTCCAAACACCCCTCCCTAAATATACTGTATATCATCTGCTTTCTCAAGGCTTCCACTCAATGATAAGATTTGAGTAAATCGTCTTTGACCAGAAAATTGGTACTCAAAACACGACCCCAAATATTATTTTTTAAAAGATTTTTTTTTTTTTTCAGGCTGTATATGTGAGTTACTCTTAGCTACCAGACTTGACTAATTTGGCTATAAATTAGTGATAGAGACACACATAGAACAGTGATTAATAGCTGAAACTAAACAGAACGTTTGTAATACAATCCTAAATTCAAAATGAAGTTAGATACGACACATATGCGTTATTTGACCCCTGAGGACTGGAGAGTCCTTCAGGCTGTGGAAATTGGATCTCGTAACCATGAAATTGTGCCAACCAAGATGATCGGTCAAATTGCAACTTTGAAGTCCGGTATGGGTTCAGCAAATAAAGCCATCTCTGATTTAGCAAAGTTGAATCTAATCACAAAAGTGAGAAATGCAAAATATGATGGTTATAGATTGACATATAATGGATTTGATTATTTGGCTTTGAAAACAATGTACCAAAAGAACTCGCTAGACATTTTAGGAACTACCATTGGTGTTGGTAAGGAATCTGATATATATTCAGCAGTGAATCCAAGTGGAGTTTCCAGAGTTTTAAAAATACACAGATTAGGTAGAGTTTCCTTTAGAACTGTCAAGACTAAGAGAGATTACTTGAGAAACAATCAGAGTGGTAACTGGATGTATTTATCTAGGCTAGCAGCAGAGAAAGAGTACGAATTCATGAGTATTCTTCATCGTCATGGATTCAACGTCCCAACTCCTTATGATTACTCAAGACACTGTATTTTAATGCAAAGAATCGATGGTTTCCCAATGAGACAGCTCAGAGAACATTTCGCATACAAGACCCTATATTCACAACTCATGAAATTTGCAGTCAAGCTAGCCAATCATGGTTTGATTCATTGTGATTACAACGAGTATAACATCATGATCAAAGAAGACGGCTCTTATGACTTCAAAACAGAAGAAGGTTTCGTTGTTATCGATTTCCCACAATGTATCTCTCTTGAACATACTGAAGCAGAGTTTTATTTCAAAAGAGATATTGACTGTATAAGAAGATTTTTCTTGAGAAAGTTCAACTACCAACCTAAAAGCGATCCAACTATGCTTGATACAGATGGATATGGAGATGGTTTCAAATATGCATACCCAGTGTTGAAAAGAGATGTGGAAAGAATTGCTAGTTTGGATGTTGAAGTGAAGGCTTCCGGTTATTCTAAAAAACTTACAGGTGTTGATAGTGATTTGGAAAGTGCCGTGGCTGGTATGAGAGGAGCTGACTTGGGAAGTGAAGACGATGATGAAGATAGTGAAACAGATGGGGGCGAGGATGAGGACGATTACGACGAGGATGACGAATCCCTTTCTGTTGATGAAGAAGATTATGAGTCTGACGTTGACGATGAAAACGAAAAGATCATTGATGCGTTGAGCACAGGAGTTGGAAAATTGAAGATGGATAAACTTGGAAACTATATACTTGACACCGATGGCGATGATGATGAGGAACAAGAAAAATCGTAATAATTCGCTTCCCGGCTCTATCTAATTTAACAATTTATACATATATATATCGCTGATTGTAATTAAATAAACTACGATTATTCGTTCTTGTAAAAAAATAGAAATGATGCGAATTTTTAAATAAAGATAAGAAATTCAGATTACATAAAAGTCAAAAAAACATATAAAAATAAAAGATTAAGATATAATAAAACTATTTATTTATGTCAATTTGAGTTTCTTAACGAGTAGCCATAGCCTTGGTAACAACTCTCTTCAAAGCTAATTCAGCCTTTCTTAAGTCGTCAGCACTGGAGTCTTCGATTTCTAAAGCAGCTAAAGCATCAGATAAAGCAGCTTCAACTCTGTCCTTAGCACCCTTCTTCATCTTAGCGGATAAGACTGGGTCAGTAACAGTAGCTTCAATGGATGAAACGTATGATTCTAATCTTTGTTTAGATTCGTGTTTCTTTGAGAATTCTTCATCAGCCTTCTTGAATTTATCAGCATCGTTAATCATCTTTTCGATTTCAGAAGTAGATAATCTACCGATAGAGTTAGAGATGGTGATGTTAGCAGATCTACCAGTTGATTTTTCAACAGCAGTAACCTTCAAGATACCATTAGCATCAACTTCAAAGATAGCTTCCAAAACTGGTTCACCAGCTTGCATTGGTGGAATGTTCTTTAAGTCGAATTCACCTAACAAAGTGTTTTCAGTACAGTTAACTCTTTCACCTTGGTAGACTGGGAATTGAACAGTGGTTTGGTGGTCAGCAACAGTTGTGAAAGTTCTTCTCTTGATGGTTGGAACAGTGGAGTTTCTTGGGACGACTGGAGCGAAGACATTACCTTGCATAGCAACACCTAAAGATAATGGAATAACATCCAATAACAATAAGTCCTTGGTTTCATCAGAAGTAGATTGACCAGTTAAGATAGCACCTTGAACAGCAGCACCGTAAGCAACAGCTTCATCTGGGTTAATAGATTTTTCTAATTGTTTACCATCGAAGAAGTCAGATAACAACTTTTGGACCTTTGGAATTCTGGTAGAACCACCAACTAAAACAACTTCGTCAACTTGAGACTTGGATAATTTAGCATCCTTTAAGACTTGTTCAACTGGTTCTAAGGTAGACTTGAATAGAGCAGAGTTGATATCTTCGAATCTAGCTCTGGTGATGTTAGTGGAGAAATCTTCACCATCGAATAAGGAGTCAACTTCAACAGTAGTTTGAGTGACAGAAGATAAGGTTCTCTTAGCTCTTTCACAAGCAGTTCTTAATCTTCTTAAAGCTCTTGGATCTTCAGAGATATCTAAACCGGTCTTCTTTTGGAAGTCAGCCTTGAAGAATTCCAATAAGTTGGTATCGAAATCTTGACCACCTAAGTGAGTATCACCAGCAGTAGCCTTAACAGTGAAAACACCACCAGCAATGTTTAATAAAGAAACATCGAAAGTTCCTCCACCTAAATCGAAAATTAAAATGTGCTTTTCCTTTTCAGACTTACCAGCACCTAAACCGTAAGCAATAGCAGCGGCTGTTGGTTCGTTGATAATTCTTAAAACGTTCAAACCGGCAATGGCACCAGCATCCTTGGTGGCTTGTCTTTGAGCGTCATTGAAGTAAGCTGGAACGGTAACAACGGCTTTTTCAACCTTTTGACCGATCTTAGCTTCAGCAATTTCCTTCATTTTGGTTAAAACCATGGAGGAGATTTCTTGAGGAGAGAAAGATTTAGTTTCTTCTAAGTATTCAACTTCAATCTTTGGGTTACCGTTGTCATCAACAACCTTGAATGGCCATGACTTAATATCCTTTTGAACGGATTCTTCAGAGAAAGCTCTACCGATCAATCTCTTAGCGTCGAAAACAGTGTTCTTTGGGTTCAAAGCAGCTTGATTCTTAGCAGCATCACCGATTAATCTTTCTTCTGGAGTGAAAGCAACGAAAGATGGAGTAACTCTGTTACCTTGTTCGTTGGCAATAATTTCAACAGCAGAGTCGTAAGTAGCAACACATGAGTAAGTAGTACCTAAATCGATACCGATAGCACCTGGGAAAACACCGTCAGCCATTTTGTCTAATAAATATTTAAGTAATTAAATAAAGTTAATCAAAAAGATTCAACAAAATAAAAAGTTGTTTACTAGTGATAGAGATAGAGAAAAGGGAAGTTTTACTTAAATTACAGTGTGAGACTGTAGTGAGAAAGTTTGTCTGTGTGTGTGCACTGGAGGCCTGGTGAAAAATTTTTCATTTTAGGAATCTCAAAATTTTTTTTTTTCATAAGAAACAAACAATAAAATCCGTCAAAGAGGGTAAAACTGATCATCTATTTGAGTGGTCCACGTCTGTGATCAAATGGCATAAGTGTCACTCCTCTGTGCACTTCAGAAATTGCTTGACAGGTATCGCTCCCGCGCTGGGGACCCAGGCTATCAAGTATGGGAACTTGGAGTTTTCATGTTGGGCCTTCAGTGCAAGGCTTATTGCAATATTATCTAATCTATATATATATATCGTATGGGGAAGCCATTGAGGCTAGCATTATAACAGCAACTTCCTTCAATATGAGTGCCTTGCTAACCGGTTAACTTTGATGTGGTGATAGACTAGCTTTTCTGCAGCCTCGATTTCACACAACGTGCCTATTATTGATATCACTTGCGTGGGCTCCTGTTTCAAATGTTTGTCAGAGACGTCATCATCAGGACTACATTCAGACTCATGAATTTTGATTATAGCAGGTACCTTTGTCCTGATTTTTTCAATCTCCTTTCCCTTCTTACCAATCAACGAGGTGATTTCTGACCGAAGGAATGTAAGGTTTTTTGTAAGCTTTCTAGTCTTGAACTTCTCTCTTCTATTTTTCAACTCAATTTCTTCGAAAGCTTTTCTACTTGAAATGATCGCTTTATTCTCTCGCAGATAACTAATTCTAGTAGGTGGCCTTTTGTCAAAATTTTCCCCCAGAACATCATTCATATTGATATGAAGAAATTCAATTGAGCATTGAGAGGGAGAAACAAGATGTCCTAAAGTTGCAAATACCATCTGCGAAAAGTTTTCTACGTCAGTGTCACCATCCACATGTAAGTGAAATTTATAAAGGTTCTCGGGGAAAAACGTATTGTAGCCTTTTATTACAATCAGCCGAACGGAGGCTGGAATCGAATAAGTAGGAAGAAAAGCGGATTTTGACGCTGCTACCAAAACTTCCCTATTCAGACTAATAATACTTTCAAATACCTAGTTTGAAACAACTCAATGTTAGTTTTCTAAGCTTTTTGAAATGAAAAAAAAGGGGAAACTCACAAAGTCAAAATGACCTGCTAAAGATACCTGGCAGAATAGAACAATGCACCATTCATCCATTAGTTTGTTTACTTTCACCATTTTTATCAAAAGGGAAACTGCTTGGGGATCCATATCTGAGCTAGAAAACTTTAAAGAGTGAAAACTTTCCAAGTAACTTAAAATTTTGATCAATTCTGATCTATGTCCAATGAAAAGAGTAACTTCTTTAAATTCAGCAAGGGGATCTACCCTGGAACTTCGATCAACGAGAGGGCTCACTTCTAATCTGAAACACGAGTCATGATACGAGTAGTTTTGTAGGCTCTTTATAATCGATGAAAGAGTTATTGGAATCTTTTTCGTAATTGGACAGAAACTGTCTGATGGTTCAGCTGTCTTGGAGGACTCCTCTTGGGTTTGCCAGTTTGTCTCATCGTGAGGAGCGTTATATATCGTTTGAAGTTGAAGATCCGATCCAGCTGAATCTGAAAATGAAACAGGATATTTACACCCTTGAAAATCCATTTAAAATGCTTTCTATCTGTGGTGTCGATCTTTGTATATCGGCTTGCTTTGTGCAATGATGAATGATCCTTCTTTTTCTCACTAAGAATTATCCCACTGAGAAATACGCATTTAATTTTGTCTCGAATCGGCCTCTGCGCGAGGGATGCGATCCCCGGGAAAGTTACTTGCTTGGGCAGGACTGAGTACTACACCGTGCTTGTGTCCAAGAAGATTTTGTTGCATCACGACAACGATGACTTCACCCTGCCAATTAGACAAGCCGATCTGGTTAATCGATCAACTAAGGTAGATTAACCACCATCAAAACAGCCAGACGGTCGAATAACTTATAAGAGTACGATGTCTGACTTCAGCCCCGCCAAACCGAGCGGCGAGCTATCTCAAATCCTCAACGGACATTCTGAGCTTAGTTGGGAAAAACCGCACAATAGCGCGGTACACTGGCTCTATTGTATCTCTAGCCTTGACAAAAAAATTGAGATATTTCAATAGTTGGTGTGATTAATCTACATATACAAATACATATGCATAGATATAAATATATACCCATTGCTCACTCGAGATACATCGCAAACTAACGTCAGAATCTTGATCCCATTCAATCCACTGTCAGTGAAAGAAAGAAGAGGTGATAATCGTTGACATCATCACTTGATTATCTGAGATAACATCAAACCCCGGACTCGTTTCTCTACAGTGATAAAAGCATAGCTTTTGGCTCCCTTTTCTCAAAATTCACTAGCTAGCATTGATAAGTCATCTTAGATTATTCACTAATTCAATCTACCCGTTAATATATCACATGACACTCACGAAATGAGCTCTCTAGGATCCATAATATACTCAGCAGTCAAGCCTGTCATACGAATGTACCTTATAATCTTCACTGGTTTCTTTCTTACAAGAATGGGGTTGTTTTCAGTCACTGTTGCAAGATCTTTAAGTGACATGGTCTTAATATTGTTCATGCCTGCCCTTGTAGTGGACAAAATTGTTTCATATATTTCAATCAATGATATAAAAACCATAGGTGTGATGTTTCTCTCTGCTGTTCTCATGTATGTTACAAATGCAGGAGTTGCTGCTGGTATTATTTACTTGACACCAATTCCTAAGGCAAGAGGAAATTCATGGGTTGGCGGGGCTATGTTGGCAGGTGTTATGCAAAACGTTTCTGACTTGCCTATAGCATACTTACAAGCAATGACTAATTTCACTGATGAAGAAGTCAATAAAGGTACAGCATATGTTATAATTTGGCTTGCTATGTACGTCATTGTGCAATTCAATTGTGGTGCATTCCAGTTGGTGGAATACGACTTCAGATACAGAAAAGATGAAGAAGAGGAAGAAGACGAGCACAACAGTATGGATGAGGAATTTGTCGACAAAGTTGACCATCTGTTTGAGACTAGTAGTAACGTGATTGTTGACGATGAAGACCATAGTAGACTCAATGCTTCGCATTTGGCTGCTAATGGATCTTCAAACAACGCTCGAAGTGCAGAGACAAGTATTGTTGCAAGTTCAAAAGAAGCAGTCGGGTCATCGGAAATATCACAACTTGCCAGTCCATTGAAGCCGGCCCAGACGAGAGAATCTAGACTGACAATGACTGAAGATCTAGAAAATCCAGTATCGCCAGTATCCTCCATCTCTGAAAGTCTTTCCAGTGACCAACCTGATTCAGCAGATGAAGAAAATAACAAGGATTTGGCACCAAAAGCTTTGATGTCGAACAGTTCAAACACAAATAGGATCGCCCCAGTGCTGTCGCATATATCTGTGGCTAGAATTCCATCTGCTAGAACTCAACTACTCCCTATAGATGCTTTGGCTCCATCTACCTCAGGAATGGCATCTGGTGTGATGCCTCGACGAATGTCACACGAATCGCGTGCATCTTCAATGAGACTCAGGCCTACAGGCACGTACACAAACCAGTCTGTGATGAGCAGTATCAATGGACCAGCTGCCTCATTTACCGAAGAAATGATCAGGGAATACTCAAGAGCCGAACCATATAATAAGAATGTTTCAAGTTTGATGAACATTATCACAGAAACCAACCTGAGCTCCAAAGACGTGAAGGATTCCGGAAAATCAATTCCATTCATTCAAAAATATCACCTAAACTTCTTGATATTCTTTCTTCGAAACTTCAAGAAGCCAAGTTCGATTGCACTTATAATATCTCTAACAATAGCATTGATTCCATGGTTGAAAGCTCTTTTCACTACTACCTCTGATGGTGTCTATATGCCAAACGCTCCAGATGGAGAACCACCACTGTCATTCCTACTTCAATATGTGCAATATGTAGGATCACCATGTGTGCCCTTGGGGCTAATCTTGGTAGGCTCATTACTAGGTCGCTTAGAGGTGAAGAAGATTCCTAAGGGATTCTGGAAATCTGTTTTGGCTTCAACCACCTACAGGCTCGGTATACTACCTATTATTGGGATATTGTGGGCAGATAGAATGAAAAAAATAGGTTGGCTAACAGAACCTATGGCGTTGTTTGTTAATGTCATGGAGTTCTCCCTTCCATCTGCTACTGTCCAAACTTATCTAACAGTTAGTGCCATGAGACCAGGGGAGCAGGACTGTACTCCTATGGACTGCCTTGCTCTATACCTAATATCTCAGTATGCTGTTTTGGCTATTTCATTACCAATCGTGGTTTGCTACTCTATCAAGAATGTTTTGAATATGTAACTTTTGTACTCTTCGTTCTGCCTGCGATCTCTTTTCCTTCTTGATTCTGGCTTGCTTTCTTCGTACCATTCATCACCCGCATATTCTCATTTATATACTATATATCTAGCATTAATTACCTATACAAATTCAAAAAAAATTCGTATATGAGACCATTTGGGGGACTTTTGGATAAACATGTCTTTCGTATACGAGGTAGCAACAAGGCAGCGCAGATTAACACGTCCCTCAGTATTTTGGCAGGCAACATCATGACCTGCGCTCGTAAGTGACGGAATTGCAGCGGTGAAATCTGACCCTTCAAAACACCAGTTGCCTCCGTACGTTTAGCTATAGCAAGAACATACCACATCAAACCCTTTACTCAAACAAACAAGTTTTTTACTATCTTATACGAATTGATCTGAACCATCTTTTGAAAGTTTGAGAAAGATTGCATAGCGCAAGAACAAAATCAATATTTCACAGTGAAGTTCCATAAGCTAATAGGTCAACGGCTGGGTATCACCCCTACAAGTAGAAGAGTTCCTTACAAACGCTCAAGATTAACAAACTATATCAACCACAAACTCAGTTCAAGCAAAGATAGAGCTTTTTTCTTTTTACTTTCGAAGGAAAAGGAGAAGCGTTATTTAAGACGAGTCAAGGATCACAGAATGCAACAGCAACAGCAACAACTAGACGAAACAGATGGTTCTTTACAACAACGACAACAACAAGACCAACAATCCTCTGTTGATGGCAACTCGCCCGATGATAATAGCTACTCATCAATGTTTACCATGGGAAGGCGCATGCTTCAAACAGCTGTCAAATCATCAAAAGAATCCTCTTATTTCAAGTATATATCCACAGCTGTTCAGCAAGGGTTCACTGTGGAAGACGGACAGCAGACAACATCTACAAGTCAGGTTCCTGATGATGCTCAAATCGTGATCTACAAATCTTATACAAGGTACATCAATGACGAATATATCACGAACGTTTCAGGATGTATCTTCTGCCCAGGTATAATGAGCCGTAAAAACAAACTCCTTTTATCAATGATTCAAAGACTATCGAAGACAAACGTATCTTCCACGACCGTTAATCAGTTTGAGACTCAATTAGAAGAATCATTGGTGCATCCTGATTTGAAAGGAACAGAATCTGATACCGATTCAACAATCTCAACTTCATCATCTGCTTCGGTAGCAACACATTCCGACATTATAAAGGAAAGAATGCAAGGAATCATCGCTAGAAATATACCAAAAACACCATTGAAAATCACTATCGGGTCAGAAGTTGAAACAGATAGCGTGCTAGGTGCAAGCTTGTACAGTGATCCAATGGGCTCTTTCCAAATATCAATAGCTACCCAATATGTCCCATCTTATATAGCTGTTTCATCACAAGAGAATCCAAACATCATTCAGACGAAGGATACAAACATCATTCTTCCTTATGGTGTAAGTGTCATAACGGACATCGACGACACCGTTAGAATTACCGGTGTTTTGGCTGAAAAGAGAGAACTGTTTAGAAACGTCTTTGGAAGAGATTTCTCTGAATGTGAGGTTCCTAGATTATCCAAATGGTTACAAATATTGAGTCAGGAGTTCAAGTGCTCTATTCATTATGTCTCGAATTCTCCATGGCAAATTTACAACATTGTTTTAGGCTTTCTGAATCATGTAGGACTACCAATTGATTCAATCCATCTAAGACAATATTCAGGAAATTTGATTGCTTCCTTCACTCAGCCATCTGCGGAGCGTAAAAAGGGCTCTCTGGTCAAGATTTTGAAAGATTTCCCAAATAGAAAATTCATATTGATTGGAGATGCAGGTGAGCAAGATCTAGAAGCTTATCTGAGTTTGGCCGAATCATTTCCAAATCAGATTTTAGCAATCTACATCCGTGCGTTAACCGGTGCTTTCTCTTCTGTGAATGAGGATGCAAAGAGTTATAAGGAGTTGCAGTCGATTCTCAATAATAGAAGTCGTATATATCAAGAAAGAAACAACCCTGTTTTACCTAGTCCAGACTCTCCTACAACAACGCAACCAACGGCAGTGGAAACTCCAACTTTGCAAAACCTTGAACCACTAACATCAACCACAACACTGTCCATAGACTCAAACTCAACGGTGGTGCAACCATCAAGTCCAAGAAAAAAAATGTCACCTTTGCCTCCTGCAAAACCAAGAAGTCTCAAAGGTCAGCCTATTTTCAAGCATTCAGAGCAAGAACTGCCATTAGGGCCTGATTCTCCTACTTTAGAATCGAGCCAATCTGGAGCATCTACATCAAACTCCCTTTCTAAGAATGACGCTCACCCGCAAGCTGTGATAGATTCCAGACTTCCACCACCTCCACCGCCAAGAAGGGGGGCATACACACGAGCAATACCACCACAGACGCCTGCTACTGAAGACTCAGAGAACCCTCCTCCAATTCCAAAACGTAGAAACACCATAGAAATGTTAACAACAAATCAGCAATTGAGACAGTCATCCTCCCCTGGAATGGTGAGGAATGTGATGATTCAACCAGGTCCGATTGTTGGAGCTAACATTGATGAAAACGGGGATGTTGTTTACGATAAAAGAAGGGATATGTGGAGGGATAGGGTGTACAATGTTGTTACCACGCTAAAACCAGAAATCGAGTTCAAGTTTTGGTGGGATGTCAATGATGTTATGCAACATTCATTTGATTTAGTCGAACGGGAGCTGAACCTTCCTGTTTCAGGATCCACCAATCCCACAGCAACGAAAAACAAAGCTTCAGATCAAGAAAATCTAATTGATCTTTAGATAGAGAGATCTCTTCGATATCTCTAACTACAGCTACTTATGTAATAACCACGCTTTATATATAATTTAAACTTCTTGTTTTATTTTTTCGTTTAACTAATGACTATAAAATTTATTAACTGCTTCAACTACAGAGCGTGTTCAAAAGCTTCATCTGTAAGTTCAGGCAACTTTTATCGGGCCAAAAAAGCAGTATTATGTACATTGCCTCAATGATCCAACAAAACCAAAAACGATCAACAAATCAATAAACATCAAGAGCAAAAAATTAAGATTAACCAATAAATAGACACGTGGTCCCTTAACCACCAGCTGGATTCACTCATCATACATATTACACTTTGTTAGCTTCCGAGAAAGCATTTATACCATCACCATAATCCTTAACTTCAATTGTATCATCCTCAATGTCATCAAGTTCTTTCTTGAATTCAGACATATCGATTTCGGTACCTCTATCCTTTCCAATTTCTTCTTCTTCGAAGTATTTATCTTGATATTTCTTCAGGATAATTTCCTTACCACTCAAGGTAGGTTTTATGTTTTCTTTTTCCCTTTGATTCTGTTTGCTTTGAATGTGTTTCTTCTTCCATATAGCGAATGTCTCTGGGTTGATTGGTGTCAACTTATCCTTTGGTAACTTGTCTCTTTCGGTTTCAATGAAATCTTCCAGCGTAATCTTTGGTTGTGCATCAAGAGCTAATCTCTCCAATCTTCTTTGTTCCTTCGTTTTCAAAACAAATCCTGGTGGTAGGGAATGTCTATATTTACACTCTTTATTTTGCTTTGGATCATTATCTGGACAGTTCCAAAACCAACCATATTTACCATCTTCAACTGCTTGAATGAAATGTTTACAAACAATATCAGTAGTGGTTTTTAGATTACCATGCTTGGACAAAATGACACTTCTCAATTTTTCTTCATCCCAGGTATCCATAGTATCCAACTTCTTTTCATCATCTTTGTCATCCGTGTACAAATCTCTCTTGACTGCTTTTCTACCAACTTCAAAGTCATGACTGAATTTACAGTTCTTACCTCTTGTACATGCTCCGGCTTTGAAAAACTGACATAAAATAGATTTTGGATCCACACCAAATGGAACTTTTTGTAATGGAATGGCGGATTGTAATAGTTTGGCAGCTTCCTTTTTGGCTTCTTCTGCAGCTTTCTTTTCAGCAGCTTTCAATTTAGCCATTTCCTGTGCCTTCTTATCAGGCATTGATGCCTGAACCTGATTGACATACTCTTGAACCTTCTTCGATTTATTTTTGTTCTTTAAACCAAATGTTCTATCCTCTGCTGCCTTAGCTTTACTCTTACTCTTGGCCTTCTTCTCGGCCTCTTTTTGTTGATTTTTTCCCTTTTTTGGTGGCATCTTGTAGCTTGTTCAGTATTTCCAATTACGGATGATTTTATACCTTTTTACTGAGTTAATTTTCACAAATACTGTTCCAAGTAACAATATTTAAAATTTTTTTGCTCCTGTTCTTTGAAACTTCAATGGTTGAAAAGTTTTTGGTTGTCCGGGATGAATGAGCAAGACACGACGCCGACGCTATGAAGATAATGAAATCGACGCGTCGAGCGACTCACTAATTTGGACTGCTGACAGCGAGGCTCTGTTTGTTTGAAGCTCAAAGGGCGACAAAGAGCTATCTTGCTTGTCTATAACAAATTGATGAGGCTGCTTGGGGATCGATATATTTGGATTACATTCAATTGCTGATATCTGAACCTACTAAAAAGAGTGCATTACTTCTACATACGTTCAAGCTTTCAATTAGAAACACACATTACCAAACATCCTTCAATTCAGTTGCTAAACACATCACTAGCAACAGGAAGCATTCAGGATCAATTGAAAGCAAGTATAAACAGCTGGTGAATTAGTTCTTCTGGTATAAATCTAAGCTTTACTTTATCTATACTCTTGAACTATGCTAGCTTCTAGAATCAAGCCAAACTCTCACAGCTTGAAAATCATTAAAGGATTGATTTCTCAAAGATATCAACTTAGACAGCTTCACTCATCCTCGATACTTTATCTTTCCCATCAGGAATCAGAAAATAATCAGAAATCCGGTAGCGGTTCCAAAGTAATAAAAGCAACTAAAAGAATGAGAAGGGAGTTCAATTTGGCACTTCTCTCAGGTCTAATTTTAGCAACCTCATATATTTCTATAACAGGTAAGAATTTATACTCAGACTCGTTACCCCCAAACCAACCCTTCAACAAATTCGATCAAAAGGAAACCCCTGGTAACCAACAGTACTTTTCCACTTCTACTACAAATTCACTAAATAATGGTGGTAGTGCTGTTCAAGGGAATAAACAAGGCATTTATGTCTTGAGTGATGAAGAAGTCTCAAGAAGATTAAGACAATTCGAAGAAAGTTACAGTGTTAATAGAGGGAAAGGTGTTGTTAGATATGATATTTCCCAATTGGCAAGTAATAATCCAATTGAAGATGATAGAGCCGAGAAGATCGTTGAAGTTCCAATACAAGATAGACTCAATCACAATGAAAGGGTAGAAACCGATTGGCACTTCTGGTCCATTTTTGATGGACATGCTGGTTGGAATACATCCGCCAAATTGAGAGATGACCTTTTGGATTATGTTATTACAGAATTGAATGCGGCATATAAAGTCAGCGATCAGAATTTAAGGCTGATTCCATCCCATGAAGCTATTGATAAAGCCATAAAGCAAGGTTTTCTGAAGTTGGATGATGAAATCGTTAACAAAAACGTTCAAAAACTTCTAGATAACCCTAGCAACAAAGCTAGTGCAGCAGAGCTCTTGATGCCTGCCTTGTCTGGTTCTTGTGCTTTGGTGTCCTTTTATGATTCTCATACAAAAATTTTGAAGGTGGCTGTTACTGGTGATTCTAGAGCCTTGCTGGGTTCACTGAACAATGAAGATCAATGGACCGTGACTGCTTTATCTGTTGACCAGACAGGTTCAAATCCAACTGAAGTTGCTAAATTGTTAAGTGAGCATCCCAATGAACCAAACGTTGTTAGAAATGGTAGAGTTTTAGGTTCTTTGGAACCAACTAGAGCTTTTGGTGATGCTAGATATAAATGGGCTAAAGATATTCAAACTAGAATCTATAATCAATTCTTTGGCAGACAATCACCTGCAAATTTGAAAACTCCACCTTACGTTACAGCTGAGCCAATCATCACAACTCACGAAGTGAGCCCTGCAAAGCAAGACTTCTTAGTCATGGCTTCTGATGGTCTTTACGAAATGCTATCAAATGAAGAGATTGTTGGGTTAGTTGTGAAATGGATGGAAGATAAGAAACTTGTGAAGCCAAAAAAATCGTTATTACAATCAGTCTTCCCAAATTCCAAAGATAACAAGTTACCAAAAGTGGAGGATGTCACTGATAACTCTGCTCAAACTAAACAGAAACAGCCGTTTAGAAGAAAGGCTGGTGGTGCCGGTTACATATTAGAAGATGAAAATGTGGCTACGCATTTGATCAGAAATGCACTAAGTAACGGTGGATCTAAAGAAGATGTTAACATGTTAGTTAGTATTCCATCTCCATTGAGTAGACGTTATAGAGATGATTTGACTGTCAGTGTCATTTTCTTCTCTGAAAATGAAAAACATACTTCGTCAAGTGGTTTGTTGGAAATTAATAGTGAGGCTACTAAGGGTGGATTAAACAATGCAAAACCAAAGCTATAGTTACAGCTAAACAATAACATATCCAGTTGAAACTCATTTTTGTTTTCGTGTGTATTCCTTGCTTTTATAACGTTAAAAAATATATTCCACATCTGAATTTTGTTCCAGGCATTTACTCTATAGCTTTCATATCTGGCAATGATGATATGAAGTTTATGAATGTGGTTATGATTCATGCCCTTGTAGTTAAAAGATCTGATTGATACAAACCTAGTATCTACAACAAAGTTAAATTATAAAGAAGAAAATTTGATAAAAAGACATATATAGTAACTTAGACGAACTCCTGTACCCAAAAATATAAAGATAAAGATGAAAAACACACGCAAAATTCGAAAAGAAAGAAATGGCTTGATTGAAATGACAAGACGCAATGAAGGTAGCAATTGAAGGCTAAGTTAGTCCTACAAAACCCCAACAAAAGGAATCTAACGTGATGAATTAACAGATCAAAAAATAAAAAGTAAAAAGAGAAAGGAAACCATAGAAGAACGATACAAAGGGAAGATTAACATGCACAGTTACCACCACCCACGGCTGAATCCACTGGAGCATTCAAGTCTATTCTATTGCTAGTTGATCCACTACTAGAATCTCCCAAACGTTGTTCTGGACCTTTACTACTAGCATCTGGAATCTTTGAGCCAATTGCCATGAACACTTCATTCACGTTAAGTGCGGTCTTAGCAGATGTTTCGAAGAACAGTAAACCTTCTTCATCTGCCAAATTCTGACCTTCTTCGCTAGAAACACTTCTCTTACCTTCTATTTCTTCACCAGTTTCTTCATCAACGACTAAATCAAATTTGTTACCAACCAAAGCGATAACTATGTTCTTTGAAGCTTGTTCGTGAAGCTCTTTGACCCAATGTCTTGCTTTAATGAAACTTGCAGGTTTGGTGATATCGTAAACAACAAGAGCAGCTTGTGCATTTCTATAGTATAATGGAGCCAAGTTGGCAAATCTTTCTTGTCCGGCAGTATCCCAAATTTCAAACTTGATGGTCTTTGATCCAATCGTACAACGTTGAGTCAAAAAGGCTGCGCCTATAGTTGGTTCCTTGTTTTCCTGGAAGTCGTTGGAAACAAATCTAAGAACTAGAGATGATTTACCAACAGCTGCTTCACCAAGTAAAACAAGTTTGACAGATGTCTGTTTTGTAGTCATGATGATTTATGTATGTTTGTAAATTTGAGTAAGGTGCTTCTTCAATTGATGACACCTACTTATCGTTCCGGAATAAATGGGGCAATAGCGTGGCAAAGATTTGATATCACTTTGGTAAAGTTGAGTATTGAATCAACCAGAAGTAAGAAGACAAAGATGTATAAAATTCAAAATGCTGAAGTAGATAGCTTAGCAAAATATAACGTCTTCAGTGGAATGAGCTAAGGTTAAACAGGGCTATTCAGCTTGCGTACACGTCTAATTCAGCAGATATCAGCAATGCTCTGAAGACCTCCAAAGAAGGCAATGCTGAACATTATTTAGTTTGGCAGATTTGAAATCTTGTAGAGAGGTGTACAGGTGTTTCCCTGGTTTAGAGATAGCCGAAAGAGGCAATTTCGGGGGAAAGATATACCTAGTTGAAACAGTGGGACAAGCATGGTTTCACTTTCTTTTCTGCTGGAGGAACTAGTTCATATATCTAGACAGGTTTACGACAAGGAAAATGCTATATAGTTTCAATTCTCGGATGGTCAATATCGAAAATAGAAATGGGACTCCAAATGCCTAAAGCGGTGGTATCTAACCACCAGTTTCTTCGTCCAATATCGCAAGAGGATAGAAATTACAGACTGATTCAACTCTCAAATGGTATTGTTACTTTTCTTATTAGTGATCCAACAACATCATTGGCTTCATGCTCACTGTCGGTGGCCACTGGCCATCATGCCGATCCTGATGATTGCGCTGGTCTAGCCCATTTCTGTGAGCATATGATATGCGTTAGCTCTTCTGAATATCCTGAGACAGATCTCTACAAAAAGACTGTTCTCCAAGCTGGTGGATCTTTGAATGCTGTTACAGTCGGAGAAAAAACTTCATTCTATTTTGAACTTCCTTCATTCTCTGATGCTAATACCACGGAAGAACCAATCTTTTCAACTGTTCTCAAAATTTTCTCATCCTACTTCAAAAGTCCACTCTTTGATAATAAGTACACCAATAGAGAGATCAATGCAATTGATAGTGAGCACACAAACAATCGTGCAGCCTTGAACAAATTGACGTTTCATGGATTAAGATTGCTAGCTAACAAAGAGCACCCATTCAATCGATTCTCTACCGGAAACTTTCATACATTGCACGATATCCTACAAGAAAAAGGTCTCAATATCAGAGATGAGCTTGTGAAGTTTTATCAGAATGAGTACATCTCTTCAAGAATGTCTTTGGTGATAAGAGGGCCAGCATCATTGAACAAGCTACAGAAATTGGCTGTCGAGAGTTTTTCCACTATACCTTCTCAGAATGCAAGTACATCGAAGTCCAAAATCTTCAAGATGAAATCCACGAAAAATATTGAACCAATTGAATCAAAAACTCCTTTAGCTCAATCAAATATTATAAGGGATTATTGGCTTCCAAAGTATAAATCTGATGCTTTTGGCGAACACCAAAAGGGCAAGATCATATTAATAGATCGAAATACTACTCATCCGCTTTTGAGACTCATATTTCCCCTTAACGAACACCATATAAACGGGAATCAAAATAGAAAGAATACAGAGATGTATATGAACTTGTTTTGCAGCATCTTAGGTGATGAATCAGAAACATCAGTGAATACAATTTTATACAAACTAAACTATATTATTGAAGTTATGACTCTTACCCCTGAGATCTCATGCGAGAACAATATGCTGGAATTGCAACTTACGTTAAGCTCGTTGGGAACCAAAAACATTGATAAAATATTGACAATCTTATTTGATTACGTTCAAAAGACATTTCAGCAAAACGATAAGAATACCAGGAGAGTTGCCAAGTTGATTTCACAATTTAACTCTATTGAACTTTACAACTTTCTGTATGAAGATGTCAACCAGGAGGCTGCGAACGAATGTAGGGGACTAAGTAGCCTTCTGCTCAACGACTTAGAAGGCACACTCAGATGGTTGATAAAAGGGTCTCCGTGCTGGGATCATAGTGATGATGGTTATAAGGGCGGGTATGGCGAGAGCGATGCTGCTAAATCATGGTGGACAAGGAAAGCTGCTGAAATAAGTTCTCTCATGAGTCAAACAGTCACACCAGCCAACATGATAATATCATATATCAGCCCAGAATCAAATTTCAAATTCATTCAATGTCTAGATTGCTTACCGGTTGAGTTTCAAGAAGATCAACATTTCGGCTTCCGCTACAAAATTTGCGATATAAAATTCAAACCGACTCCATATGAGGGAGAAATTCGGCTTCCTAGACCAAATCCGTTTTGTCCCCAAACTGCTGAAGATCAAACGAATTTATTGAAAATTTTGGAAGATGCATCACAGGATTCAATAGCTTCGTCATTGCTTTGCCCTAAGAACAATTCTAACAATGCAACTAATCCAATCCTCATTTCATCTGAAGATGGATACCAGTTATGGGTGAAAAGGGAGACTTCACTCGCGTCAAAAGATAAAGCATTCTTGAGCCTTGAGCTAACCAATACTAGAATGAAGCCAAGTGCCACCAACTCTCTCTGTATGGAAATTCTGTTAGACTTGGTGATACAGAATCTTAGAGAAATCCTTTACCCATCGTTAGAATTGAGATATAGTTATGACTTATTTCCGTCATTGAAGGGTGATGTGGGGGTGATCATCCATATTTCAGGTCCTATCAACAAACTATATAGTATTCTCTTGTTGATAATTACTGAGATCAAAAACATTTCCTCAACCTTTGATGAGCTGGTCAAATCGGAAAGATTTAGAAAAGCAAGAGTGAGATTGAAGCTGAAGTGCGAGGCACTTAATAACATTCCATCTTATGAGGTAGCTAGTCTAGGTTTGATGGTAGTTTTGGAGGAGTATACTTGGTCACTTGAAGATAGACTTCAATATTTGGAGGAGCTTGATTTTCAAACTGTTGCACACTTTTCTAAACATGCATTTGATTCATGCTATGTCAGTTCATTGTTGCAAGGTGATGTCAATGATAGCGATTACTCTCTGAATATTGTCCCTGTGCTGCAGAAACTGGTGGGTACCTTTGAAGCAGAACATTACCATTATCCTTCCACCGTTCTGCTACCAAAATCCGCAAATTTGAAGATTCTTGGTGCATCCCCCGATGAAACCAATGCCTTGGTCTACTACGTGCAAACAGGAATTAGAGACAATGTATACCAATCCACAATGACCAGCTTTTTAGCCTTCATCCTTTCAACGTCATTTAGTTTCAAAATTAGAACTCAATATCAGCTTGGATACATTGCTTTGGTTGGTGTTAGAGCTCTCAGAGAAACAACAGGAATTCATATAACAATAATGAGCGGCGATCATCCTCCAGAAGATCTAGATAACAAAATTGATGCTTTAATAATGGAATGGTTCACTGAATTCACACATAATCTCACAAACGAGACCTTTGAGAAACAATATATTGACAAATTTATCAGTTTCTGCTCCAATTCAAACCATAAAAGTGGCAGTATGACTAGTCTTACTATGGGAGCTGTTGGTTCAGGGTTAGGTTCTAATAGATTAATGAATCAGCATCAAGCGTATTGGGACCAGATAATGAATCGTTCATATAAGTTTTCTCAGAACTTATCAGGTGAAGATTCAATTGATATGTCAGTAATTGAAAACTTGAGATTAGAGGAAGTTTTGGGTTTTATCAAAAAGAGTTTTTTACCCACTTCGATAGAAAGATCAAAAGTTTCGATTATGCTGCGCACCAAATCATCTAAAGATGAAGTTAACAAGATGATGAGGCCAATAAGGCTTTATATGTTTTTAACTAGTGCTGGTTTGCCAATTAGAAAAGAGAGCTTGAATGAGATCTTGGAGAAGGCTGGTAACTCACAAGCCATATTAGCTAAAGAGTTGTTGAAATATTATCAAAGTAGTGGTGGTTCGGTAAGACTAGCTACCGCATTTCTTGCTAAAAGTTTCAAAGACCTCCTCTCGTCTAGATCTACTGCATCATTAATAAGTGACAAAAATACCTACGCTGTCTCTGAAGTTGTTGAAATTGATATTAATAACATAGCTGAATGGCAGCAAGAAGTTGGATTTTATAGAAATCCACAGTCACTTGTGACCAGGTTAGACAGCTTGAGATTGGAATGAATTGAATTGAATTAGATTAGACAAATTATGTAGTGGAATATATAAGTTAAGGACTTCTTTTGATTATGTTAAACTTTCTGGCATACCCAGAATTCACAACGGTACTTCCATGAGCCAAGTGCTTTATCGTCACCTCCGTAAGTAGTTTCGATATCCGACTCATTTTTGATAAACTTGAACCCAACCGCTTCGATTAACGAGAACAAATCTTCTTTCGATAATTCTAAGCCTTTGACAGGTGTAGGGACCACTTTCTGTTCTCCTGTCTCTGGATTGATTATGATTGAGTTTTGGATAGCGTCGTCGTCTTCATGGTGCCATAACAGTGGCCCAAAATTGAGCCAGTAACCACTTTGCTTCATGCAATGGTGAATGGACTTCAAGTAGTCAATTATGTTGGATGATGTATCTAAGAAAAAGCATGTTGATACTATGTCAAACTTCCCTGCATTTTCAACTCTGAAGCTGGCAGCCTGTTCATCGTTTGTGTATGTCTCTGATATTTTATTCAAATCTGGAGGTCCGTATAGGTCGACAAAGGAGCCTGCCACCATGGACATAAGATCTGCCACTGGTATCTCAGGATACTCCCTGTTCAAAAACGATATATCTCCAGGATTGAAGTCAGGTATAAAAACTTGTCGAAGTTGGTCATTTCTTCTTGCAACGTTGGATGATTTGTGAATGAAAGGGCACATAATATAATTATTTTCGCAGAATGATGAATTCAAAATAAAACTGGAATTCAGCAACATGTGGTAGGAAAACTCATTACCTTGAGTTCTGAATCCTCTCCTCACAAATTCAATCACCAATCTTCCGAGACCTGCACCTGGGACTAGCACCTCAAGGTTCTGTCTTTCTGGGACTACAGGGAATAGACTTTCACATTCTCTTAAAATTCGTCCAAACGACGCATCTCTTTCTATTTGCCCTATGGAAGACCATTCTCTAACGGCTTGGATCATTATTCCTCTAACTTTGTCCAAATCTTGGTGTGAGCAGTCATACCAATCTTCAGGGTTATCCGACTTGGCACCCCAACTAGTAGCCACAGATTTAGCCACCTCAGTGAGATAATCATTATTCAAGTTGATTGAGTGTTCTAATTGTTCTAAGTGTTTCTGATACCATGGTAAAAGTTGTTTCTCTTGATCGGATAATGATTCCCATTTCAACTTACGAGGTAAAATAATTTGTTCTTTGGCCCATGCTGCATATTTGAATTGTGCGGTCAGCACTGCCGTAAGAGCTTTGTACTCATCAAGATCCTTGGATTCCTGGTCTGGATCTTCCATATTGGGTGTGAATGATTTTGTCACTCTTAAGAACTTGATAGAAAGAAGACTAATCATTCAACCAAACTCAATCTTTATCAAAGATCATCTCCATGATCGTCAATCGCGATTCATCACGTGATCTAATCTTTTTTGCACTATAAATGGATAAGTATCTTTTAAAACTTAATACCACATCCTTGAAAGCGATGAAGGGAATAGATAAAAGAATAACGAATAATTAAATTAAAGTCATTTACAAAGATATATCAAAAAAGTTAAAAGAAGTGAGTACAAAAGCAAGCACAACTAAGACAGTTGGGGACTGAAACAAAAATCAATCTTTTTTCTCAAGTTTCTCCTTCAACTCCTTATTTTGTTCAACCAAGGTTGAAACAAGGTCGTTTAGAGCATCGATTTTGCTGAAGATTTGGTAAGTTTCCCATGAGACACCAGCACTCTTGCTTTCAACAATTGGTGGAACGAGCTCATCAATCTTTTTGGACCAAGATTTGAAATTTGAGGAGAACGATGGGTCTTCATTCTCTGCTCTTCTTTGTAGTCTCAAGGAATCTCTCACTTGATGGCCATCTTCGTCATCTTCATTGAAACCATCAGTTAAGTCCCATTCAACATCTAATTCATTTTCATCATCTGGCAATCTCTTTGATCTGTTGTAGGTGACTCTCTTGGCAATCTTAACTTCATAACTGGCAATGAATAGTAAGGCAGGAGTATAAATCACAGTCATAACCTTATCACAAATGTTGTCAAAGGTACGTTTATCCAAGAACCACTTCAGCGGAATGTCCAAAAAGACAATCTCAATCAAGTTCAATGGTGGACAGAAAATTTTATCATCTGGAGCTCTGACGTACTTCAAGATCTTTGACGAATATTGAGCCAAGTATTCGTCAGTTGAGTTTTCAACAACATCAGCATAAGCTTGAGAATACAAAGCAATCAAGATGTTCAATAGAACTAGAAGAACAATGAATGTGAATGCGTAGTACAAGACGATACCGTAAGGGTAGGCAAATCTTTCAACAGCACTGAAGTCAGGACCACTCAAGACAGTTTGGACCATAGTAGTCATAACAAAAGTTGTCAAATCTCTCTTACCATCGGCTTGATCAAGACCTAGGAACGCTTGTAGGAAACCAATCATTATGATACCTAGTAAAAAGAAGAAAATAAAGGACTCTTTCATCATCTTCTTGATAACCACCATCATAGCACCGACGAATTTGATAACATCTAAGTATAATAGCAATCTAATCCACATGAATGGGGCAGCCAGTGACAATATTCTATATGACATGATATCAAAGTCAGCACCTAACTCAGGGTTTGACTTACTCAAAGCCAAAAATCTAAGAACCATGGAAGCAACAATCAAACCATACATGAAACCATTGAATGCGTTTGAAAACATGATGTAATAGTAACCAACATGATAAAATTTAATCATTTCATCAGCAACAAAACCAATTGTGAATAAGTAGTAGAGAATTTCTAAGACACTTATCTTTCTGGCGGTGTCAGAGTTAACTATTATCGTGTATATAATCAAGTAAATGATTGAGAAAAGAATCTCAAGAATATTTTGATATAAAGGTGTTCTCAATCTGTCAGGATCGAAATGATACCAGAAACCCGAGTTACCAGTTCCTTTGTACAAGGCGTAATCAGCAGAGTCGGTTGATGATTGAACAATCCAACCTCTCCATAGCCATTTGATACATCTCTGATACCCACCAGATGCAATAATCAAAGTACTATGCATATCAACTGCCAGCTCCAAAGCATTCTCAGGGTCGCTGTCAACATCGTGCAAGTTGATCGAGTATCTATGACATAGCATCGATAAAAAGAGGTACTTATCGTCCGTTTCACTTTCAATCAAGTTCGCAGCAATCTTTTCAGCAGCTAGCATTCTTGATTGATATAGAGTGTCATCACTGAGCTCGTTAATCGCCAAAGTAAAATACCAACTGGAGACCTTCAACAAACAGAAAATCAGACAAGCTTGGTATCTCTTTGCAGAAGAACCTTTACCGGCACCTGTTCCTCCAGCGGCTTCACGAACTGCCTTCATAACTTTATCATTCAAGATAATAGAGTCCTGGCCTGCAATAGCCTCCTCGGATAGAGGAATTGGAATGATTTTGTCGATAAGATCTTTTAAATTGATAGCAATTCTTAAAACCTGTCTTGGAGATGGAGCTGAGTAGTCATTACACTCCTCATCTTCATAGACTGGTAATGAGATATCACCCCGAGACATATTTGATATAGTGATTTGCTTCTTCCTTCAAACAGAAAGAAAAAAAAAATCAAAATAAACAAACATTGATCTAATTTCAAGGTAGAATGAAAGTGAAATAGTGAAACGAGGCTGGAAAACTCCGAAATTGAACCCTGCAATTTCAAGTTGACTTTTCTGGGGAGAATTCGACGCGTCGCTTTTTATCATTCATTCAGTCGCGTCGCGTCGCGTGGTTCACAATGTCAAACATACATACTCAGTAGATAGTCATATCTGGGTTTTTGATAAAGTTGGTGGCACCAATGCTATCACTTTCTTCATCTTGTATCAACAACTAGTAATAGCTAACAGTCGGTTGCGATCCAACAAGAACTACAAAGCTGCAAAACATGTCATTTCTTGATTCGCTACCTACCAATCTAAAGATTCAGGTGCAGGATGTTTTCACTGCATACCCTCCTAGTGAGGATGTTATCAGAGCCTTGGTCGAGGAATTGACCTCTTCTAATAGCTCAGCCAACAAACGCAGAAAGACTGCTGGCGGCACTGAATTGGAATTAGCTGAGCGTCCTGTGGAAACGCCTCCAGAATCTTTGACCGGTTGCCATATCATCTTGCAGATACCAGAGCTCTCGATCCAGTCGCCCGTGAGGAAGAAGCTTAATCTAGTGTTTGCTTGCTTCCCTGGAGAGAGAACAGCGTTTTTAGCTCTCACTAAGTCTATTGACTCCAAACCAGAACTAGTTATAAAGGACCTGTCACCAGCAAACATTACGTTTGCCATTTGTCTAAATTTCCCAGAGAAAAAAGCTTTGAAAAATTTGATTATTGAGTATAAGCACAATATGGGTGATCAGTATAAGAACGACCCAATTTTGATTCAGTTTAACAATGATTCATTGACGGAGCAATTTGGTCCTTTGTTGGAGAAAACTGACCTAATAACATATCTACAAAGACAGTTTGAAATCATGGGTTTCAAAATGATCAACGGTGCCTCAAAGGAATCCAAAGGATTTCACGTCGAAGCTTATAAAGGTTCAAAAGAAGGTTACTTGTATTTCCTAGCAAATCATATCATTTTTGGTTTCAGAAAGCCAATTCTAATTTTCAATTCTACAGATATAGATTCTATCACTTATACCTCCATTACAAGATTGACGTTCAACGTCACGTTGCACGTATCTGTTCCTGCTGTTGAGGGACAGGAGCGTAAGCTGGAAAAGTTTGAGTTTTCCATGATTGATCAAAAAGAGTTTGAAAAAATTGATCAATATGTTAAAAACAAGGAATTTAGAGATAAATCTATGACAGATGAATTGAAAGCTCAAAAGCAATTGAAGAATAATATCGAGAACCCAGGTGCATTGGCCGAAGCGGCTAGATTGATCCCTGGTGGAGAACAAATCGTTGGAGATCAGAATAATGGACCTGTTGATTCTGAAGATGATGAGGAGGTTGACGGCAATTACGAAGAAAGTGAGAGTGAAAGTGGGAGTGAAAATGAAGCTGGAAGTGGAAGTGACAGCGATGATAGTGACGACAGTGATGCTGGCGAAGACGATAACGATATCAATGATGATGCTCAAGGCCAAGACCTACAAAATGATCAATTGGATGCAGAGGCTCAAAATAATGAACTCGATGATGGTGCAGGTTTCCTAAATTTTAGTGGAATGGAAGAGGAGGAGGAAGAGGAGGACGATGAAGAGTAAAAAGAATCTCTTTTCGTGTGAAACGAAGACAAAGTTTTGTATAATTACTAGTAGTACTCTAATAATATNGACTGTATGAATCAATAAATAAATAAATAAATAAATAATAGTAGTAAACAAGTGTATCAATAAATATATATAACAAAATGTTAGGACTCAATCTTCTTGTTTCAATTCTAAAGCTGCACCTGATTCCCTAGTTTCTTTCAACTTTCTCATTCTTCTTTCTAGCAATAGTCCATTCTGTTCAACCCAACCATCATAGTAATATCCGACACCAAGCCAAAATCCACCAGAGTAGACGTATCCCAATGGGTAGTAGGTTAGTGGTGCTTGTCTTATTCCAAGCTGAAGTGCTCTAGCTCCAATTCCTATTTTGTTGTACATTCCAAACTGTTAGTAAAATTGAAGTTCCTCTAAGTACCCTGGGTTATTTTTCATCTAAACTTACCAAATAAAGCCCATAGTGCTAGCATTTTGTCCCCTTGTAAATAATAGATAGTACTTCAAAGCTGTACCTAAGTGCTACAAATTCAACTGGGTAATCGTGAATTGACAACAAAGATCTCGAGCTCATTATCTTCATTAAGTTCTATATAGGGAGAAATCCTTTAGTTCGCTTCCCCACTTTTGGGAAGAGCTTGTTGAACACGTAAATATTCTGGCAGACGCGAGACAAGAAGAGCACCACATCCCTTTTGTTTATCACCTTTTTAGACTACCCTTTGTTTCAACACTGATTCATCTTAGTCTTCCTGTCATACCACTGGATTGCGATAGTGTCATTTTAATCAAATTTTTACATCATGATATTTTTCAAGCAGAACGCCGAGTTTGAATTTGAAGAATCATTCATTGAAATCAAGGGAAAAGATGTTTCCCTCCCTACTCTTATTTCATACATCTTTGATTGGTTGATCTACACTGCAGTTCTTATAGTTGCCATCATATATGGTAGATTCAGTAGACCAATGGCCACTGACTTTGATGTTCATGATAGCTCTATCATGCATATGTATGTCCCAGAACTTGCTACGTTTGCACCTATATGGGTTCTTCTACTTCTTGGTGTTGTGGTTCCAATTTTATTTGTTGTTATCATCTGCATGTTCACTACCAAGTTGCCATTGTGCAGAAAGCTGTGGGATATACAATCATGTTTACTAGCTATGCTTGGTGCAGTTTCATGTGAGCTGTTAGTGGTTTGCTTGGTAAAAAACTTTACAGCCAAGCCACGGCCTGATTTCTTGAGTAGATGTGTTCCGTTATCGTTCACGTCACAGACTATGGGAACTTTAAGTACCATCTCTGTGTGTATGAATCCATTCATGTACAATGTCTACGAAGGTCTTAGATCGTTTCCTAGTGGACACGCAGCCACCATTTTTTCAACGTCAACTGTTCAAGCGTGGTTTTCTGTTGCTAAATTGAACGTTTTCGATGGACGAGGAATAGCTTGCAAAGCTATTATATCCATCGTTTATCCATTGGGTATGGCTAGTATTGTGAGTTTTTCTAGAGTATCAGATAACAAACATTTTATAATGGATGTCGTTGCTGGTTCTTTTATTGGTTTATTTACAGGTTCTATCTTCTATTTGATTTATTTCCCCTTCCCTTTGAAACTTGACAATCTGGGTAGATCTTACCTACCAAGAAGATTTGGTGTTGGTGATATATTCAATGGTGTAGGTGGCTTTTGGAAAATTGATGACCTAGATGGTGGCTATGTCGAAAGAACAGAGGTGCCAGGCTACTATGAGACATCCAACGCTGAAAACAACGAAGCAGATAAAAAAGAAGGTGTCGATCCTGTAAAGCTATCAAATGAAAATCAATCAACAAACAGAAATGTTGAGCCTTTTCCTTCACTAGCTTCAATGTCAACTTCCCATCAAGTGAAAATTGGCAGCAAACGAGTCCCCAGACCGTCCAATACTGAAGGTTCAAAGCAGCAGACATTGAATGAGAGATCCGTCAAATAGGACAGGGTCTTTTGGGTTTAAAATTATATCTTTTTCTATTTTTTTTTTCTGCTATCTTGCTAACTATATAGAGTTAGCTAATTCTATATTTTCACTACTAGAGACGAGTTTTATAATATATACAAGTTGTTAAATTCTCAATTATTTGCCTATACAGAAGCTAGAAAATACAACGCCTAGCACCTCTTCTATTCCCACTGCTTCGCCTGTGATTCTTCCGATTCCCTCAATACTACTTTTCAAGCCTTCAGCAGCAAGAACGACATCATCAACTTCTCTGAAATTGTAAAATTCTTGGAACCCATATAAAACTTCCTTTTCCAAAATATCTTGGGCTCTCTTAGAGATAGATATGGGGTCCTCCTTTTCTGTCCAAGTCAACTGTTTAAAACGGGAGGTCAAATCTGCTAATAAGTCATTGATTCCTTCATTTGTATAGCAACTTACAAATATGAAACTACTGGAAGATATTTCAAGCTGTTTTGATAGACGTTGTATCACCTGTAACCTTTCTTCTTCAGAAGCTAAATCACTCTTATTTAGCAAAACAATCAACTTTTCCTCTTGTGCAGGTTTGATTAGCTCAACCATCTCATCCGATATCTCTGCATTGTCGCATGGAATGACAATTAGATTCAAATCCGCATCAGCAAACTTGTTTTTGGCCCTTCTTATGCCTTCAATTTCAATAACATTATCCGAGTTTCTAATTCCTGCTGTGTCTCCAATGATCACTTTATAACCACCAATATCCAATGGGATATCAATCGAGTCTCTTGTTGTTCCTGCTATATCACTAACAATTGCTTTATCATCATTGGCGATAACATTAAGTAATGATGATTTACCTGCATTTGGAGGACCCGATAAAGTGATTTTTATACCATTCATTAAAATCGCTGACCTCGTTAATTTTTCCAAATATTTATGAATTTCAAGATCCAATTCTTTGATATTAGATTCAACTTGAGTAAACAAATGATCAATCTCCTCAATATCATGATCTTCACCAAAATCAATCACTGTAGTTAAAAGTGCAAAATTTTTAATGATTTCTTCTCTCCAATGTGTGAATAACTTCTTGGTATCACCTTTCATTGAAGTTATGGATGAGATTCTTTGAGTTTCTGTTTCTGCTTGAATCAAATCATTAATACCCTCTACTTGAGTCAAATCCATTCTTCCATTCTGGAACGCTTTTTTGGAGAATTCTCCAGGCTCAGCATAACGAATCGGAATGGAGGGTGTATGTAGACTTTCAATTGCTTCCAAAACGGATTTAATGACAGCATTACCTCCATGAAGATGTAACTCCAATAGGTCTTCACCAGTGTATGATTTGGGACCAGGGAAGTACAGTAGCAATGCTTCATCCAAAAGTAAAGGTGGGTTTGAATTAATAGAGTAGAGTTTTCTCAAAGTTACCTTTCTTGGTTGTGGTGAGGATTTCGTTCTTGTTAATGCATGAAATATGGATAATGATGCCGCTCCTGTAATTCTAATGACACCAATTGCAGACTTGGCAGGTGCTGTTGAAAGAGCATATATAGTTGGGGTTCGAAAAATTTCTTGAGATCCGGAAAGATTTCGAAGTTGTAGCAGCACACCAGAGGAGCTTTTAGGCACTGTTCGACTTCTATATTCATGAGAAACCAATCGACTCAATCTGAATATCCTCATTTCAACGATCACCTTCTCTTTTGTCCTTCTTGTGGGTCTCAAGGGTCAAAGACTAAGATTGTATTTCCCCAGATTTCAACTCTTATTAGGAGATCGGTTAACCTCACTCACATATCTTGCAGACTGAAAATTTTCGAATCGTCGCGTCGCGCCGCTGCTAGATAATTATTTTAAGTTAGATAAGGTGAAATAATGGTTGGTAAAATTAGATTTGAAAGGAAATCAAATGGATGAAGAAAAGCCAGGAAGAAAATGAACGAGAAGCTGAGAAAACCAGTAAAAACAAAAATAACATGAGGAATAAAAATATATAGAAAAAGTATTGAAAATGAACGAAAATTAAGTAAAATGAGCGATATATATATAAGCAGAAAAAAATATTAAAATATAAGGATTGAATTAGAGTGTAAGGAATGAATTTGAAACCAAGATATCGAATGATTGAAATATATTGTTTCCATAAAGCATCCTTTAAATAGCGAGCGACAGTAGTTGGAAATGCACGTGCATTGATTGCGTGAGTGTGAAAGTATTCTGGTTGATACGAATGAATGTGGTATTTTCTTTTTTTAAAACTATCAAGTTTTTCTCCCATGAATGATTAGATATCCAGTTGATTCTTTTTACCTTGGACAGGAATGAAAATTAATCATAGTTGAGATTATCCCTGTACTGTAGGCTTTGAGATTGAGTTGTCTCTTTTTGAGTTCGTACGTGTACGTGTTTTTTTCGTTTTCTTTTATTATGAAACTATGCAACAGCCAGAATCTGGCTCTTCCTTCAACAACAAGCTCGCTCTAGTTGCAATTTCAAATACATCGTCGACATTCTCTCCAGTCAAAGAAGAGCATTCAACATATTTTTTAGCTCCAATGAATTTTGCAACTTTGTCACCCCTCTCTTTCGGCACATACTTGTCCAAATAGTTTGGATCGGAACCGTCATCAGCGGGTCTCAGATCTTTCTTCAATCCTACAAGAATCACAGGTGCACTTGGACAATATCTAGCAACTTCTTGAGCCCATTTGACAGCCGCATTATCTAGCGAATCTGGTGCATTGAGAGCAAATCCAATCAAAATGATATGAGCTTTGGAGTAAGAAAGGGGTCTTAATCTTTCGTATTCTTCTTGGCCTGCGGTATCCCAAAGAGCAAGTCTTACAGGTTTCCCATCAACTCTACAGTCAGTGGCATAGTTTTCAAAAACAGTAGGGTGGTACTCAGTGGGAAACTCTCCCAACGTGAAAACATAAAGAAGTGAAGTCTTACCACATGCACCGTCACCAACAATGACAATCTTTCTTTTTATGACGTTAACTGTTGACATTTTTATGCGATTGGAAAAGTTTTTTTGATAATTGACTGTGATGAGAGGTTTTAGAACTTTTGTACCAATGGATTTATGAAAACAGGTGAACTTTTGAAACGAGTGTTACACTTGTGATGGTCTAATTTAATATAGCTCTGGTTAGATTGAAATTGTCTTAGTTTCTAATTTGAGCTGTCTATCACTTTCAACAATGAATTTTATGTAGATTGATAGATTAATGCTTTGGTATTCAGAGAATATAATACCCTTGGTTTATAGATAGCGTATGAGGTCAGCTGTTCAATAGTCGCGAGATAAAAATGAAATTAGCTCTTAGTAAGGGGTTTTCAAAATGTAAAAGAAGACACCTGAATTGAGGTTTGGGTTGTGAATTGAAATTCAATGATACAGCTGATCCTCCTCCCTGATAGTGAAAGAAATGTAAAGTATGGATCTGTATAGAAGAGGGAATATATCTTGTTTTGACAAAAGTAGCTTGTTCGTTTAATTATCAATTTGTTAAAACGAGGCAGGGTGCTTAATAAATTTTTCGCTCGTTTTCTGCGACGGCGACTTGTATTTTGAAAATCGCAGATCGAGTCGTGTTTTCTGTTTGAAGAGACGTTGGGCACAGAATCTATCAGCGCGGCACCCGCTAACGGTCCCACGGGAGCACCGAGCAGGTGCACCCCTGTGGTTTGTTTTTGTTTACTTTTGAAGGGTTATTTTAAGAAACTAATACGAGATATGCTTTGAAGAGTTTGAAGGGGGAACGATACTGATTATCCACTGCTAGTATTAGAAAATGAAAATGAATTCTTCACAAAAAACTTTAGGTAGACGTATTTGACAAAGGGTTAAAAACAAAAAAGTAGAATAGTAAAAGTAATAATGACTACGTACGAAACTACTATATATCAAAGAAAAGAAAAATAAAAAAAGAATCAAAAAATATCTCAACGGAAGCCAGTTCCCCAAGTATCTAGCAATCCCTTATCCACAAGCCCATCACCAAATGGAGACGAAGCGGGAAGACCAATGCCCAGGTTTCCACCAAGTAACGAAGAATTGAACTGTGCATTGACCCCCATTCCAGTACTGTTTGTCTGATTGGGCAAACTATTCAGTTGAGGTAAAGAGGGTCTTGAGTGCAATTGTCTAGGTTGTTGAGTATTATTCAACAGAACTTTGACATATATGGCATTTCTAAGGTCATCAAAGACAACCTCATATGAAATACCAACTTTGTTAACTAGAGGGAACGTCAAAGCATTGATAAACTGCTCAATTTTCAGATTAGAAAACATAGCCGGCAAAGCTTGTCTAGTGTAATGGTAAAGCAACTGTGCAGAGTAATAAAGACCGTTTTCTGAAGGCAACTTGGAAGAAACTTTGAAAGCTTCAAGTTGGATCATTTCGTTATCTTGAACAGTGAGTTGATTGAAGTTCAAACTGGTACTTCCAAGAACCTGGTCGCCTGAAGATCCACCTGGTGCTGATATGCTCGAATGATTGGACCCAATGATATTGCTTTTCAAAGTTGTATTTGATGTACCGTTCGTTGTGGCGTTTGAAGTGTTATTCCACAACGACGAGATGGGTGCTGTAACCTGGGGTGTAGTTGTACCTATTGTTGATGCAAGGCCCCAAATTGACTCATTTAGCCCTGTAGAGTTGGAAGCTGTTTCTGATGGCTTGCCATTAGAGCTTCCCCAAACTCCAGCATCCGTAGTCAGTCCCCCAACATTTGATGTCAAATCATTGTTTCCAAAGAAAGAGCTGTTGGACAATAGAGACGATTGTCTACTTGAATGAAAGCCACCAAGTGTAGATGAAGGTCCCACTAGATTGCCTGCATTCGGAGCTGTGAATCCATTATTTTGAGGCAAATGTGGTTGAGGGTGCTGAGGTTGTGATTGCATGACTGGCTGCTGGGCAGGTTGCTTTTGTAGGCCGAACGTTTCATCACTCAAGTGGCTGGAGTTCATGTATTGAGTCAATAAGTGAATATCGTCTTGAACTTGGGCGTTCGGTATTTGTAACTGCGACACCTGCTGTTGTTGCTGTTGTTGTTGAGCTTGAGATGAGGTTGGAAGCTCATGATGTTGAGCTTGAGATTCAGGCTGATTAAGTTGCCCTTGGGAATGTAGGAAAGGTGAAGCAAAAACTGAGGGAGTATTGGATTGAGCATTCTCTTTCCGTAAGCCTCCTCCATATCCATTTCCCAATTGCGTAGAATGATTTCCCCATGGCGAAGAAGTTGTAGGGTTGACAGGTGGTAAACTCAAGTCCATACCCGCTAGAGGAATATCAATGTAGTTATATCCACCATTATTCAACGAAGAAGGTGCCATACCGGAAGCACTTGGTAAATAACCTGGAGGAGGTTGGATCACAGAATGCGACCCATTGGAAATTGTTGAGCCTGTTGTATTGTTGTAATTTAGTAAGAATGGATTCAAATGGTCATCTGCAAGAGACTGTTGTAGGGAAGAGGCTTGCATAGATGGCATAGAGCTTAGCGTTTGACGTAACAAAGGGTTTTCCGCAAAATTAGATTGAGATTGTATCTCAAATGAGGAGGTTTCATTGGGTCCTTGTGAAATTTCGTTGTTTTTTGTTTCTTTCTCCCGCTGTAGTCTTTCTGACTTCTCTTGTTCAAGCTTACGCTTCTCTTCTTCTTTTCTTTTCATTTCTTCTTGACGTTTCAATCTTTCTTCCAAAAGTCTTTGATCTTTTTCTTCTTTTTCCTTACGTAGACGCTCCTGTTCAGCCTCCTTTCTCTTCTTTTTCTCATCTTTCTTTTTCTTGGCTTCTTCTTCCTTCTTTTTACGCTCGGCTTCTTTCCTCTTACGACCTTCCTCTGTCTTTCTCACCTGTTCATCTCTCATAAGTCTTTCTTGCTCCAGCTTTTCGTCAATTTTTCTTTTCTTCTCTTCTTCCTTTGCCAACTGTAACAACCGTTTTTTTTCTTTCAATTTCTCTTTCTTTCTCTTTTCTTTCTCTTCTTTTTCTTTCTTTCTTCTCTCTTCTGCTTCTAACTCTTCTATCAACCGTTTTGTACTGTCTTCTGCTACCTTTTCTTTGTAGGCAGCTAGTAATTTTGTTCTGAGAATTTTCGATGTTATGAGTTGAAGCATCTTGTAAGTTTCTTCCAACCTTCTTTCTGTATCATTCTCTTCTTCTTCATCATAGTCTCCTTCGTCGCCATCTTCGTCATCATTTGTGTCTTCTGCTTCGTCATCATCAACGTATTCTTCCTCATCGTTTTCATCTTCTTCGTCATCGTAATCTTCATCATCGCATTCTTCTCGTTCTTCGTCCTCAAACTCAAAGTCTCCATGTTTTTTTCCATGCTCGTGATGTGATTCATTTTGATAATTTTCATGATCAAGATCATCACTGTTGATCTGGTTGGAAGAAAATTCTGGGCTGTTTTGATTCTGATGTCGGCCATTTCGCTCGCTATCGAGTTGTTCAACCATATCGATGAACCTCTTACCATCATTCTTGAGAATGTCTTCAGCTACTGACTTGACATCATTTGGGCTTGTGGCGAGCGAGAATTGTTTTTCACTATGAACGTCATCCGAATTGTTTTGATGTTGCGAAGCTTGTTGGTGAGAGATTCCAAGCAAGGAGTCTATTAGACTTTTGTTAACTTGTAATTCGTCGGTGGCACCCGAGGCCAATCTTCTGACATTGTAATATCCGTAGTAAAGCTTTTCAAGTTCTTTTTCCAGAGTAACCTTTCTATTTCCACAAATCTTGCAGTTACAACTAACTTTTTGTTCTTCGCGGATTACTTTTAGAACTTCACCCTTGCTGATCTGAATGATTGATCTTTTTCTTTCATCATCTAAACTCACCCAAAATTGTTTGATTCGCTCCTTTTCTTCGGGGCTCGTATTAGAATTCCAGAGGTAATTTCCAAAAACAGGATTTGTGGATTGCCGTTGAATGATCTGCTGTTGTCTATGCAAAGATTCTTCATTAGATAAACGATGATGATTATGTGAATGGTGGTTATGATTGTGATTGTGATGATGGTAATTATTTTCATCTTCGTCTTCATCTTCATCATCTTCATCTTCTTCCTCTTCTTCTTCGTCTCCATGATGATGATGGTGGTGAGGGCAGAAATGATCGTATTCTTCTTCTTCAGTGATCTGAACAGAATGATCATCTCCTCCATGTTCACATTGGTGGTGTTGTTCCCATCTTTCATATGCATCTTCTACCTCATCGTAATCATCTTCGTCATATGCTTCATGAGAGTGGCCATGTTCCTGATTGTGATGATGATGATGATGGTGAAGGCGATGATGGTCATGGTCATCTTCCAATAATTCTGTAACTATCACATCACCGTTTGCACCTTGTTTGATGACTCTTGAGGTGGGATATTCAGCGGATGCATCATTCAGCTGAACTTGAACTTTCTTATCAGAATGCTTCGTCTTCTTTTTCTTGTTTTTCTTACTTTTGGGTTGCACTGTTAACGAGCTCCGTCCAATAAATTCGCTATGGGAATGATCACCAGGGGCAGAGTTTGTGGACATGCTGGGTAATTTCTTTGTGATTTTAGATATAAGTTATGTTCCGAGTATGGATCAGCACAGCTGCATGCAACAGTAATTGATATTTGTTGGTGAAGAATATAACTTGCAAGGTTGAGACAGATAATGGCTTTGAGATTGTTTCCGTATCAGGCTAATGTAATAATCTACTCAAAAGGAATGTATTTAGTTTTGAAACAGGCGTCTTCGGAGCTGTAATCTCGATTTCTTGTCTGCTCTCTCTTCACTAAGAATATATAGCTTTTTTCTTTGGAGTCCTTTTGTTTTAAGTTCAATGAAGTTTTATGAAGAAAGTCTTGATCAATAAATAGGATTTAGTCACTAATACTTTCAACTGTATAACTGATGATGATGATGAACGCCAAGGATACCTCCTACCTGTTGGCCAGTCAGTCAGTCTTGCGCACGTCTCTGTCTCCAATCCTTTTTTTCACCACCTTGAGATTGGAGAGCATTTTACACTTCTGATTACATAATACCGTCCCCGAGATTAGTGAGCCGCCCCTACACCATTAGCCGGCTCGGCCCGTGGGCTGGGGTGGCCTGCCCTTGTTGTCTCATTCAAGTGGATATCCTCATTCCCTACTTATCTGAAGCTTACTCGGAATCTGGAGGTATCTTGTCCCAGAATGGTTAACGAGATCAACGTTCTGCCTCAATCTGACTTTGATAGATATTCTCGTGCTTTTACTTTAGGCCAAGGTTCTGTGCAGCAGCTTTTTTTGTTCAATTTGTGCTGTTAGCTTGATAATAATTCGAACTTGCTACAAAACATACCTATTATGTGATAAAAGTCTCTATTCAAGAACTCAAAAAAATATACCATTTAAACTACTTAGAAAATTTAAAAAGTCATTCTCGATACTCGGGAAGAACATGGTAAACATCACATATTATATAACCGGTTACGAGAGCTTGCTGTAGCCCCCAATATCAAATGGATGTGAACTTTGTCCAGGTCCACAAAGATTCTTTTGGGTTAACTAGCTCATTTTCATTCTTTGAGAAGGACAAACCTTTATCAGTGCCGGAAGCAAAAAGGAATTGTAAGTAGAAAAAGAAGTCTTTGAAATCAAAACCTTTAGCCCATCTGGCTTTGGAGTCTGCTAATGTATCCTCATATGAGACATAGTTACGCTTCAAAGTAACTTGATGCTTGACTTCATATTGCTTCACAATCTCTTCTTGAGAAACTCTATCCGATGAGATTCTGATCTTGTCTGGTAACTTAGAGTAATCGCCAAATGTTGCGATCGAGGCCACTGCCTTACCAATGTCCGGTAGATAAGAAATATCAGCTTTAACTGTTGGATCACCTCTGATGGTAACACTCTTTGTCGATTTGTCTAGTTCAACAACACCTAGGTTTTCAGTCAAAAAGGCACCTTCAGCAAAGAATAGCGAACTAATAACATCAACGGTTTTCAAACCAGCAGCCCTGGCTTTGGCGGAATGATCAGCTTTGACCTTCAAAAAGCCATCAAGTAAGGTATCTGACTTATCCAACTCTGTACCAAATTGACTTGGAATGTATAACTTGATGCCCTTGGCGTATTTGACTAAAGCATCTAATGGTGTGTCCAAATGGTGAGCTGGGCCTAAGTTGACGAAAACGTCAATTCCGGTGACAGCATCTTCGAAAGAATCAACATCAGTTGCATCAGCTTTGTAGTATCTGATGTATTTGGATTCTGTGTATTTAGATGGGTCTCTAGTTAGAACCCTGAGTGGCAATTGAATTTTGTCTACAAATGAAGAGGATGTTAAAGCTGCAATAGTTGGCTTACCTAGGAAACCGTTAGTTCCGTAGACTGCAATGATTGGTTTGGAAGACATGTTCAGTTTTGAATTGTAGTTTTAATTTGTTCAATTGATGAGTGGAGAGTATCTGTTATCGATAATAAAAATAGCTGCTTATTAGTTCGCTCAAGGTAAATAGGCAGGGGGAATGACCTTTATATGTAGTGAGTGCTCGAGAGTCTTCGAGACCAAGTGTCCATTGCATTGCATTGCTAAAGAAGGATTTACACAGTCAGGTGCAGAAACGTTTCTCCACGATTTGTAATAAGCTCAAAAGTAAGATGCAAATTCATGAAACATTAGACGTACCACACTGTCATTCTGATTCATACATGTCACTTGTGCGTTGATGTTGTTGATTAAGGGGGCTCATCCGCGGTATTGTGGCTTTATTATTAGTGAGGCATTCACGTGCTTACAAATTCATAGAAAAACATCACTTTATTTTACTAATATTTGTCAACTGTTTACTAAACTTACTAAACTGTTTTTACCGAAAGGTAGTAATTGTGGAGGGTTATGATAAATCGAATAGCGAGTTTCGGTAGCTGATCGGTAGAATGAACTTTCGTTGACCCTCCTAGTAGGTATATATTTGCTGTGATTGCTATATTTGCTGTGTTTGCCTCCACATTTTAGTTTGTATACCTACAAAACATGCATGGCATGTGGCTTTATAAGAATTCCTATCAAAACATTTCGACTCACAGCTATATCGCAGCCTTAGTGGCTGGTAATTACTAATGAGTGTCAACTCTTGGTGCAGCTAGTTAAGATATTTCTCTTGCGTTGATGTGATGTAAATTAAAACAAATCTAGATTATAAGATCGTATTCGCACAGCTTAGTGGATTTTAAACCTTGCATCATTGTATTGACACTCTCTCTGGCTCATATCCGTAGCTTTTCATTCAAAAAATTAGGTAAAACAGTAAAACAACCCTAATTAAAAAGAACTGATCAACATTCACCACAAAAGGGTGGAAAAAATTAAAAATATATGCGGCTACTGAGGATCGAACTCAGGACCTTAAGAACTTCAGTCTTACGCTCTCCCAACTGAGCTACACCCGCCTTGTTGTTGCTTTTGCAGCTTTGAATAGTTGATGTCCGTTGAATTTGCTCCGGATTTTAAGCTGAGATTCTAGTCAAAATAAGTAGCCAACCTTACCTTACTTTGCTTCCCAACCAATGCTACCAGAGAATCCTCAACATTTTGATATAGATCAGTGTTGAGATGACTATCACAAGCAGTTTAAAAGAGCTGACGCATTCAATTACTCTACTAAGAGTTTTTTATTGCAGGTCAGAGATGTTTAGACTCTCCAAAGTGCTTTGTGCGTTTTTGCTCCCTAAAGCTTTTTTGGCTCCTCAGAGTTTTTCACACCAGTTCAGGACACTTGATATAATAGAAAACCTTGGTTAGCTGCTTGCACTAAGTGACCACACTTACCAAAATATGAAAAGGAGAATCACAAATTAACTGAGCACAAAACGAACTTATAAAAATTAAAAACAATACCCTATAATAATAATAATATTAACTATATTCTCGATGCCTTGTGTCGAGGATATATTTGTTAATTTTCTTTTAGAGTTTATACTCTTTACATAAATTTTTTATCCTTCCGCATGAAATATGGGAAGTTAATCTTTATAGTTCACAGGTTTCAATCAAACCTCATATATTGTTAAATAAATTCCTTTCATTCGCCAAGAAAAAAATTCGTAATTGCAATCATATAGCCCAATTGAAGCAAGCACTTAACTACAAACAATAACATTAAATTGAATGGATCTGTGGTGGTAGAACTATACACATTAAATGAGTTGATACGTGCGTTTTTGTTCATTGGCGGGTTTTGGCCCCAAGGAGTCATTTACTGCAGTTCAAAGACGTTCATGATTTTATGTTAGCTGTTCACGCTACTTATTTGAGCCATCACAATAGAAGGATTCTAATAATTTCACTCTCAAAAAACTCTCCATAGGATTTATTCTTTGCTGAAAGGAATCCGTGAGTTTTACAATTATATACACTACATAGTTACTATCAGGATGATTGTCATATCAAATGGACGAGGGTTGATTAAACTCCATCGAGAATAAATTATTATTATCATTATTATGAAGGAAAAAAAAAGATGAAAACAATAGCACAGAAAGTCACTCCATCATGACCAATTATAATAGTACGTCGGATACATGAAATAAAGGCTACCCATGCGTCCAGGACTGCTATCATATAGTCCACTTCAAGCATTCACTAAACTACAATCGATAACACTACATTAAAAGGATCTGTGGTGGTAGAACTATACAAGTTGAATAAGTTGGTACATGCTTCTTTGTTCCGTTGCGTTTTTTGGCCCAAAAAGAACGAGGGTTGATTTAATCCCATCGAGAATCAACAAATATTATCATTATTATAAAATAATAAATGTTTCTGAAGGACAAGATTGAGAGAGAGTCCCCTGCTTTTCATTTATTCACCCGTTCTACCAAAAAATAGTGCCAGAAAGGTTCTACTTCTTCTTCCTTTCAACACTTGATTTTGGTACAAATGATTCCCCAACAAGTAGCAACAAGCTTCAGTGATGTATCAGTGAAGTTTAGTCAATAATAGGGGATCACTACTTCACCAAAAGCTGTGATCAAAACATATGATTCGCTAATAGGTGTATGACAGTATCTGGTATACCACACACAATTCCAGCAGTTGAAGAAGTCCTATCAGAAAGTACTCGATATGTTGGACTGGGACTCCAGTAAGCTTTTCCTTTTTGTATATCGTTAGTAAAAATGACATAAACTGTGGAAACATGAATCAGAAAGTGGAGCTACTTGAATAAAAGTGAACGACAATTCAACATCTCGTACCGGCTACTCAAATAACCTTTTATATGATTGCCCCATTACCACAGTCGCAACTAGGATTGCATCCATGTCAAACAACGAAATCGACTCATCAAAAGTCACTGCTGCAAGGTCATGTGAATTCAAAACCGACATAGTGCTTGGAGAACTTTCCTTGCCTAGCACATTGCCCACCCTGCATCTGTGAATCGAAAAAATTAAAATAGAAATCTAGTAGTTGTTTACTACCGGTTGTTTTGGGAAAAATTCATATTCTTTTCTTGCTGTAAATCTATCATTGATGTTATAAAACCTCAAACAATAACGGTTATACCCAGTCATTGAGCAGCTCCAAATTAGCTTAGCACTCTGAAAGCACAGCCATGTCATTCCATCAATGACTTCACGAATATCTTCCAGATGAGAATATGGATCTTAGTCTTTTTTTTTTCAACGGCGAATGAAAGGAATTCATTAAATTATATATGAGGTTTGATTGAAACCTGTAAACAATAAAGATTAACTTCCCATATTTCATGCGGAAGGATAAAAAAATTATCTAAAGAGTAAAAAACTGATAAAAACAGAAGGAAATATATAGAAAAATAAAAGACACAGATATAAAAAGAAAAATATAGAACGAAGAAGAAGGATCTGTTGAAGAGAGATACACAAGGAAGAATAAGAAAGGTGAATAAAAAGTATAAATGGTCCGAGCCGCACGAGCTCCTCTTTTCCCCATTTTGTGGGGTAGAACAGGTGTGTATATACTACACACTTATAAAAGGTTCAAAAAGTTCCAAGTTAATCAGTTATTGTTGTTGTGAGTGCTTCTGATGAGTAGCTACAACTGAGAGCAATGGTATATAAAAAATACGGAAAAATTCCACACAATTCTTGCAATTTGTCAATAAAAGTGACTCTTATTTATCATATATAATTGGAAACAAACATATATGAAGTGCAATCTCGATATCAAAACCAAATACGATAGTGAGTCAACCACAGTGGCCATATTACAGTTTATGACTTCAATAAAAGGAGAAGTTTCCTCACTAGAGACTACGAGAGGCGGGTTTAGGGTAGTTACAAAACCAAATTTGGCTACGGAGGCATTGTACCAAGAGTATTAAATATTATATGGATTAGAATTTATATTGCGCTTCATCATGACCAAGCTCTAGGGGTCTCATCTTAACTTAGATAAATTAAAAAGTTTCTAAAACCCAAAGTTCTTTTTTTATAAGTATGATCAATGCTACAAAGGCTAAGAGCTGGCTGCTAAGTTGAATATAAATGCTACATTCTTTCGATTCTCGGAGGTTTTGCCATTACGTAGGATTATTACATATTATGGCTGGACTTTGATATAATAAACAAGCTATACTCAAAAGCAGAGGTGGATAAAAGATAGATAAAGGATTAGAAATAAGGAACTTTACTGATCCATTGATTTTTGAAAATAGAGTGAAGGCAATCCAATTGGGTAGGTGGTCATCCCCATCATTGCCATCTTCTTTCTTCGGTTAAAGCTCTTTGATTGCAGTCTACGGCAGTTCAATGTACGGTCTTTCATCTTTTAATAAAACGAGTATTGAATTTTTCAAGTTGCTCCCCACATTTTTTTAGATGCTACGCAAAACTCCTCCGCACAAAATGCGATCACACGAAAACCGCGGTACTTTATTACGAAGTTTAAATCAGTTAACAAATTTTAATTTTTGTTTTCAATTTCATTCAAAGTAAAACTATAAAAACAGACAAAGACAAACAAACATTCATTTATGGGTCGGAAATCAGCATTCTTCATACAAAAGTCAGGAAGATGTACCTACCATCTACCACCTTGTTGACCACCTGGACCACCGAAACCACCTTGTTGACCACCTGGACCACCGAAACCACCTTGTTGACCACCTGGACCACCGAAGCCACCTGGACCACCTGGACCGCCTGGACCGCCTGGACCACCGAAACCACCTTGTTGGCCACCGAAACCACCTTGTTGGCCACCAAATCCACCTTGTTGACCACCGTAGCCACCTTGTTGACCGCCAAACTCTCTTTGACCACCTGGTGGGCCACCTGGACCGCCTGGACCACCTGGACCACCTTGTCCACCGTGATGTCCGCCGAATCCACCGAATCCACCTTGACCACCTTGGCCACCTTGATGACCTTCAAATTTGTCTTCAATCTTGTTTGCTGCAACGGCACCAGCAATACCACCCAGAACACCTGTCAGCTTGGAGTGGTTGGATGAAATTTTGGAACCACCGTAGGCACCGGCGGCACCACCAACAAGAGTTGACATTAAACCTCTTTCACCAGCTTCACCTGTACCTTGTTGTTGTTGCTGTTGTTGTTGTTGTTCTGGTGTGTATTCACCTTGTTGGCCAGAGCTATAGAAATCGTTTGCAGACATTTTGATTATAGAATTTTATTCTTAAAACGTAATTGTAAAAATTTAAGGAATAAAAAGTAAATGATCTACGTTGGATATAATTGAGACAGAAATGGAGTGGAACAATCGGTGTATTTATACCCAAGAGAGAGGAGTGTACGAAACGTATTTGCCACGCAAAAGTAGACGGACCTGAAATTAGCATGCATGATGTTTCATGCGGTGGCGCTCATATTTGTCTGTCGCTGACCAGCGCGCAGAGAACCTGTGCCTCAAAATCAAGGTTGAACCGTGGGGAATGAAATGAATGCCATCCACTCTATTTTGAGCAGCAATGTTGATACTACCACTGTTGAGTGTATACAAACCGAAGGAGGGAATTTGATTGAATTGAATTGTAAAGGTCCACTAATATACATAAATATCTCACATAGAAGTGCTCTCAAGTTACCGAGCAGGACAACTTGGGGCATGCAGGCTTCAATTACTCGGGTGTTCTTCAGCGAAGGTTGCAGGCGCAGCGACGGCATCTGCCCAAGTCGGCAATTCTGAAATTTCGGCGACTCAGATCTATGACACGCCGACTGCCTACGAAAACAGCTAAATGCTGGTTGTACTTAGAACCAGGGTGGCACAAAATATTTTACCGAAAATGCGGTCGCCCAAAAAAAACACGTTTTCGGTTATCCTTAAAAATTTCCAAAGTATAACCCAAAATTTTTTTTTTTACATAGTAATAAAAATATATTTGTGTTGATATTTTCAATAGATAGTATGGGTTTACAAAAATTTTTAATAGCATAATTTTGATAATGAATTATTCCATACTAATTCCCAAAAGGGAAATAGTGTCCAAAAAGAGTTGCGGTATGCGGTCGCTAAGGGTTGGATAACCCAGTGATTTGTGCCACCCTGCTTAGAACATACCAGGCGAAGAACCCTGCAGAACTATAATCATTGCATTACTATGGCGGAGCTTTTCCCACTCTATTAACCAAATCTCCACTCGCTGTGTTCTTCTACTTTGATCTCGGCTGTGTGAATCCTTCGATCACTGACTGATGCATCAGTTGGAATGCCGAGTGATGCTCAATTGTAATGTGCACTTAAACTCTTTACAAGTTTGAGTTCATTCCAATTTCAGCATCCGTTATTTTTTGTGACCGGTATCTGATGAAATGATTAGTTCCTGGAGAGCGCGTGCCTTAATCAGGTAATATTTCGGTTTCTATGGATTCTCAGAGCTCACCGCAGAACATAATGTCTCCGCCAGTTAACTTGTTTCTATCCTAGCCAGAAATCATCATGCTTACATTTCTACCAGATCTAATAGCCCTTAATCTTTTTCGGCCTGAAAACTGGTTTTTCCTCGGTGATTTTATAATTCCTTAAAAGACCTAAAGCTGGGTTAGTTAGCATATATGATTGAAGCTTACGAAGCGACGCGTCTGGATTCTCGACGCGTCGAGAGATGTGATCAAGGTCGCTGCGCGAGTCTACAATACCTCACTGAGACTCACCTTCGTGGCATAGTCTCTATTTACTATTATTTTTCACGACAAAGAGAGCTTTGACCGAGCTTTGATCGGTAACCTCATCTTTTAAAGTATTTGATTTGTCGAATTTCTCACTCCTCAGATATTACGACCAAGTGAGTAAGAGGCGTGTAATTGAGGCCCAATGGATCGCTACTTCTTTGCCTCACCGTCTCGGGTGAAGTTTTCAATTGTTCCAGTCAACGACTTGAAATCATCACAATTCAAAGAATATTCAGATGCACTCTTCAAAGTAAATGAGGTTCGTCTGGTTGATGTTTCTACCAGTCAGGGACTTTTCAATCCGCAGGCTTATCCACAGGGAAGAATCACCTATAATTTCACAACCGAATCTGATGATACCGAATCACTTTTTTTGCAAGACTTTGATCCATTTCGCAAAGTCTTTGGTACTATCGGAATAGCTCACTGGACTCCTGATTTGACAGATGAGAAACTGAAAAAAATCCATGAGGAGCTCAAAAAAGAATTCAACAACTCAATCTCTCATTTTATAATGATTTTTGACTCTCCAGCTGAATACCAGTCCTCAACTGAGTTTGTTCACGTGGTCAACAAGAATTTGGACAACATTGAGACATCGGTCTGTGACTTCTCTGTTACATTTCTAGAATCATTATCCAGTTATGCATCGTCGTACCAGCATGTCACATTAAGGTCTCCTGGGACGATAATTGGCAGCTCATCTATACGACCAAATAGTACACTGAAGGAAAAACAAAAGAGAAGAATCTCAGGATCGCTCGATATCAATCAAGACAAAATTAAACAGCACAGAACAAAGGGAAGAAGGTTAAAGATCTCTGCAAACTTCTTTTTGCTCGCAGGAAACCTCAAGAGTGCAATTACAGATTTTTGTGAGTCTATTTTCAACTTGAGATTTGCCAATGATTATCTTTGGCTAGCGTCAGCACTTGACGGACTGGCTGTCTGTATGCTACTATTGACGAACATTGAAGCTTCTTTTCAATTACCACCCTCGATATTGACATTCATAGAGAGTACCAAAGATGCCACATTGTCACCATTCATGTCTCCATCCCCTACTGCATCTCCAAGACCCTCATTCCAAAACGCGGCCTATATCTCTAACACCAGCAACATGACTACCACGCCAAATGCTGCTGTGTCATACCCATTGGAAACAATTTTTGAGCTTATCAATAAGATAATGAACAAGACATTGACTTTCTATAAAATGACAATGGGACAGACTGAAGATTACGTTCCACAGATCATATTCTCTGAAACAAACTTACGATACATCAAGCTATTAACTTGTATCAATTCCGAAGGTAGCTTCAACGGCACTGTCATGTCCCATATTATATACAATACCCCCTTGTCAATCACAAAAGCATTCGATGTGGATGAGGTTTGCTTATCTCAAATCCACGATCTAGCCGGTGATATTTTCAACGAGGAATTTAAAAATTTGACCGTGCTTCAAAAGTACAACATTTACAACTCAATGATCTCGGTGTATACACAACTTGGACTTACGAGGAAGAGATCACTGTTGTTTGGTGAGCAGATCAACCTAACAGTTTCATCTGACTTACTAGATCCAAACCAGGCCTACATCAGCAAAGACATAGATGAGCTATTGAGTTCATTTCTGAAAGCGTATGGTATCAGATCGGAAGCTTCCTTTCAACCGGAGTCTACCAACTTTGTTCAAAAAAAGACTTTGATGCTTGTGTTGAAATTTTGCCAAAAGATTGGCTACTCAAACGGAGTAGTCAAATATGGATCCATACTACTGCGACATTTCTACAGAATTTTGAGTAATGCTGAGCAGATAAGTATCTTCAAACCGGTCAAAGACCTGATGAGTGAATCAGCTAAGAGTGAGTTCCCCTATTGGGATGACCAAATTTTCCAAGGAATTGAGCTCCAAGGATCTTATAAAGAGCAACTAATTCAAGATGAGCTAGCTGATGCAGTCATTTCATTAAGAAATCCGTTTGCATTTGAGGTAGAAATTTCTGAGCTAGAAATATCTACTCTTGACGGCTTTCAGTTAATTACACATATCAATTACAAAAAACAAAATTTGGAATCTGTGCAGAGCAAAATCTCAATCATCTTGAAACCAAGATCGATAACCCCTATATCGGTATACCTAGTTCCAAAAGCTTACGGAACGATGAAAATAAATGGTATCAAAGCGACAGTCTGCTCATGCAAGAATCAGTTGTACACCACTACTGATGCAACCACTATCCCTATCATGAAAGTGAAGAGTTTCAGTGCGGAGGACTCGTTCAAAAAGATAGAGAATTCGCCAGAAAATAGCAAACTTTTAACGGCCAATGTCCTCTATGAGCAACCTTTGCTCTCTCTAGTTGATGTGAAATTGAACAACAGATGGATCATGCTACTAGAAGGTGAACGCAAAAGATTCGAAATTGTGCTGAAGAATTCTTCAAAGGTTGAAATAAACCAAATGGCTTCTAAATTTCTTGATTCTACCATCGAGCCACTGAACCAGCTGCTTTCCAGTAAGTCCTTACCACCAAATGAGATTTATGAAGTTGAGTACTACTTGATCAAAAAGAAACCATTTTATATTTTGAATAAGGCTGATATGAACAAGATTCAAGGAAACAGCGAATTCAAACTTGAGATGGAGATTTGGGGGAAACGTGGAGTTAAAGAGGCTTGTTTGATGCTGGAGTATTCTCATCAACGATCCAGAGAAAAGGTCAACTTCTCGAGGAACATCAGTATTCCTGTGAAGGTTACCGTGTATCCAAGTATAGAGTTGGTGGGCTGCGATATCATTCCATTGTCCTCCACCACTAAAATATCTCAGAATAACGAAGGTGATTGTTGGAATTACTTGAATCAACTTACTAAAGAAGGAGGCTACGAGATGTCAGACTTCTGCTTGCTTGCATTAGATTTCATTAACTCTTGGACCGAGGTGATTGAAATTACATTCCAGTCGTTGTTCAGTGGTTCAAAAGATCCAGAGTTCCAAGATACGAATGGTTTTATTGAAGATGCTCCTGCTGATACATTTTACTCCAGAATAATTTTGGCTAGCAAAAAGAACTCAAGGGTGTTAATACCCATCAAGCGGATTGACTTTGGATACGATTATTTGGATCGTCGGGTTCCAAGTTTAAGAAATAAGCAATTCATCTTTGATTCAAAGACTCCAGAAGCTGAGCAGCGATTCATCAAGCATGCCTTTTGGTACAGAGATGAACTTCTGAAGAGAATGAGAGCCACATGGAAAATTCCAGAGTCTATTTCCAATTCAATGTATGCAGGAAGAGCAGGGACAATTGATCTTCGTAGTATAAGATTCTCATCCAAAATGGTCAATGCGTTGGAAGTTGAAAAAGTTGGAATCAGTTTGAGTTTGCGTCATCATTCCAACAACCCGGTCGACTATGAAAATATACAGATTCATGAATTCTACACGGTGGAGTTGAAACTGACGAATAGGAACAAGAAAGCTATCAATGGTATAATTAGACACGTTCCAATCTGCAGATCGGCTTCAATTTCAATTGAGAAAAAAATTCTATACAACGGTGTTTTACAGTTCAGCTTGGAAGATAGCATGGAGCCGGGTGATTCAAGGGTTTTCAAGCTAGGTATTACCTTTTTGGAAAAAGGAGAATACGAATGGGGAGCAATGTTTGACGAAATGGATGGATATGACACTGGATCAATCAGTATCAAACATCAGCATTTGGAAAGGGAGCAATTGAAATTGAAGGTTTGCTAAGTTGGAAGTTGAGTTAGCTTCAATGTTTTCAAAAGTATCTATAGAATAAAATATAAAATGTAGTTTTTTAGAATTAAACCGAGTAGCTCGTAGTTGTGAAAAAACACTAGCGAATGCGTAGCTCGATATCCTGTGCAGAGGTGCCCACAGGTGCTTGTGAACTTCACCGTCTTGAAGCCAAATGCTTCTTTTGTCCGACTATAAAGGCCCATCAAGAACCATTCGACTCATCCTACCACATAACTACAGTTCAAAGGGACTGGATTTTAAGTAAAACGACAAGAGCAAACTACTCATGTCTGGATGCGTTGTGAGAGCAAATGGCTGGCAAGTAGGCATTGAAGAACAATACTTGGCTGTGAATCCGGTTGGTGAAGTAGCCACTCTATGGCAGACCAACAGTGAAGCAATCAATGAGGACGATGCTTTAGTAAAGGTCTCAGAGAGGGGAGGATTTGAGAACATTCAATGTTTACAATACTCTGCTGCCAATCCTGGCTTGACAGCCGTTGGTCAGCTAGATGGTTGTGCTCATATTTTCGACATAACTTCTCCACAACATTCTTTATTGACTTTAAAACCACGTCAAGCTAGATCCTGCAATTCAATATCTTTCAATGAGAATGGACTAGTCGTACTAGGATATGATAGAGGAAGACAAGACCATTCTATTCAAGTCTGGGATGTTCAGCATTATTCAAGAACAACTAAAAATGACCACATCAATAAGCCATTGATCACATATATTCCAAACGAAAGTATCTCTTCAATAAGTTTTTGTCCTTCTGAGCCTAGCAATTTCTTGGCTGGAACTTACAAGTTGCTAAGAGAGTTTGATGTTAGAGCTCAACAGCCGATTTATCAACTAGCAACGAGGTGCACTTCACATATTAGTGTTGACCCATTCAGCCCTCATCTATTCGCTTCAACTAGTGAGGATGGTTCGTTAGCTATTTGGGATCGTAGAAAATTGACTGATGTGTCACAACATCAAGGTACAAGTATAATGAGTGAGTCTCCCGCTTTAAGCTTCAATAAGTTATTAAATGACCACCAAAGGAAATCGGGTGGTGCCCCATATAAATTCTCATCAGTTGTTAGAGGTGAATTAGGTGCATTATTTGATGGTGATCTTGTGAGAAGGTGGCAAATTGGTGCCTGCCCTCCGCTTAAATCAGAGGTTGAAAGGTACGAAGAGATCATAATGCAGAATAAGCAGGAAAATCCTGGATTTTCCTCACGCACAACTAAACCTCTAGACTCAATATTTGTCTCCAAAGTTTCGGATGTCAAGACTAAATATGAAAGGGTTATATCGTTTGACTATGCTCCGAATCTGAATGCTCAATACGGTATTGAATTGGTTTGTATGAGACAATCAGGCAGTATCTACAAGATGCCAGTCACCGAATCTCAGACCTCTATAGCTTTCAACTCATTCAATGATCTAACATTTAGTGGACCTTATGGAACATGCTCTAAAATGGTGAAAGATATTGTTGAAGATAATATTGGACTATCAGAGAAGAGACTGATTCAACTGGACGAACTAAATAAAAAGAATAACAATAATAATCATAGAGCATCAATTGATGATGATGATGATAACAACGGGTCAAATGATAGCTTGACAGATGATATGTCCAACATATCATTAATGAAGGAAGACAAAATCGGAGAGACATCGAATATTGACATATTTAGCGATTCCAATAGCTTGTTCAAAGTGGATGCTTTATTAGGAAATGATATCTGCTCCACTATCAGAAGGCGAGCTGTTTTGAATTACGGCACTGATGCCAACAAAAACATGTCTATTCTAGATAACCTTATGACCATTGAAACACAGGCACAGTTGAGAGATACGTGGAAATGGATTTCCATCTCGTATGACTTAGTCTCAACGGGGAAGATGATCTCAGGAGATTTCGATTTTGGTTATTTGGGTGTCTTAGGAATTTGGAATATGGAAAAGGGTTTTGAAACGTTGACAAGATTCAATGGTAAAGACCGCTTTACTGAAAAGCAATTAATGGATGCAGCAAAAAAGATTGTCGATAAGAGAGCTAGTGAGACCAAGATACTAGCTGCTGAAGTGACTGGACCGTCCATCAAAAGTTTCAAGGAGATTCAAAGAAAATTGGCAATGTATGTTATTGGTTGGGACTTTGGTGTGAAGGAACTAGAAGACAAGTATGAGAGCTTGATTAGTAACGAGAATCACGAACGGGCAGCTGGCTGGGCCGTCTTCCATGGAGATATAGCTAGAGCAGTTCAGATTTTGGCCGATTCGAAGAAAGAATCATATAGAATAATGTCAACTGCTATTGCTGGGTATTTTGCATTCAAAGATTCTCAAGTTAATAATACTTGGAAAGACCAGTGTCGTAAATTGTCATCCGATTTAGAGAATCCTTATCTAAGGGTCATCTTTGCTTACATAGCAGATAGCAATTGGTGGGACGTGTTGGATGATTCTTCCTTACCTTTGAGAGAGAGACTGGGTGTTGCATTAAGATTCTTGAGTGATAGTGAGTTGAACGTTTACTTGAATAGACTGGCACAAAACGTGATCAATCGGGGAGAAATAGAGGGTATCATTTTAACTGGTATAACTGAAAAGGGAATAAATTTGCTACAATCTTTTGTTGATAGAACAAGCGATATTCAAAGTGCTTCTTTGATTGCATCATATGGGTGCCCGAAATACTTTCAAGATGACAGAGTTGAGAGCTGGATTGAGAGTTACCGAGAGTTATTGAATAGTTGGAGTTTATTTGCTGTAAGAGCTAAATTTGATGTTTCGAGAACTAAATTATCCAGAAGAATCAATGGTCAAATACAAACTAAACCTGTTCCTAGACAAGTCTACCTGCAGTGTAGTAACTGCCACAAGAATATATCCAAGAAAAAAGATGCTGCTCGGTCAACATCAGGGACTAACAACAATAATGGTAATAATGGTAGTGGAGGAACGAACAACAACAACCCTGGATTTACTAAAAAAGAGCAACGAATGAAAAGTTTGCCAAGTCACATTTGTCCTCATTGTGGCTACCCATTAACAAGATGCGCCATCTGTTTGATTACACAGGGAATCCCAATTCCAAAGGAATTGGTTCATGTTGATAACGATACCGATAAGGCAATCATGACAGCAGAGACGCAATTCAAGGAGTGGTTCAGCTTCTGTCTGTCGTGCAACCATGGTATGCATGCAGGCCACGCTGAAGAGTGGTTTTCAAAGCACTACGTTTGTCCAGTGCCGGACTGCAACTGTAAATGTAATAATAAATAGGAATGAAAATATCAGTATAGATGTTATATGAATAAGTAGTAAGTAAGCGGTACCTGACCCCTTACACACACGGCATCTGCCAAAACACGGGGCGGGATGTCGGGCGGTGCAAAAGCGAGAGAGGAGCAAAAATATAGCGCTGGCGAGGCTGCGGTTTGGATCTCGATTTCGATTTCGATTGTCGATGCTGTCTACATTGATCAGTTTTTTTTGTTCTTGGTACAACATCTCCTTCACTTGTTGGACTGGAACTTGGAGTCAATTGCAGCATATATAATATCGAAAGACCTCTTCAATTGTTGTTAGTGTGAGCATTCCACTGTAATTACTCGGTCTTACACATTTATTTTCCTATTCAGTTTCATCCTTTGTTTACCTAAACAAGGCGTCATATTATAACCTTTGATCCTACTCTAAATTTAGAAGGATTCCACTTTCTTCCCACCTAATACACCTACCTAATATAATTTATGAACAATGGCGAACTTAGACCCAGTTATTACTGATATTCTCAGAAAGATAGAAAGAGAAAGAAATATTGCTTTGGGTGCTAGCAACCTGAGAAAGGAAACGTCAAACGCCATGGTGATCCAAAAGTGTAACACGTCCATTAGAGAAGCGCAAAAGAATATAGAGTATTTGGAGCAAACTTTGAAAAAACTACGTTCACAACATGCATCTGAACAAGCACTAGCATCTAAAGAAGCAGATGATTCGAACCTTGATGATGACGCTACTTTGAACGATAAAGATAGATCGAATAAACAACTACAAGTCCATACACCAACATTTACAGTTTTAGATTTGTTGAAATACGAATGTCCTTCTTTAGGCCACAGAATTCAGTACATGCTGCAACTATTGGAATTCAAGATTCAAGTGGAAGAACAATATAGAGAAGCTAATGAAAAGATATACAAGTTATACCAAATGGAAGGCGATCGTCGTAGTATTGCAGCCGCTGCAGATGGACGAATTGAAGGAGATAGAAAAGTTCAACTAATGAAGAAATCTTTGAAACAGTATCAATCTATGTATATTGATATTGATGAAGTCTCACGTGATGTTTCTATCATTAATACTTTCCGCAAAAATCCATTAACTGGTTTATTGAATATTACAATCACTACTGTTAGAAACGTTGATCATATTGCATCTCCCCTATTTTCAAGAAATCCGGAATCAATCGTGACTATTAAAATTGATGATGTCGAGAGAACTAGAACTAAAGCATCAAGAAATGATCGTTGGAATGAAAACTTTGAAATTGATGTCGAAAGAGCCAACGAAGTTGGTATTACTGTTTATGATAAGAGTGGTGATCAATTGATTCCAGTTGGTTTAGCATGGCTCCCATTATCTGATATTGCTGAAGAAATGCGTAGAAAGAAGGTGACTCAAGAACGTGGCAACTCTACTGAATGGATCAGTGCTTCATCTTTGAGGGATGCACAGGCTCCATCGAAAGATATGTCAAATATGAGTTTAACCAGTAGTACTACTTCAACTGGGCATATGTTCCATAACGGTAATGATGGTCAATCTGCTTCAACCTCTAATTCTTCATCTTCTACTGGAAACAATAATAGCATTAGTTCTACCTGTTGGTTTGAACTGGAACCAACAGGACAAGTTTTAGTTACCATAAGTTTCACTAAAGCCAATGAAAATAAAGCTGGTGATGGTTATGTATTTGGTGGTGGACTTGGACGTCATGGTGCTATTCGTCAAGCCAAGGAAGATGTTCACGAGTATCATGGACATAAATTTGTTCAAAAACAATTCTATAATATTATGGCATGTGCTGTTTGTGGAGATTTCTTGAGATATACTGGATTTCAATGTACTGATTGTAGATTCTTATGTCACAAAAAATGTTATAAGAATGTGATCAACAAATGTATTTCGATATCAAGTACTGATACATCTGCTGATGAAGCAAAATTGAACCATCGTATTCCTCATAGATTTGAGCCTGTTGCTAATCGTGGTACAAGATGGTGTTGTCATTGTGGTTACATTTTACCATGGGGTCGTAAACAAGTTAGAAAATGTTCTGAATGTTCAATTATGTGTCATGCTGCTTGTTTACATCTAGTGCCAGATTTCTGTGGTATGTCAATTGAAAAGGCAAGTCAAATATTGTCAGCTATCAAATCAACTCAAGAGCATAGAGTTCAAAAGCCACAAGGAAGAATTTCAAATCAGACTACTGCATCGAACTCTGCTATGGCTAGTAGATCTACACTTGATGTTTCTTCAGTTCAAAAGAGAGATCCATATTCATTACCATCATCACAATATCCAGATACTGCTGTTACGAAACAATCTGTTCAGCTCAATCAATCCAAGTATCAAGATGGGACTTTGCCTAAGATTCCAGATGATAATGGAATAATAATCCCAGCAACATATCCTCGTCCTCAACAACAGCAACAACAGCAACAACAACAACAATCTGAAACTACATCAAATTTGGATTCATCAAAACAGAGTCCAGGCAACCAACAAAGACAAGATGAAGAACAGAAGTATAAACTGAAGCAGCAACAACAACAGCAGCAGGAGCAACAACAACAACAAGAACAACAACAACAGCAAGTGGTGCAAAAGGTTCCTCAACAACAACATCATCGTCCTAAACAACGTCGTCAACGTCATAGATATGGATTAGATGATTTTAATTTCCTTGCTGTTTTAGGTAAAGGTAATTTTGGTAAAGTTATGCTTGCAGAATCTGTTCATTCTAAACAATTATGTGCGATTAAAGTTTTAAAGAAAGATTTTATAATTCAAAATGATGAAGTTGAAAGTACAAAATCTGAAAAGAGAGTATTTTTAATAGCTAATAAAGGTAATCATCCATTTTTATTGAATTTACATCAATGTTTCCAAACTGAAAATCGTATATATTTTGTTATGGAATATATAACAGGTGGTGATTTAATGTGGCATGTTCAACAAAAAAGATTTTCATTAAAAAGAGCACAATTTTATGCAGCTGAAGTATTATTAGCATTGAAATTTTTACATGAAAATGGAGTTGTTTATCGTGATTTAAAACTTGATAATATTCTATTAACAATTGATGGTCATATTAAATTAGCAGATTATGGATTATGTAAAGAAAATATGTGGCATGGTAATAAAACATCAACATTTTGTGGAACACCAGAATTAATGGCACCAGAAATTTTAAAGGAACAAGGATATGATAAAGCAGTTGATTGGTGGGCATTTGGAGTTTTATTATATCAAATGTTATTAACAAAATCTCCATTCAAGGGAGAAGATGAAGATGAAGTTTTCAATGCGATTTTAACAGATGAACCATTATATCCAATTAATATGGCTAGAGATGCAGTTGATATATTACAAAGATTATTAACAAGAGATCCAACACAAAGATTAGGATCTGGACCAACAGATGCAGAAGAAATAATGGCACATCCATATTTTGCAAATATCAATTTTGATGATATATTCCATTGTAGAACACCAGCACCATATTTACCAGATGTTAAAGATCCAAGAGATCCAACTTGTTTTGATGAAGAATTTACATCACAAGCTGCAAAATTAACACCTGTTAATTCATTATTATCACCTTCAAAACAAGAAATGTTCCGTGGATTTACATATGTAAATGATGAAAATTCTATTTAATTTAATTTAATTTAGTTAATTTAGTTAATTTAGTTACTTAAATATGTTTTAATAAATTTTAGTAAATTAAGATTATGTGCGGCTCAATTTTAAGTAGCAAAAAAGCGTAAATGTTGGTTTGTCGATTTGAGAGAGTGTTAGTTGTTCAATAGTGAGTAAACCCCACCACTAGTATTAACTAATTGAATACTATCAATTGAAAGATGGTTGAAATCATATCAACATTAGAAGAATTAGAACAATATAATTTATTAGAACGTGTTGAAAAAGCATTTGAAAAAGCTGAAAAAGATGGAGATTTAATATATGATAAAAGTACAAAAGCGGAAATTATAAAAGATGAAAGTATTGGAATGACGTATGAATTGAAGGTTGTTTCAGGATTATCGAAAAGACCAATAAATAGACCAACGCAACCAGGTGCTGACAAAAGTATCAAAAGTGATGCTGGTGATGATTCAGCAGATAGGTTGAATAAAGTCAAGTTGAATAATCCATTCATTAAACCAGAACCAGAACTTACATTAATTGATTCATTATGTGATGGATATAGAGTAATCTTAAACAAGTTCCCAAATACAAAAGATCATTTTTTAATGGTTACTAAAGAATTCGTACAACAAGATACATTACTGAAACCAATTGAATTACAATTGATGCAAACAATTTTAAAAAATTTGAACAAGGATGTTAAAAATGGACATAATGGTGTTGATGGTGGTGGTGAATTTTTTGCATTCTTCAATTCAGGTCCTGAATCCGGATATTCTCAATTTCACAAACATGTTCAATTCATGAAATTGCCTGATGGATTCCCTATTTTCCAAAAAAAAGTGATTGAAAATGAAGAATTTTTCATACCTTCTACAAATTCAATAGATAAAAAGACATCATTATTCAAGAAAGACTTAAGTTTTAAACATTTCATTTTGAGAATACCTACTGATTTCAAATCAGTTGATGAACAAGAACATATCTTAGCTATGTTATACATGCATTTATTCAAAATCGTGTTGAATATCTTCAAAGAACATGAAATTGATGTTAGTAAAGTTAGTTATAATTTCTTAATGATGCAGGATTGGATCATGATTATTCCTCGTCGTGCTGCATTTTATAATGGAATTTGGCAAAATTCATTAGGTTTTATGGGATTATTCAATGCTAAAAATGAAGAAACTAAAAATGATATTTTAAATGCTAAATTTACTAAAATTTTACAAGAATGTGGATTTGCTATGGAGGAAGATGAAGATAAAATTGTTTATAATGAATATGGTTATTAATTAATTACTAACCTCTTAGTTATATTTCATTGTCTTTCCGTCAGTCTGTTTTCTGTATAGTTACTAATATATTTATATATATAAATAAATAAAAATAAAAAAAACGAAAATAGTAAAATAAATGTTCCTTAAGAATCAATATTTGTTAAAAGTTTATGTATATTTTATTTTATTTTATTTTTTTTGATTTGTTTATGCTCTTGAAACCTTCATGTTGTTCAATTGATCTTTTTCTAATTCTTCAGCTTCAACTTCTAATAAGATAGGAGATAAATATGCGGTATCTTCTTCAGCTTTTAAAGCTTTTGAATCAGGTAAGACTGATTGGGATAAAGATAATTGATGAGCAGTCATAATTCTGTAATTTCTAGCATATAATTCATCAGCTGATAATCTGTGTAAAGCTTTTTGCATATTTGGATTTTCTTCTTCTAATAAATCATCTAATCTGTAATATAAGTGGGGAGGGGGGAAGTAATGTTAGTATATTAGTTAGTTAAAATTAGACAACATTCGTCAAACTTTTCAATTAAGTATCAGTATGCATTGATGGTTTGATGTTGAGGGTATGTATCTTTGTATGGATACCCTCTCTAAAGAGGGCTCGAATAGAATATCAACAACTTGAAACTAATCAATATCAACCATTGAGTTATGATGAATGTGAATGTGAATATAAATATGAATAAAACTTACCTTAAACCCATTTGTCTGTAGTTAGAAGCTGAGATAAAGAATTTAGATGCTGGAACAAAGATCTTTCTTAAGATTGGAGTCTTTAAGATGAAATCAACTCTTTTTTGAATAACTGTTAAACTCATGGTGATGTGTATGTGATGTCGAGTATAATATGAATCAATCAGTCAATAATCAATAGAAATCAATTCAAATGAGTAGATAGTGATGAAATACAGATAGTGATTGATGGTAATTACAGAAACACAGTACAGTACAATGCAATACCCAGTACAGTACAGTACAGTACTACACCGAGTCTGAGTCTGAGTGTGTCTGAGTGTGTCTGACAAACACAGCAAATTGCTTACAACGCAAAAATTTGTTTTTTTTCGCGTTTTGATTGGTTGGATTTGGCGGTGTTGGGATGTGTTGTTGGTTATGGGTGGTATTATGTAATACAGTATAGATAGTGAGTGGTATATCAGTACTGTACTATACTACACTACACTATACTATACTATGGTGCTTTATAGCACCACCTGCAATGTCTAGTGTAGATGTGATTGTTCTTACAATCACTCAAGCTTTATCCCTGGAGCAACAACTGATCTCCATCCTCAATAGAGGTTATAATAAGCCTCGTTATAAATATGGTTTGATTCTATCTCCTAGAATGAAACATTCCTTATTACAAGATTTAATAATCACTGATCCTGATAATAGTTATATTACATTATGTCTTGCACCTAAAACTGATGATAATTCACCGCTGATATCAAGTAATATAGATGCTTCTACTTTAACATCCAAATTAATTGAACAATATCCTATAGGTACCTTATCATTTGAAAATATAAATTTAATTAATGGATTACAAGTACATGATAAATTAGAAGAATTGAAATCTGATAATAATTTAGAATTTAGAGTATTAGGTACAATTGGTTTAAAGAAGTATAATAACAAATTAGATGAATTTGAAGTAACTGCATTCACATCATTTTATCCAAAAGTTGCAAAATTGTTAATGTCAGTTACTGATTCATTTGCTAAAAATAATTTAAAAGCAAATTATTTATGGGTTGATGTCATTGTACAACATGATTTAGTTGAATATTATCAACAGTATGGTTATGTATTTATTAAAGAGATAGAATGTAAAATAGATAAAAATACTAATCATGTAATTGGCTCAAATGAATTAGAAACAGGTGTTATGGCTACTAATGATTTCAAGTTGGCTTTGTTGAATAAACGGTTATAACGCGTCGATCGACTACTATACGTATATGCGTCGATCGACGCGTCGATTAAATTTTTTCTTAAATTTCAATTTTACACGGCGAACGGCATGTCCAGTTGAAGTTGGTTGAGTATAGACACTTTGTATTACTGTGTAACTGAATTTAATTTACTATCCCTCTTTTAGATAGATGCAACTTTTTAAAAATTGTCTGTTTCCCAATTCTTATTTAAGACAATTTATTAGAAATTATTCAAATAAAAGTAAAAAAATCAGTGTTAAAAGATCTAAATTTGGTTTACAAACAAAAAAAAATATGTCAGTTACAGAACAAGAATTTAATAGAGAATCTTTAGATTCTGTCTTGAAGAGAAGATTCTTCTTTGCTCCAGCTTTTGAAATCTATGGTGGTGTTTCCGGTTTATACGATTATGGTCCACCAGGTTGTGCTTTACAAGCTAATATTGTTGATGTTTGGAGAAAACATTTCATCTTAGAAGAAGATATGTTAGAAGTTGATTGTACTATGTTAACACCACATGAAGTTTTGAAAACTTCAGGTCATGTTGATAAATTTGCTGATTGGATGTGTCGTGATTTGAAAACTGGTGAAATCTTTAGAGCTGATCATTTAATTGAAGAAGTTTTAGAAGCTAGATTAAAAGGTAATAAAGAAGCTAGAGGTGAAAAAATTGAAGATGTTGAAGAAGAAGATGATCAAAAAAAGAAAAGAAAGAAGAAAGTCAAAGAAATTAAAGCTATTAAATTAGATGATTCAGTTGTTAAAGAATATGAAAGTATTTTAGCAATGATTGATGGATTTTCAGGTCCTCAAATGGGTGAAATAATGACTAAATATAATATTGGTAATCCTGCAACTGGTGAACCATTAGAATTACCAAAAGAATTTAATTTAATGTTTGAAACTGCAATTGGTCCTTCTGGTCAATTAAAAGGTTATTTAAGACCTGAAACTGCTCAAGGTCAATTTTTAAATTTTTCAAAATTATTAGATTTTAATAATGAAAAAATGCCATTTGCATCTGCTTCAATTGGTAAATCTTTTAGAAATGAAATTTCTCCAAGAGCTGGTTTATTAAGAGTTAGAGAATTTTTAATGGCTGAAATTGAACATTTTGTTGATCCTGAAGATAAATCTCATTCTAATTTTGATTCTGTTAAAGATGTTAAATTAAGTTTCTTATCAAAAGAAATTCAACAAGCTGGTAAAACTGATGTCGTTGAAACAACTATTGGTGAAGCTGTTTCTTCAGGTATGGTTGATAATCAAACTTTAGGTTATTTCATTGCTAGAATTTATTTATTCTTAGTTAAAATTGGTGTTGATCCAACTAAATTAAGATTTAGACAACATATGTCAAATGAAATGGCTCATTATGCTCAAGATTGTTGGGATGCAGAATTGAAAACTTCTTATGGTTGGATTGAATGTGTTGGTTGTGCTGATAGATCTGCTTATGATTTAACTGTTCATGCTGCAAGAACAAAAGAAAAATTATGTGTTAGACAAGCATTACCAGAACCAAAAATTGTTGAAAAATTTGAATGTGAAATTGAAAAGAAAAAATTCGGTCCTAAATTTAGAAAAGATGCTCCAAAAGTTGAAGAATGGTTAAATTCAAGAACTGAATGTGAATTAGAAGATTTAGCTAAAGAATTAAAAGATAATTTAAAAATTACTGCTAAAATTCCTGATACTTCAATTCCAGAAATTGAAATTCCAAATGATTTAATTAAAATTGAGAAAAAAACAAGAACTGAACATATTAGAGAATTTACTCCAAATGTTATTGAACCATCATTTGGTATTGGTCGTATCTTATATTCAATCTTTGAACATTCATTCTGGACTAGACCTGAAGATTCTGCTAGATGTGTCTTATCATTACCACCATTAGTTGCTCCAACTAAAGTTTTATTAGTTCCATTATCAAATAATGAAACTTTACAACCTGTTTTAAAACATGTTAAAGATAAATTGAAAACTTATCAAATTCCATTTAAAGTTGATGATTCTTCTGCTTCAATTGGTAAAAGATATGCACGTAATGATGAATTAGGAACTCCATTTGGTATCACTATTGATTTCGACTCTGTTGATGATAATTCAGTTACTTTAAGAGAAAGAGATTCTACAAAACAAGTTAGAGGTTCTGTTGAAGATGTTGTTGAAGCAATCATGTCAATCACTTATAAAGGTGTCTCTTGGGAAGATGGTGTTAAGCATTTAACACCATTTGAAAGTAAGACCGAAGATGATGAATAATTCACTCAATTACCAACCTACTTAACCTAACCTACCTATTATATAGCTTGAATATATACATACCACCAATAAACCACCACTTTAATTAATAATCGACGCGTCGATCAATTATAAAACCCTTTCAAAGCAGCAGCAGCGAAACGTCTTTTTTTTGTTTTTTTTCTTAATTTCTTTCTTTGTAACAAAGAGCTGCGAGAGAAGTTCAAGAATGGAGACTTTTCTTTGTCAACAGCGTACCTTCCCTCTCTAACACTAGATCACGCTAGTATATTAACTCATCATCACCCCTACGTTTCTTTCAATTGTTGAACTCACACTTACACACACTCTCTTATATTACACCGGTTGTGTTCCTTTTTTCTTTAACTCGAATTTTGTCCTCCATTCCGTTCACTCCTTTACTAGCCCAACTATAGAGTTACAAAAATAAACAAACAGAAACAGTCAATTACAAGCCAAGCAAACCGAGACTTTCATATAGTTACATCCCTTTCATTCCAATTGAATTGTTTTCCCGATAATAAACACATAAACACACGTATAATTACAAAAATATGTCTACCGAAGAAAAGAAGGAATCTCTGAGTCCATCAATATCAATCACAACGGGATCAGGAGATCATAGCATATCTTTACCCCGTTCCAAAGCTATTTCCAATGTCAATGCATTGACATCAGTTGAAATTGAACAGGATGCTTATCCTTCATATTTGAAACCCAATGGTCAAAACAATAATTCTAGATGGACATCATCCGAAGAAGAAGAAGAAGAAGATGATGATTTGGAAGGTGAATATGATGAACAATCTCCTATTGGGGTTGAACCGGATACCACTTTCAAATCTGATACTGATGGTTACCCTATCCTATCTGAAGAACTGGAGTCCAAAGTGAAGGATACATTAAACCTCAATGATCAAGATAGCAGTGATGAATTACCAAACATAAATCTCCAACAAAAATCAATTTCAAAAAATATACCTATAACTGATCTAGATCACGATACTCAAGAAAGTATTGGAACAGGTCATTCGAAAACGCTGGATCCGTTGATGTATAATCCTCAACAATCTCAGATTGATAAGAACGACGACACTAAAACATTTACCACGCCTGATGATTTCCACTTCAATTCTCCTACAATTGTCTCCAATCATTCAAAAAGTCTGAGTGCAGATCTTGAACAACCACAAGTTGGTCAATTCGAAGGTAGAACTGCTAAACTGAATCTTGAATACAGAACAATGGATCATATTACATCCCCTGTACTCCCACAACGAAGTTTGCACCATAAAAGTAGCTCAATAGGTACTAGTCAAAGGTTAGATTTTTCAAGCACACTTCCTTCAACAGAATCTCTTGATATTAAAAAAAGTCAAGGAGATGAAAGAGTCACCAGCAATCAAATAGGATCCAATAAAGGTTCATTGTCATCATTGGAAATCCCTAAAAGAAGAGTCGCTAAATCAAAAACTCCACCTTTGGACGAACACGAACATGAGCATGAAATTAAGAATGAACAAGATCAACAACAACAACAACAACAGTATTTACAGGTGCAAAATGAACAATCAGCTTTGGTTTCTAGTGTTTTGCCATCGGCTGAAACAACAACACCAAGTACTGCTACAACGTCAGGATCTTCAACGTATTTGGATCCTGGAAAGGCATCCTTGTTAAGTAGAAGTATGGTGACTGGCTCTACATATTCTGCTAATGAAAGAACCGTACATGAAATAATTGATGGGTACAAGGGACAAAACTCTGTGAATCAAGAAGTAGTTGAATCAGAGACTCGTGCGAATACTACAGAATCATCTCCAACCAATTTAACTACAAAATCAACAGCACCTGTGACACCCCTTATGCAACAAGGTAATATGGTTACTGATGGTACGAATTCAGGTAATAACACACCTCGTTCTTCCCCATATAGAAATCGTAGACAGCAATCATCTTCATCAACATCATCACACGTTCCAAATTCTAGAGCTGCCCCAATACAAAGAAATGTTAGTAGTGCCTCAGCGACACCTAGTACTGAGCTAAAGAGAAGTAGGACTAAAAAAGTTATTGGCGGATTTTCAACTTTTGTTTCCAATTTATCATCAACTAAAAAGAGAACCAGTCAACAAGATTCAATTTCTCAACCATTTAATCTAAGTCATGGTATTCATGTCACTTGGGATAATGAAAGAAGTGAATGGAATTATGGAGCTGGTGATGGCTCACTCACTCCAGCTGAACAACGTAAGGCTGCAGAAGTTATAAGGTTTTTAAGAGATAACATAAGTGGTGAAAAGTACATGAGAAGAGAAGGTGACGAGTCTCCATCGAATAGTGATAATGAAAGTACCTTGAGCGGTAGTGACTACAAGAGTGACCGCACACCAGCTACAGCAAATGCTAGTCAATTTGAGCAACCTGGAAGTGCTGATGATACTCCATCAAATTTAACTAGCCCTTCTTTCTTAAGAACTCCTGCTTCAGATCAGAACCAAGTATTTGAAAATAGCCCCAAGTTTGCTTTCAATTCTCCAAGTAACAACATTACAGATAGAGATCAGCATCAACGGTTACAAATGACTCCCAACAAAATTGCAAATAAGTTTGATAGAGAATTTATACCCATGAGAGATGCTCCAGCTCCTCCATCAACACCAGCACCTGCTATGCAATCTGCTTTTGCCAAACCAATTACTAGAATACCTTCAAACTCTCCAAAACAACGTATTTCATCATCCCCATCCTCATTCATTGGTAGTATCTCTCGTAAGTTGAGCAGCAAAAGCACACCTGCTAGACCAAGTATTGTTCATAGAGGAGCAGGTATCACTGATCCAAATCCTCCGACTCCAGGTAATTCATTATATTTGACTAATTCTCAAAGTGCATTGAAGTCCCCACTAGTGGTACCAGCTGGTTTCATACCACCAGAGAAAAAACAACAAATGCTTCAATTGTACCAACAACAGTCTCAACAGCAAGATGAACGTCAATTTGATCAGTATACATCTAATGATAGTCAACATATTCGCCCTCCTCCTCCTCCACCACCTCCTCAACATGCAGCCCCTCAATCACCAGCGACATCATTTAGTGTTGCTGCTAAGAATCAAGAACTACCTCCTACTCCTGTAGAGTCCGCAGTTCAACCACTGACGGAAGTCAAAGCTGAGAATAGAGAAGTAGAAATTGGTGCTGCGGATTCCACTACTGAAGTGATTCCACCTGTGCCTGTTTCTAAGCCAAAGGGTAAACCAGTCTTGACTGAAGCTGAACAAGAAAGAAGACGTGAATTAAGAAGAGCAAGAGAAAGAAAGTATCTAAAGAGATTAATGGAGATTTGCTCCACTGAAAATCCAAATGAAAAATACCATAATTTAATAAAAATTGGTCAAGGTGCATCTGGTGGTGTTTATACAGCTTATGAAGATGGTACTAATTTCTGTGTTGCTATCAAACAAATGGAGTTAGAAAGACAACCAAAGAAAGAATTGATTATCAATGAAATCTTAGTGATGAAAGGATCTCAACATAAAAATATAGTTAATTTCATTGAGGCTTATCTTTTGAAAAAAGACTTGTGGGTTGTTATGGAATATATGGAAGGTGGTTCATTAACTGATATTGTTACACATAGTGATCCTATGTCTGAAAGACAAATAGGTGCTGTTTGTAGGGAGACTTTACAAGGATTAAAATTCTTACACTCGAAAGGTATTATCCACAGAGATATCAAATCCGATAATATTCTTTTATCTCTTGAAGGTGATATTAAACTAACCGATTTTGGATTCTGTGCACAAATCAAAGATTATACTGCAAAGAGAAATACAATGGTTGGTACTCCATATTGGATGGCACCTGAAGTTGTCAATAAAAAAGAATATGGAACAAAAGTTGATATTTGGTCTTTGGGTATAATGACGATCGAAATGATTGAAGGTGAACCTCCATATTTGAATGAAGCTCCAATTAGAGCTCTATACTTGATTACGACTAATGGTAAACCAAAGCTGAATGATAGAGACTCACTATCTCAAAGTTTACAAAGCTTTTTGGACTTTTGCTTGGAAGTTGACCCTGAAAAGAGAATGGATTGCTTACAATTACTTGAAACTCCATTTATCTTGAGTGCTGATTCTAATAGTTCATTGGCTCCCTTGGTTAGAACCGCTAGGCTACAAAAAATTGCAGAAAGAGCAGAATCTGATGATTTATAAATCTATAACAACGATTAATCTTTTTTGTTAACAATCTTTTCTAATATTTTAGATGCTATATCTTCTTATCATCATATAATCACTGTTTTGTTATTTCGAACAGCGGTGTATGTTATCAAGTTTATTGCCATTTTCAGTTCTATTCGCTATATTTGTTGATTTTTGAGGGTCTTTTCGTCGTGGTCTCTTTTACATTTATTTCATATCGTTTTTTTTTTACTATTATTACTATTACCATTATTTACTATAGATACAACAGAGAATTACAGAGTCGTCATATCAGATTTACGTAAGTAAGTTGAAAACAGTAGTGATTAGACAACCCCAAGTAAAAATTATACATAGTACCATGTAAGATTCAAATTAGTACAATTAGGCCGAAAAAAAAGCACATAATAATTGTGGAAAAACTACACAAAATCGATCTGATCTGTAATATACAACAACAAATAAAAACACACACGAGTCAATTGAACAAAATCAATTAACAACTTCATCATTCATCCTCATCATCATCATCATCTGAGACATCCGAATCATCTAAATCCGAATCATCATCAGCATTAGCTGAACTAACAACAACATATTTGGACTGCACGAAAAACAATTTAACATCAGTCTTGCCTTTATTCTCAAACTGATAGAAATTACCCATCGGAACTTCAAAAGAACATCCAGAATGAACGACGAAATCATTATGAGAAATTTGCACTTCCAGCGTACCTTCAATAACGTAGAAGATAAAGTAAGTATCATCGTTTGATTTGATTGCTTTTCTTGAACCAACAGGAATTTCGATAATACCACCACCACTAAACTCATGATCTTGATCAAATAATGTTGATATCTTAAAGTATTCCTCTGAATTCCGTATCGTGGACATTAGCTTTGATTTATTAGGTGCCCACGCCACAGTTCTTTCTATTTGACCGTCTGAACCTGGTCCTTCAAAGACTGGAATTGAAAGTGACCCACCACTTAACCATTCTGTACCCGCTAACCCTTCAAGAGGATCTTCCTCTACAATGACCTGGACATTATTGATGAAAGCTTGTTTACCTTCTTTGACAGGTTTCCTCTTTTTGACAGTTTGCTCCGTTTCAACTTCAGGAACTGCCTCTTTAGTGGTGGTTGGAAGTTTTCTTTTAGTTGCGTAAGTTCTTCTTGGCTCACTTGTTTGTGTTGATAAGTCTGGTTTATGCAGCACGTCTTTCACTCTTTTAACGTATGTTCCATTCTCATTAGTTGTTTCGTAAACAACCTTTTCACTTCTCCACCATGCAACTGGGGCAACTTTTGTTCTTGAAGATCTTCTGATAGTATTAGCTTCTTGTGGTGCAGCAACTGGTGTTCTTTTCGTTGGATTTGAAGCTTTTGGAGCACGTTTTGCATCAACTTCAGGTTCTGACTTTTTCTCAAGCGAACGTGGTGGAGCAGATGATTTTTTATTGCTTGATTTTGGTGCAGGCTTTGTAGCAACTTCAGGCTTTGAAGAAGGTTTGGAAGAAGGTTTGGAAGAAGGTTTTCTAATAGCTTCAGGCTTAGACTTTTTCTCACTTGGTCGCTGTAGAACAACTGCCTTTTCCTTCTGCACTTCTTGCTGTTTTTTCTTCGGGTCTTCTTTACCTTTATTTGATTCATCTTGTAGTTTATTTGCAGGTTTCACGCCTTCACTCTCACTTGATGATTCAACAAATAGCAGGTCGGTTTTAGAAGATACAGGTACCTTATCTGGTGAGTTTGAAAGTTTTTCTGAAAATGATTTAATGACTTCTTCGAGATCCTTGGGCTCGCCATCGTCATCATCGTCATCATCATCATCTTCTTCTTCCTCACCGCTATCGTCATCATCATCTTCATCACCGCTATTGTCATCATCATCTTCATCACCACTATCGTCATCATCATCATCTTCATCATCATCTTCAATAGCATCGCTCTTGTCGTTACTGGTGTCTTCTTCTTCGTCTCCAGACGAAGTTTTTCCAATACTGTATACTTCCTTAGATTTCGTCTTGCCGTTATTCAAGGCCATTTTCTTTGTAAGGGATGCCATCATATGACTACTAGCGAGCAATTTTGCTGGAACTTCTTTTTTAGAAAGTGTTTGTAGTTTTTTATAAGCACTTATTGGTTCAGATTTTTTGATAGGAGAAGGTTTGAGCTCTTTTTGGGTTTGTTCCAGTTTACTATTTTCATTTTCGGAAGTCTGATCACGGCTGGATCCACCTCCAAATAGTGATTTTTTAGCTAGACTTGGCTTGATTGGAGATCCCATAAGAGTAGCCGATTTGATCATTTCATTGGCTTCATTCGAATCATCTGCATCCGAATCGACAAATAATGGTGATTCTGCCTTCTTTGTTTTCTCAACTGAAGTTTGAGAATTTCCATCCTTCTCCTTTCCAAGTGTCGTTATTATTTCGTGTCTCATTGAAAGTCGTTTTTTCGGTGAGCCATTGGTAAGCTTGCTATTAGGTGATTCATATTCATCATCTGAAAGAAAAAAATCGTTTAGATCTTCTAGTCCATTTGGGTTCTTCTTTGGGGTTCTCGTGATTTGAAACCCTGTCTTTCTTCCACTCTTCCCAGGCGGCTCGAAAAGTTGACTCTTTCTATAACTCATTGAATTGGTTTCCAATGTCACGTTTTTCAATATCAATGAGATATATGGATTGCAATATTGATTTTAAATGAATACTTTCGTATGATTGTGTTGATAACGTTACACTACTACTCCTCAATCGTTTTTGAAACATACAATCAAAATAACTGGAAAGGCTTTACAACGCCAAAGCTGCAACGGGCCGACTTGAAAACATAGACGCTTAACAAGGCGGTGCTCAGCATAAGAGCGTGTTTCGTACTTTGCGTGCGTGACAGTTATGCCAGTATATTTAGGGATCGTTTTAAGGGAGAAAACCGACTTAATGTACATTGGAGAGTATATAGATAAACTAAAGTGTAGACGAATTGCAACTGACGTGATGAAGGCAAAAAAAATAGAAAATCGAGAATAAAAACAGAAAGGAGCCATCAAATTAGACATAGCATGGAAATCACAACAAGTTCTGTGTGATTATAAGTTCTCATGCTAAAGCTTACTTTTGTGAAAACACCTTTGAAGTTAATGGAGATGGAATTAATACTTTTAATTTTCAGACATGATTGTAACTTCGCTTGATTCACCATCATGGTAAGCAAGCATCTTGACCTTGAAGTCAGCACATGCAACACCGAAAGTTTTCAAGATTAAAGCTTGTCTAACATCCAACACATCTCCCTTTTCACAGACTTTGAAATCCTCGGTCAATGTGATCTTACCTTGAACAATTTTGGTTGGGAGCTGTAACTTGTTTCTCAAAGTTGGCTCCATGGAATGAGACATTGGTAGATCTTCTTCAATTGAAATTTCTCCACCTCTGGAGTAAAGAATACCTTCGGACAAAGTGAATGTGATTGGAGCCTTTGAATTTGCTCTTGGGTAATCAGACTTGACATATGCGGTGAAGTATGCGGTAACGGTTTCTGGGGTTTCATCTGTGAAGAGGAGACCAACAACTCCATCGGCAACGTCTGCCAATTTGTGTAAATTATCTTTGTATTCTTCTGCTGGGGTTTCACCCAATGCCTTCTCTAGAACCTTTCTCTTACCCATTATAAGCTTTGATCCAACCCAATCTTGTCTGATGTCTTGCAAAACTGGAGTTCTAACGTCATTAAGACCTAGAACCCAGGTATATCTATGTTGGTCAAGTGCTTCTCTAACCTCATCAAAGATTCTGGTTTTGTTTTCTTTACCTTTCTTATCGGTCTGTGCTAGCGTAACAAGCTTGGATCTCTTTGATCTTGGCATTATGAAAATATATTTATGCTGTGAATATGGGTAACAGGTAAATTACTGTGTATCTTTGAAAGAGCTAAAAAAGCTAACCAGTATCTCTTAATGAGTACAGATTAAAAAAATTTTCACAGTTAAAGATAGAAAAAAAAAAAAAAATTATTTCATCCCATTTGTAGAAACGGGACTTATTTATTGGCTGACGTAAGTTGCTGACACATCAGATTTGAGAGCTCAACTGGTATCTGGTATCCTCAGATTCTGCGTGGTGCCTCCCCGATGGGCCTTTTGCCATCCTTGGTGATCTGGGGCAAGTCGGTCTTTAGCCAGTTGAATTCTGTTATACTCTAAATTGGAACAAAAGATCTACAAACAGCATAACTGCAAACTCTTAGTATCTAGCTTACTGAATTTTAGCACTCAAAATAGTCATCCATCGTTTCTCAGTGAGAAAAACACTTAGTGCAGCATTTCACAGGGAACTATTGTGTAATCACCCATTTATACCACTTACTTAAGATCATTGGCTAGCACCATCGAGAAAATCCTATACTGAGAAACAACACGAGCAAGAAAATTCATTTTGCAGCAAAAAAGAAAAAGAATATGGCAAGGAGAAAGTCTAGTACATCCTCTAAAACTAAGCCAGATATCTCATCGGTCACAAGAAGGACCAGAAGCAGCAGTTCAAGAAACATAGAAGGCCACCAGTTGCCAATCAGCAGAGACAGAAATTCTTCTCAAGATTCAGATATTGAGATGGACGAAACTGAGCTAGGTAATGAAAACGATAGTCATGATGATTCTGACGCTGAACAAGAAGCATTACACAGACTGGCAGGAAATTATAGAAGGTTCTCTGAATCTCAAAATATACTCCAAAGCTTTGATTCTAACACAGAAGCAGAAACAAGAGATCATAACTCGAGCACAGAAATAGAAGCTGAAGTTGAACAACATACCACTACAGCACAAAGTCAAACGACAGATTTGGACATGGAGGATAGCATACTAAACGGATCCCTTCATGAACTACTCTCTTCTGGAGCTGATTCGGGAAATATTCAATCAACATACACACAAGGAATGACTCAAAGTTTTGCTTCAGAAAGTTCATCTGGTGAGGCTGGAGCTCACACTGAAACCCAACACCACCAACATGATACTGTGGCGAGTGAGGATGTTGATGGTAATGACGGCGTCGAGGAAGATGAAGACGACGATGAAGACGACAATGATAGTGAACAAGAGGAATTTAGAAACGAACTAGGTGAATTTAGAAGCGCTTTAGGAAGAATGTTTCCAGGAGCAAGCTTTCTGGATTCATTGGGCGATGTTCCAAAAATCACATCCTTGGTTAATTCTCTTGAAATCCATCAAGATCCTTTCATGGTTCTAGAATGTTTGAATGAGATTGCTGAAAGATTGTTGATGCTTAACGGTGCTGTTGATCGCAACATGCTCTCATACAAATTTGCTAATTCAATTGTGGCTGTGATGGACAATCCCTTCTACCAAGACGAACTAGAAATTCAATTGGTTGCTTGCCGTTGTTTATATAACCGATTAGAGGTGAATCCTGATGTTGCTCACGACTTTGTTGCTGCAGGAGTTCTTGAAGCTTTGCAATCGAAATTAATAGAGATCAACTACATTGATTTGGCTGAACAAGTTTTACAAACAATCGAGTACATCTCTAGAGAGTGTGGTAGAGATGTCCTGATGAAAGGCTGTTTACCTCATTGTCTTCAATATTTAGACTTCTTCACTATACATGGTCAAAGAAGATCTTTAGTCATCGCAGCTAATGTCTGTAAATACGTTCCGAGATCCAAATTTGATACATTAAAAGAAGTTTTTCCTCTACTTGAAAGAGTAGCTACAGAATATTCGGACCCCAACACTGTTGAGAACGCATGGTTGGCTATATCAAGAACTATAAAAAGTTTCGAAAGGGAGCCGCAATTTTTGGAACAATTGATCAGCACCAAATTGCTCAGACGTCTTGTCATTTTATTAAGCACCTGTTTTAGCAAAGGTAAGCATTCAAACAGCCTGTTGAGTTTCAGCTCTTGCTTGAATATGCTGCAGTCGCTATCAATAATTGCTAACGTTTCCCCAAAACTATCCGTCATTTTACTCGGAGAATGTGAGATTGGTAAGGCCATTATTGCATCCCTTTCTGGCTACGAAAGATCTGATGTCGACCAAATTTCTTCAAAATCAGAAGTGGACGATATGAAATCAATTGATGACAAGATTGAAGTTAGTGCTACGGGAGTCTCTGTCGAAGCTTTGATGGCAACTCCTAAAGAGTTGGTGATTTCCATCATAAAGCTTGTTGCTCCTCTTCTACCATTTACTCAATCCGGTAATACTACCAAACTTATTGATGTTGGATTTTATGAGGGTAAGGGCAATGGAACTGACAGATGCTCAATCAACAAAAATAGAATAGATCTTTACTATAAAAATGAGGCAAATAGAGCAAGTTTTGTTCATTTCATCAACGACATATTTGGAGTTCTCTTGAATATATACGATTCAACAGTTGATTACAACATTAGACGTCTGGTTCTTATTTGCATATATCGTATGTCTCGCATTCTGGACAAAAAGGACCTGTCTTCAATCATATATGACTCAGGAATAACGTCATTACTAGCATCAATAATCATTCATGGGAAATCAATTTTGAGAAAGCCACATGGATCATCCGCCCATTTGGAAGAAATACGACCTTACGTCCTTACTTATGGTGCACTTTTGATTACTCATATACTGATAAGTAAGGCTCCTGAACTATTCCTCTCCGATTTCGAACGGGAAGGCTTGATTTCCAACATTGACGAGCTTTCCAAAGCTTTGGATATAGACGATCGGGTGAAACCTGACGTGCTACCTCAGAGTGATGATATGGATATCAGCAGTGTACCATCGTCACAGCAATGCATTGGTGATGAGGATATGCACAAAGAGCCACAATCTATAGATGATGTTCACCAAGATGATGAATCAGAAGATCAGGACGAAGTTGAAGGGGATGAAGAAGAAGAAGAAGATGATGATGAAGATGATGAGGAGGAGGGGGATGAAGATGATGTGGACTCTGGGAGCCTTGCTGAGAGTGAAGACGAGGATCGATATGTCCCATCAAGGAACGTTCAAGATTATACATTGGAGAGTGATGGAACTGCACTGTTAGGGTTGTCTATCATCTTGACAGAGATATCGACCTTATGCCATGAAATACAAAATGAATGTGCTGCCATAAGAGCTTCTTTAAGCACTTCTAAGTCAAAACATTTCAGATCTATTGATGAAGTCAAAACATTATTCGAGAATGCGAAAAGTTTCAACTATACGTATGATCAATGGTGCACTGTTTGGGAAAAGCTCGCTCGTGCGTTTGGCTTTGTGGACCCCAAAGACGGGGTCATTTCCAGTTTTGAGTTAGTTTCTTCAGGTATCATATCTACGCTTCTTGCTATCTTTGAGTCTCCAATCGGTGCCCAAGGCTCTGACTGTTGCAGAGCTTTCCAGAACTTGTTCTGTTCTTCTTTGAGCCCTCTAGGTACAGGTGAATCGTTAGCATTGGCTCTTTTTGTCAAAAAGCTAGAAGAAGCGTTGAGTAGAACTGAGTCGTTCGAAATATTCGATTCAGGGGCTACTTTATATAGCTCATCGCCTAATACAAGAGCGGCAGCTATGGCCAAACAGATAAAAATCAAGTTGGTTTCAGAGGATGATAATCCAAGCGAGCAAAATAAGCAGCTGATGTTGGTTGTTCATGCCATTGCTACATTCAAATCTGTGAATGGATTTCTAAAAGCAAGAACAGATGGTATCAGGGGTTTAATGAGAGCCATCACCAATCCAAATTCTCTTGCTGGCAACACATCATCAGAGACACCATCTTATATTAAATTTAGTATCAACGGCGAGGAAATTCCTCACGGAACTACAGTTTATGGTGCTATCTATAGGTCACTTCAGTCCCAGCCAAATGAAACAGTGCCGGCAAGGAAGATCTGGACAAATGTTCCTCACGTTGTTCACTATAAGAGAACCGAAAGTGCCATACCAGAACCTTATGATGATCTGTATCGAAATGAACCAATTGATGACGACTTCAATAGTTTAGGTGATTTTAATACGATCAGTATTTTACAAATTCTAAAAGTTTTGTACTTTTTGAACTTTTCTACTTCAACATCTGGTGCATCTGATGTGCTTTTCATCAACTATAAGCTAACGGCGAAACTAAACAGACAGTTAGAGGAACCTTTAGTTGTTGCTAGTGGTACACTACCAGACTGGAGTGTTCAAATAACTAGACAGTTCCCATTCTTATTCCCAATCGACACCAGGGTTTTCTTCTTGAAATCGACTTCATTTGGTTATTCGAGGCTGATCAATTTGTGGCAAACGAGATCTAATCAAGAGGAACAGGAAAATCGCTCTAATTCATCGTTGTCGTCCAATGCTCCACAACTAGGTAGACCAGTGAGACACAAACTACGACTATCAAGAAAACATTTGTTGAAGGGAGCCATTAAGGTTCTTGATGGATATGGTACTATACCTGGTTTACTTGAGATAGAGTACTTCGATGAGGCAGGTACTGGATTGGGTCCAACTCTAGAGTTTTATGCTAACGTTTCAAAAGAGTTCAGCAAAACTAGGCTTTCGATGTGGAGAACTTCAAAAGTAGAGAAAGAACAGAACGGCAAGATACCTGCTTCAGCAAATTTGTCTATAGGTAGTGAGGATACTCTTGAAGAAGACATCGGAGATGCATTTGTGAACAATCCTACTGGCTTATTCCCTCGCCCTCTAACTGAATCAACTCGTCATTATCAAAAAATCATTCATTTGTTTTCGGTTCTTGGTAAGTTTGTTGCAAGATCATTATTGGATTCCAGAATTATTGATTTCACGTTCAACCCTCTTCTTTTCCAACTCGGTAGAGACTTGAGTGTTTCAGCAAAAGTGTTCGAATCTCGTGAATCGCAGATCGAAACTCTGAGGTTGGTTGATCCGTTCTTAGCCAATTCATTGGCTCACTTGACTCAATACCTGACGAAGTATGAAGGTTTATCTGATGCTGATAAAGCGGCAGTTCAGATTGATGGTTGCTCACTTGAAGATCTTGCGTTGAACTTTGTTTTACCTGGCTATCAGGATGTTCAGTTAAAAGAAGATGGAGAGAAAATAGACGTTACACATGAGAATTTAGAAGAATATATCGATAAAGTAATCGATATGTCGATTGGATCAGGTGTCAGAGGCTCTATAGAGGCATTTGTCTCAGGTTTCAGTGTAGTTTTCCCATTTTCTTCAATGTCAATATTTTATCCTGATGAGATGGTGAGATTGCTTGGAAACGGTGAGGAAGATTGGTCATACGATACATTAATTAGTGTTTTACATGCAGACCATGGTTATTCAATAGATTCACCTTCAATTCAAAGGCTACTTCAAATATTGACAGACTTCACAACTGAAGAAAGAAGGAAGTTTTTGCAATTCATTACTGGATCTCCAAAACTTCCTATCGGTGGTTTCAAAAGCTTGCATCCAGACTTGACAGTTGTTCTGAAACACACAGAGAATGGATTGAAACCTGATGATTACCTACCTAGTGTTATGACTTGTGCTAATTACTTGAAGCTACCTGATTACTCCTCGATTGAAGTAATGAAGGCCAGACTACTGAAGGCTATGACAGAGGGTGCCAATTCTTTCTTACTGTCTTAATAGAAAAGTTACTATATTTTACCTTGCTATTTTTGCGCTTCCAATCATTAGTTCAATAGTTTGAAACTTGTATATCTCGCATTCATGGTTTATTATTCTAAACCTTCGCATATATAGTTATTATTATATTTTGGGTAGTAACTCATATTAACAAATATTCATTAGCTGTCATTATGTAAAGAATCTCGCTTTCCTACGTTATCGAATCCATTTGTTAAATTCAAAAGAGTATACTTTATGTGTAATTTCTCACTGCATCAGGGTTACATCACAGAAAGAAGAAATACCGCCAAAAGCTGATAGATGGAAGGAAACAGCCTCAAACCCGAATTCGTCACCCTGGTTATCGTTGTTTGTGGCCAATCGTCAAAAACTGTATTAGTTCCAAATGTATAGGTTGAAGACTCCGTTTTTGCAATAGCCCAAAGTGCAGCGTCGTCGTACGCAGTGATCACACCTGCTGAAAACAGGGAAGACATACTGGAAATGTACGATATATCAATCTCTAGCCGTGAAGTCCATGGAACTTCTGAGAAGATGAAGTTATACAATGCATCGAAATCTGCTTTTGACTCAAAGTCGTATTGTCCTAAATAATTGCTTGTGAATAAAGAAATTCCACTGACATCAGAATGGAAGGAAACGAATTTCTTCCATTGATTTGGATAACACTGAACATCAATAGATATTGCCTCTGATATCCAGAGTGCATCGAATGTAGTTGGGGTAGGACTTGATGTAGTGTTCGACGAATAAACCAGCGATGAGTATGCATACGAAGTTGGGGCAGGACTTGCTATACTGTTTGACGAACCGACGCTCGATGTGTATAGATCATTGCTTGTGTAAAATTCAGCCTTCGTGTCACCACTTACTTCTGGGAGCACAGATCCTTCTGACGAATTAGTAAGCTGCTCATAATAGTATGTTCGACTTCTAGTGGGTCTTGATCTTTTTTTTGGAATCATTGTTGTTCCTAGTTTTTTGGTTGCTTTCGTCGTTGGAGTGATCTTAGTCTTAACAGATGTTACGCCCTCAAGAGTATTAGTCGGTTCCAGCAACTTCTCATATGTGGTCAATGACAGTTCTGAGCCAAAATCTTGCAATTGGCTGCAAAGCACTCTCGTAGAAATAAATGCTAAGGAACCCACCGTGGTTAAACGCATTGTTGATTGAGAAAGCTACTATTTCTATTTTAGCTTCCAATCGGAAACCTTTATCTTTTTATATTCCATTGGGGTTGAATCCAAACTTGACAAATTTGGGATATTGAGGCTTGTTTTATGTGTGAAATTCATAAAACTTTAGTACTATGCAATGGTAAATTTGGGCATGGGACATTTAATTTAAGGTTTGAGATCACCAAGCAAAAGGGCTGTGCTTTCAGAAAGAGCCGATCGGTAATAAGGTTTATAGTGTAATACGATATAAATATAAAAGATATATTTTAGAGTGGCATAATGAGATAACCTAAGAAAACACAAAAACAAAAAATATATAGTGATCACAAACATCTTTAGAAGTCAAATCCAGAGAGACCTATCTCAACCACGTATCCAGTTACCTGCTTTAGATAACAAGTTCTGAGCTTCTTCATGTCCTTCATTTAACCCGTTTTTAGCTTTATCCACTAAATTTGCTCCACCAGCTTTAGCATCATTCTTAGCCTTTTCCAAGTAGTAATTCACACTTGCTTGGGCCTCTTTTTGTCTTGATGAATAGTTTTCATATTCCTTTTTAGCAGCATCTTGAGCCTCTTGAGACTTAGCCTTTCTCCATCCAATCCAGCTACTTCTGGTCTCATCATATCTCTTCTTTGCTAGCTTGGACTGCTCATTGTAGTAATCGAGAACTTTTTGAGCAGATTCTTGGGACTTGAGAGCCAATTTTCCGCTCTTATCGAACAAAGACTCGTATTGATCCCTAGCAACATCACTTGCTTGATCACCCCAACCACTGACAGCATCAGCTGCAACTTTGGCAGCACCATCTTCAGCTAAAGGTTGCTGAAGTTGTTTGGAGATTGCATTCTTTCTAGCTTTTGCCTTCTGAGCTAATTCATCTGATTTTTGCTTGACTCCATCAACCAGTTCTTCAGATTTTGCCTTGAGTTCCTCATAGAGTTTGTTAGATTTTGCTTCAGCCTCTTTGTATGCATCTTCACCCCATTTGGCCAAATTATTCTTTGCACTTTCAAGGTCTTTCTTTGCTTGCTCTAAGCTCTTTTCGGCATCATCGTTCTTTTCCTTACCCCAGGAAATCCAGCTACCTTTAGACTCATCAACTTTATCTTGCGCTTCTCTAACCTTTGCAGCAGCTGCGGCATAGTAATCTTCTGCGCTTTCTTTGGTGTTACCAAAAACAGAACCCAACTTATTTTTAGAAGCGTGCAGAGTATCCAAGACCTGTGATCCAGATGATGCAACAGCATCTTGAACTTGTTCGTTTTTCTCACCAATCCAGCTAGCTGCTGATGCTCTGAGGTCATCAGCCTTATCAACACCTGTGTTGAAGGTATTTGCTGCTTGATGAACTAAAGATGGATCAACTCTTGGTGCTGGGTTCCAATTGTATAAACCAAGTTGATCAATTTGTCTTCCATGATTGGCTTGAACATCATAAATGTAGAAACCTGATAAACCGGCAGCCAACGCTAAAACCAATCTGCTAGACATTTTATATTTCAATTGAATTGTGTGTCGTTTTTAAATTTTATGACTTGCTCTTTATGCCTGAATTCAAGATATGGAAATCGAGAAATATATGTGAGGTTATAAAAAGGGGTAATTGCTTCAATCGATAGATAATGAAAGAAAAAGTTATTGTACATTAAGACGTAGTTAAAAGTACGAATGTTAGAACTATATATATATATATATATATATATACGGGAACCAATTGAATGAATAACAATAAATGGGGTGTGTGGATCCCAGAATAAGCTAGAAAATAGCAAGCAAACTTCCACTATATGTAACTCGTAATAGCAAGCCGAGACTGGTATATGAAATTAGATGATTGCTATTATGGCCTGAGAATTTGGACTCGTGTCAACAATACACCTGAACTTCGATCACTCTTCGTAAGCCCCTGCTTGGAACGTTTAACATCATTGCAACGTATGTTGTTTATTTAAGACGGCCATCTCTATATCCAATATATACAGTTACAGTCAAATTGATAGATGTGTAAATACAAACTAGCAAAGGTAGCAAGTGAGCTCTTTCTTAATATTTGAGCCGCACGGGAGAGGCGTGCGATTCGCTCATTCCCTCTTTACTGAGGCGAGCGGGTGGATGGGTTTGCCGATAAGATAAATACTGTTGCTATATACAGGAATACTTTGCTAGTCGTGTGTAAAGTCAAACAAGTCAATTCATTTGTACTATCTGTGTAATATTTATGTACATCAGACTACTTCTAGACTCTAGTCCCTGAGTAGTCTCTTTCTCAACTCATCATCCCATGCGTATATATACATTCCCCGAACACCTCTTGTTAGTAAAACATTAATAGAGTTCAAGATAATCTTTTCTTTTACACTATCTGGACTGACGATATTACTCCTCTTGGTGAATCCTGCTTTATCATCGTATAGTTCAGGTCTAATCACAATTTCATCATTTTCTGCATCATATCCAACTGACCTTCCCAGAATGACACCGGAGTAGTTCAAATCAAATCCTTGTATCGTATAGACTGATCCAACTTCATCGATCGTATCTGGTCTTTCACTCCATGGTTTTATATTACTTGGAGCAAATCGATCCCATCAAAGTTTGAAGTTATCTCCACATGTGACAAACCAATCTTTGGTCCCCAAACGATACGGGAAATCATAAGTACATAAGACTCGGCATTGCCCAAACTCGTGATCTTTCTTCTTCAATTCCTCATACATTGCACCACAATCATCCCATATCTTGAAATCAAAAGCATCTAAATCTCCATTCGTTCTTCTTTTAGCGTCTGTTGTTGGAATCGGCAAGATTTTCTTGGTTGTACTGATACTCTTGATCCATTCTTGAACATCCGGTGCACCAGTGACTCTGAACTGTTCTTTTAAGTAGTATGTTTCACAAGCCTTTGCAGAATTCAAATAATCTTTCAGCGTTCCACCATTATCAGTTCCTTCAGACCAATACTGATCCATTCTTAAAGATTGCTTATCATCGTAGACAATGACTAGCACTTTTCCAAGCTTCATCAATTCCTCCAAATGATTTTCGCCGTAAAACCTCTTGTAGGCGTTCTTAGCGGTAGCCAGTAAGTGTGCCTCATCTACGATTATTACATCGCAGCCGTTTGATTTTTCTTTTGCCAAACGGTTAATCAGTGAAGTGGGTCTTTCAATATCTTTTTTCGTTAAGTAGTCAAATGATAAAGACAGTCTATGGTATAGTTTCAACATTTCAGGATGATTCACAACCAAGTAGTTCTCTGTTCCAGTCAAAACATCGTTTTCTTCAAAAGATGATTTCTTGGAGATTTTTTGAATGTCGTTAAAGAGCGAATTCAGTATAACTGACTTACCGGTACCAGCATCACCGTCAATAACGAAAACGGATGCCTTATCCTTAGGCTTATAGTTCTTCAAGCCTTCTCTTATAAAATTGAGTACTTTAATTTTCAGCTGGATCTGTTCTTTGGAAAGCTGGACGTGGGATAGCTTATCAATTGCATCTTTCTCGTTATGATGAGTGACTGAAACTTTTTTTGTCACAATCATGTTCTTCGAATGTTCGTCTTGGGTCTCCGCAACTCGAGACCGCTTTTGATGTCTAGGAGAAAGAGAAGTAGGTGCCATTTTCAGAACTTGCGGTGACGAACTGATTAGTCTTTTGAACATGTAGCAATCACAACGAACAAAACAACTATTGAGATTAGTTGAGAGAGAAAACCCACCTGGTCTCTTAAACCCGTCCAGCATTAGGGAAGCCCAAGATGGGATCTCGGTCTTAAAGTAGTAATCACAACGTCGATCGACGCTCCTATGAAACGCGAAACGAAATCTGAAATGTTTTGTTTTCAAGTCGCTCGTCTTTAAAGAGCATACCGCGTCGGGGCTTCTTTGCTGTGAAACTCACAACAGAGAGAGTTTACCTTTAAAATTGATGATCCGTAGCATAGTTTCCTTGAATACTAGCTTATCTAGACGTTTCTTGGACTCTACTGTACGCTCTACTTTATTTTGCCATCCACCTCGTTTCATAAGTCGTTCCATCACAACCAAAATGAGCGATTTCGAAGATGATGATTTCATAATGGAGGATAGCCCTCCTCCAACTAGCACTAAGAAGAAGCAACCGCTTTCAAATTCCACAAATACAACATCCAACTCTGCTGCTCCGAAGAAACAAAAGACTTCAGCATCCGATCAGTATCAAAAGTTGTCTCAATTGGAGCATATCTTGAAGAGACCTGATACGTACATTGGTTCCGTTGAGAGAATCGAATCAGAGCAATGGGTTTTGAATGAAGAAATGGAAACCATGGAAAAGAAGACTGTAAGCATTGTGCCTGGTCTATTCAAGATTTTTGATGAAATTTTGGTCAATGCTGCTGATAACAAGATTAGAGATCCATCCATGAAAAAGATCGACATCAAGATTGATCCCGAAAACAATGTTATATCGGTCAGAAACGATGGTAAAGGTATTCCTGTTGAAATTCACGACAAAGAACAAATTTATATTCCTGAGTTGATTTTTGGTAACTTACTTACCTCCAGTAATTACGACGATGATCAGAAAAAGGTTACAGGTGGTAGAAACGGGTTTGGTGCCAAGCTCTGTAATATCTTCTCCACTGAGTTCACAATCCAAACAGCAGATAAGTCTGATAATAAACTTTATTCACAGACTTGGAAGGACAACATGAGTAAGGCTGGCAAGGCAAAAATCACTGCCATGAAGTCGCAAGCAGAATTCACCGAAGTTACATTCAAGCCCGATCTAGCCAAGTTCAACATGGAGAATCTGGATGAAGATATTCTTGGTGTTCTCAAAAGAAGAGTTTATGATCTTTGTGGTACAGTTAGAGGTGTGAAAGTGTCATTAAATGGAAAATTGTTGAAAATCAATAATTTCAAACAATACGTTGAGATGTACGTGAGAGCACTTGAGAAGGCCAAAAACTTGGACGATGGTACACCTGAACCAGTGAAATTGGAGGACGGCAAACTACTACCCCCTGCGGAAAATTTACCTACTGTTGTACATCAGATAGTTGATGATAGATGGGAAATTGCGTTTTCCCTTTCTGACGGTAACTTCAACCAAGTTTCCTTTGTGAACTCCATTGCTACAACATCGGGTGGTACTCACGTTGAGAATGTTGCTAACTTATTGGTTACCAAAATCATGGATCAAATAAAGAAGAAAAACAAAAAAGCTATGATCAAACCATTCCAGATCAAAAACAATATGTTTTTGTTCATAAACTGTTTGATTGAAAATCCAGCTTTCACCTCACAAACCAAAGAGCAGTTGACTACCAGAGCTTCTCAATTTGGTGGTAAGAAGCTAGAACTACCTGACCTTTTCGTTAAAAGGGTCTTGAACTCCGGTATCGTTGATAATGTTATGAATATTGTTGCTGCAAATGCTGATAAGGCATTGAAGAAAAACGATGGTTCTAGAAAGAGCAGAATAACTGGATATCCTAAATTAGAAGATGCAAACAAGGCGGGTACAAAAGAGGGAGGCAAGTGTACGTTGATTTTAACTGAAGGTGATTCTGCGTTGACTTTAGCAGTGGCAGGTTTGGCTGTTGTTGGTAGGGACTACTACGGTTGTTATCCATTGAGAGGTAAGATGTTGAATGTCAGGGAAGCAAGTGCCGACCAAATCATGAAAAATGCTGAAATTCAAGCGATCAAGCAGATCATGGGTCTTCAACATAAAAAAAGATATGACATCACAAACGTCAGTTCTTTGAGATACGGTCATATCATGATCATGACAGATCAGGATCACGATGGATCTCATATCAAGGGTTTAATCATCAATTTCTTGGAAACGTCATTCCCTGGTTTACTTGAGATTCCTGAATTTTTAATCGAATTTATTACTCCAATTGTGAAAGTTACGATCATGAGTGGACCTAAAAAAAAGTCTGTCATTTCATTCTATAACATGCCGGAATATGAAGAGTGGAGAGATACTGAAGGTAAGACTTGCTCTTATAAGCAGAAGTACTATAAGGGTTTGGGTACTTCTTCTGCTCAAGAAGCAAGAGAATACTTTAGTAGATTGGATAAACATTTGAAAAAGTTCCATTCCCTTGTTGAGGATGATAAAGCGTTGATTGATTTAGCCTTCTCCAAGAAGAAAGCTGATGATCGTAAAGAGTGGCTAAGGGGATTTGTACCAGGTACCTTTTTGGACCCAACTTTACAAGTCATTCCAATTTCTGATTTCATTAATAAGGAATTGATTTTATTCTCTATGGCAGATAATATAAGATCTATACCTTCTGTTTTGGATGGTTTCAAGCCTTCGCAGAGAAAGATTCTATACGGTTGTTACAAACGTAACTTAAACGGTGAGATCAAGGTTTCCCAATTAGCAGGTTATATTGGTGAACATACGGGTTATCATCATGGTGATGCCTCATTGATTCAGTCGATTGTCTCGTTGGCCCAGGATTTTGTTGGTGCTAATAACTTGAATATCTTGAAACCACTCGGTGGTTTCGGTTCCAGAGCTGTTGGTGGTAAAGATGCATCTGCTCCGAGATATATTTTCACCGAGTTAACACCAATCACAAGAAAGGCTTTCAATCCTGAAGACAACCCTCTCTTGACCTACTTACAAGATGATGAACAGACAGTTGAGCCTGAGTGGTTTTTACCAGTCTTACCTATGTTATTAGTCAATGGATCAGACGGTATTGGTTCCGGTTGGAGTACGAATATTCCACCTTTCAATCCTAAAGATATCATTCACAATATTCGAGCACTGATGACTGGAGATGAAATGATGGACATGATTCCTTGGTTTAAAGGCTGGGAGGGTACCATTACAAGAGTCAGCAGTGATAGATTTAAGGTTGAGGGTAACATTGAGGAAATTGACGAAAATACTCTTGAGATTACTGAGTTGCCAGCTAGAATGTGGACTATTACAATGAAAGAGTACTTATTGCTAGGTTTGGGTGGAAATGAAAAACAGAAACCATGGATTAAAGACATGGAAGAGCAGCATGGAGTTGGTATCAGATTCATCGTTAAACTCTCGGATGAGGAAATGGAAAAAGCTAGAAGAACTGGTTTGAAGGAAAAATTCAAGCTGATTTCCAGTATTAGCACGAGTAATATGGTTGCATTCGATCCTCAAGGAAGAATCAAGAAATATGATCATGTTAATCAAATCATAGAAGACTATTATCATGTTAGATTGGAGTATTATCAGCGTAGAAAAGACTACCTTGCTACGCAATTCTCAAATCAACTTGAAAAACTTTCGTGTCAAGCAAGGTTTGTTAAGATGATAATTGAGAACGAGTTGGTAGTTAGCAACCGTAAAAGGGCTGCTCTTATCGAAGAATTGCAAAAGTTAAACTTCCCAGGATTTGATAAGAATGGTGTGGTCATTAGAGTGAAAGCAGAAGAGATTTCAAGCGATGATGATGACGATGCAAGTGCTGCTGCTGATACAACTTTGACAACTACTGTTGTTAACAACAACACGAGTGTTGCTTCTGCTTATGACTACTTGCTCGGTATGCAAATTTGGGCTTTGACAAGAGAAAGATATGAGAAGCTCTTGAAGCAAAAAGATGAAAAGGAGACCGAGTTGAACATTTTGCTAGGAAAATCTGCTAAAGACCTTTGGAATGAAGATTTAGATGCATTCCTAATTGCTTGGGATGACTTCTTGAGGGATGATGAAGAGTCACGGAGATCAGCAGTTCCTGATGCAAATGGTAAAAAGAAGAGAGCACCAGTTCGTAAGCGTAAGGCCAAATCGGTGACACCCGGTGGCGATGATGAAGATTTTTTGGACAGTATCAATAAGAAAACAAAACCTGTCAAGAAGCAAGCCAAGCTGCCTCTTAAATCGAATAAAATTACCATGTTAGATGATGATGCAGTGGCTCCTAAAGAGGAAACCTCCAAGAAAGCAGCTGAACCCGAATTCAAAAGTGTTTTTGGATCCAACAAGGTAAAGGAATCGTCCAGTCCAGGCCAAAACTTCTCAAACTTCAGCGCTGCCTTTTCTGCATTTTCCGGTGATGCAACTGGTGTTGATAAAAATGATCAGGCCCCAAAGAAAGCTAGTTCCATTTTCCAGAAGTCAAAAAAGCCTGCTTCAAATCCAGTACCAACAGTAACAGTTGACTTCTCCGATGATGAACTTAAATCAATTAAAAAGCCGGTGGTCAAGAAGACGGTGGTCAAGAAGCCTGCTCCTAAAAAGAAAAAGATTATATCATCTGAAGATGAGGATGTTGAACTACATTCGCTGAATTCGGACAGTGAGGACGAGGTGGTCATTCCTGCTGCTAGGTCAGCTGCCGTTGGGTCAAGACGCAAGGCCGCTCCAAGAAAATCATATGCTATTGATTCCTTCGATGAAGACGACGAAGTTTCGGAAGACGACGATGAAAGTTATGATGACTTTGAGTAGAGCTTAGGTGCAGCTACTGCCCCTAAAAGGCGTGAATTTGTTTTTTTATTATTTTGCAATATTCTTTGTATTTACATGTACGCTATATCGACAAGTTTTGATTAAATAATTGTCCAGTCAGAGAAATCAATTTTTATAAATCGTTAATGATAACTGAGTAATTTGATTTTCCACATCTCACAAATAGTTAATCAGCTTTGCCACTTGTAGATCACTAACGCGGGAAGTGCTTGATGAAAGTGACAACAGAAATAGGCCTTCAATATTTTACAGCACAACTTTTCAAATCATAATTATATATATCTAATCTTGTAACATCCCTATCTTCCCCATCATAACTTTTTGTTAGGGACCATCGGAGCCCATTTATTCAACTCAGAATCGACAGGTTGGGCTGCTGTTTGTGTACCAGTGTCAGCGACAGAACCAGTATGGACAGTTAATAACGCTTTTGGTTTGCTGGGAACCATAGGAGTCACTTTACCATTGCCGTTGCCCGAAGAAACACTCGATCTTGAGTTTGCTCTGTTCAAGATCTCAGGTTGTGTAGGGCTTGTGGTTGCTGTGCCCCTTCTTGGAGGAGGAAGAGGAGGAGTATTCGTTTTCAAAGCAGGTTGGGAAGTCAGAGTAGCGAGTGATGGCTTTTGTTGCTGTGGTGCAGGAGAGCTTGAGGCCGACCGAGTTGGTTGCATAACACTCAATGAATACCCGCCTCTAGGACCAGGTGACGGGGATGTTGCAGCACGGTCTTCAGATGATGCCGCTCTTTGGTGTGGTGGAACTGGAGGTGCATGCTGCGATTGTGTCTGGTGTGTGTTTATTAAGCTTGATGACAAGCCTGGTAATAGCATCGCATGTGACTCCTTTGGATCATACGGTGGTGGAACACGGCGTGGTCTCTGCGGGACACTAGGGGGTTGCGATGTGCGATTCGGTAGTCTTGGAGTATCGCTAACATCTTCCATTCTTGTGGAACTATTTCCTCTACTGTTTGTAGAAGATGACGAAACTTCAATGAGTGTTGGATCAGAGCTGGATGACCAGCCGGTAGAAGAAGCTATCGATTTCAACTCCGCTTCGCTATCATCGTATGGTTCGTTGAGTTCAATCAGAAGTCCCTTTGAGCCAACTGCAGATTCCTTGTACTGTTGGTAAAGCTTTCTAGTTAATTGAGACTTGATTTCTTCATCTATCAGTTTCACGTGAGCTGCGAATGTACCGAAAACAGGTTTATGATCTGAAAACACCAAGTCTTGGGCACAATTATAGTTCAACTGTTGTATTTGAGAGCCCCTATACAAGATTCTATCGGTCCAAGATGGGACTCTTTGCTTCTCACTAGAATCATATTGTGAAGTACCTTTGTCGTATTTGTAAGTTGGAGCAAATGTGATTGGCATTTCTTTGAAACCTCTCATTTCAGTTCTTCTCTTCATCTCAAAGCATAACTGATCGTACTCCAATAGATTTTGTAAATTGCCCGAGTCTATCATTGCTCTCACTTCGTTGTTCTCTTTTGATATTCTATAGTTCAGGTCACCGAGCCAAATAATGTTATCATGATGTTTTATTTGCCTATTTCTGGAAAATCTGATTGCATTCCACGTAGTGATGAAATCGTTATATCTCTCATCGACGTTCGTAGTCCCAGCAGCCAAATGAGAGTTGAAAAAACAGAATGTCGATGAGCCATAGTTAAATCTGATGGCGACAGAACCTTTATTGGCTGTCATACCACCTAGACCCGTTTTTTTGGACTTACCTTCAACCTGAGTGACTTTTGAAACGTTATTAGACTTGACGTAGAATAGTATTAACACAGAAGACATGTACTCTGCTCTGAGCAGCACATATCTGTTATTAGGGTTGACTTGGTTAAGCTCTCTTTCGACCGTACCTTGCCAATAACGTGAGATTGACTGATCATTCTTCAATATATTAGCTGCATTCAACTCGACAACCTCTTGAAATCCAACAATAACGACATCAGGGGAAAATTTCGAGCCTCCGTTATCACTAGGGAACAACCATTTTGATAAATCACCAGCTCTACTGGATCCAGCTAGATTATAAGTACCAACAAAAATGGTGATATTTTCATACGTGGTGAACTGATGTTCACATTTTCTGGACTCTTCTTGGATATATTCGGTCACTGGATCAAAAATGGCCACTGCTACTTGATTGGAATTCTTTCCAAGAAGTGTATCTGTGACAACTTGTTTGCCCTTATCCACAAAATTGTTAATGTATATTCTACTGATAGACTTGGTAGCATCTGACAACGCACCAGCAAATCCCATCTTACCACTTCTGGAGAAACTAGACTTCAAGGCATTGGTTCCCGTATATATCTGTGAAATTTGATCACCATGATCTGCCCATAATGAACTATGTTTGTTTTTTAGATCGAATGGATCACCTTTCCTGAAACTTTTTAGGAAATCTTCTAGTGCAGCAATAGAGATGACTTGTTGAACAACATTAGTTCTGTCCAAACAATCTAAGCAGTTTGTTCTGAAAACACCCTGTTGCTCCATAATGAGTTCTTTGGATGATGTATCATACAAGTAATAACCAAAATCTTCCAATGATGGTTCCAAGTCTCTTAATACTTTTGAAGCATGTGCATAAGTCTTCGAAGTCTCTTGATGAAAATCGAAATTTGTAAACGACACAGAATCAGGGGTCTTTCTATCAAGTTCAAAAAAATGCTTTTTATATTTGGTACTCAATTCAATTTCTCCAGCTTTTGTAGCTGACAATAAGTTAACAATATGAACAGGGCCATACTTTCCATTGAGATTTTCAAAATGCTTATCAAACGAAGGTTGAGTAGCATCAAACGATCTGGTGATTTGAACTTTAGGTGATATTAAGGCGGTATCTTGTTCCCAAAACATCGGAATGGATCCCCTTATTTGAGTATATGCAAAAACATATCGGCCGTCATTATATATGAGCTCGGTTTCCACAAAGTTGGCAACATTACCATCATCATCCACACCTCTCACATTGAATCTTGTCCCTGCTCTTTTCCATGACTGCTTGGAAATGATTGTGATGAAAACTTTCATCCCACCAACCGAGGCTCGCAGAGTTTCAGCAAACCCTCTGATGACGGTTGTTAAAAACTTATTGGAGTCCAATGCAAGTTTTGGTTCTTCATCTAGGTTGTTTCTGAAACTGATGATTTCCTCCATCATGAAGGAGTTCCACATGTAATCCAAATGGTATCTATCTTTTGATAGTGAGTTTTTGCTATCGATTCCTCGAGTTTGTAAAGTCGAAGTCAAATCAAAATCTGAACTATAGAAGAAGGAACCATCGCATAATAGTTTCCTCAACTCATAGCATGGATTTTGTTCATATCTGGACTGTGCAGCATGTGCTGTACCATCTTCACTCTCAATTGCAGGGTATCCATTTGCGTTCAACTCAAGAAAATCCCATGAGTCTTTTGTCAAACAGTGAAATTCAACATCCATAATCTTGTTGATCAATTCCCCTTGCACTGGGCATGCAACATCCACTTTACCAGATATCACGGCTAAAAAAATATGACCACTTTGCTCTATCAATCCTAAGAATCCCATAGGCTTGTGCTTTGACATAGACCTATAATGTCTGTGGTTGAACTGGTCTCTTCTTACTAATTCGATCGCACATTGTCCAATCTTGGGAATGTACCTAAATAAAAGAACATGACTTTCAGATTCAAGAGCCAATGTACGTTCTGGACTTGTGTTCACTAGTATACGCATGGTGTATAATTCACTTATCTAGGTGGAATTGTGTGAGTCTATATGGTTAAATTCCGGTTTGAATGTTTAGCCGTGAGGTTTCAGGAAATCACTTGCAGGCTTTCAGACCAAATCTTCCAAAGTTATGGGATTGGAAATCTATACACCAATGCTAATCAATTGCACCAAAGTTATATCCTTACCTTACAAAAGGAAGTGAAATCATTGCCTTTTAAGTATGTTCAGACCTCTGTTGTGTTCTGCTTTGCTGGCTCGCTTTTTCGATATCGACGCGTATACTTAACGTCGATCGGCTATCAGTCTTTAGGCGAATTTAATAGATGTTCGTTATTAGATAATTACATATTCATATACATTATACACAAGTTTGGGTTAGTACTTCATGACAACGAGCGTTTCACATTCTCGTAGACGGCAAATGTTATGCACGTTGCAGGTAGAACCCGTATTAGATTTGCGAACAAACCTTTATAAAACCCTTTGATACCTTCGTACTTCAATATCGATCTGCACACAGAGCTCATCGAAAACTTACCTTTGCTTTTTAACGTTGGCATATTAGGTTTTATAACATTATAGTTTGCTTGAAGACGCGATCTCACCACTTGAAGCGGATAGAACACAACGGTGGCAATCATTTTAGAGGTGGCACTGGCGTAGAGGTATTGAAATGTGCTCAGATGGTGTTGTTCGCTTTTTGTTGTGGTTATGTTGCCGTCAGTACCCTTCTTGTTGTCTTCTTTGGTAGCCCGATTGGGCTTCATGATGATGTGGTGTTTCAATGTGTCATATATTGAAAATTGTAGCGCACCTTGGGAAACACTTATTAAAGCTGGTGTAAGACCTTTGTAATAGCCAGTGATGCCTTCTTTTCTGTAAATCTGCTGAACACCGTCCAATATAGATGTGTATGCTCCAGGTGCTGTTCTTGAAGTTGTAATCATTCTCGTTTTGATAACCCATATAGGGTTTGTCAAGATCGACGTAGACCATCCTGCAGCAAAAGCACACATCAGGTAATGAATAGAATTGAGACCTTGATCTTGGTTGGCAGCTTGGACTGATGCATATGAACTTTGAACCAGTGATTTATACATCAAGGTCTTATACTCTCTATAAAACATGAAGTATAAGCCCCATGCAGTTGTACTTCCTACAAGGTTCGGGCCAACACCTCTATAAATGTTCTTTATCAACTGACTGTAGCTGACATTGACGGTGTGACTATTGTTTGAACTTTCGACTTTGGAAAGGTTCATTAAATCTCGCGTGATCTTCTTGAAGCTTTGTATCTGTGATTTTGACTCGGTATCCAGTTGTAACCTGAGTTTGAAAAAGTCTAACGGGTGAGATATCAGGGTCGTCATAAATCCTGCTGACAAGCCAGCTATTGACTCAACTGTCCTACTTCCAAGTACAGACTTCTTCTGAAACTTTGGGGATAAAGAAGACGTGGGGCTTCCACTGTTGACAGTCATTTCATGCTTAGCATCAGTAGGCATTGCATAGTTTTAGTTATCTATAGTGTTGATGGTTCTTGCCAGTCTGATTTTTCTAATTTTTGAGATGGAATCAAGAATCAACAAGTGCAGAAGAATTTGCCGAATAAAAAATGTAGAGTGATGTAATTTGTGACTAATGTGACACCCAGTTTTCCAGGACTTATAGTTGATATCAGGACTTGTATATCCCACTGCCGTTGAAACCATGGTCTCTTTGCATCTTGGCCGACCCGACCCGGTCAGTGTGATGCTTTGACACATGGATTTATTTTTCAGCGTCGATCGACGTTTTTCCAGAAGTCAAACAAAATTTTTCCCAACGATTATTTTTCAGACTCCTCGAGTCAGATCTCCAGATCATCACAGAGCTGATAGTTCGGTATAATTTGTGTTATTTTTTTTTTTTTTCCTTTACAATTTTTCTGTCTTTTTCCTCTTCTTGGTACCTCAATTTTGGGAAAATTATGTCAATTAACTCCACAATGTCTGACTTCAAACGCCTAAAGCTCAACTTAATCAAGCCTGTTCCATCCGATTACGAAATTTCAAGAAATCAAAAACCAAAGCACATCTCTGAAGTTGCTAAGGAATCTGGTATCTTGGAAGATGAAATCGAACCTTATGGAGCTTACAAAGGTAAGGTCAAGCTTGATGTCATTGATAGATTACATCAAAGAAAGAACGGTAAATATATCTTGGTTACAGGTATTACCCCAACCCCATTGGGTGAAGGTAAATCTACCACCACTGTTGGTTTAGCCCAAGCTATTGGTGCTTCTTTCGGTAAGAAGGCTTTTGCTAACGTTAGACAACCATCTATGGGCCCAACTTTCGGTGTTAAAGGTGGTGCCGCTGGTGGTGGATTCTCTCAAGTCATCCCTATGGATGAATTCAACATGCACATCACTGGTGATATCCATGCCGTTGGTATGGCTAATAACTTGTTAGCTGCTGCTTTGGATACAAGAATGTTCCATGAAAACACACAAGGTGACAAAGCTCTATGGAAGAGATTATGCCCTGAAAAGAAAGATGGTTCTAGAGATATCCCAATTGGTCTGTTACCAAGAGTTGCCAAATTAGGTTTAGACACCAAGGATCCAAAGGAATGGACTGATGAAGAAGTCTCAAAATTCGTTAGATTGGATGTTGACCCAGCTACCATTACTTGGAGAAGAGTTGTCGACTTGAACGATAGATCTTTGAGAGGTATTGTTATCAATAACGCCCCAACTGAAAAGGGTCAAACCAGAGATACCGGTTTCGATATCACTGTTGCTTCTGAAGTTATGGCTATTTTAGCTTTATGTACTTCACTAAAAGATATGAGAGAAAGATTAGGAAAGATGGTAGTTGCTTCATCTAAATCTGGTGAACCGATCACTTGTGAAGATCTAGGTTGTGCCGGTGCTTTGACTGCTATCATGAAGGATGCTATCAAGCCAAATATCATGCAAACTTTAGAAGGTACCCCTGTCTTTGTGCATGCTGGTCCATTTGCCAACATTTCCATTGGTGCTTCATCCGTCTTAGCTGATAAGATGGCTTTGAAATTGGCCGGTACTGAACCAGGTATTTCAGCTGAAGAAGAAAAGGAACAAGCTGGTTACGTTATCACTGAGGCTGGTTTCGACTTCACCATGGGTGGTGAAAGATTCTTGAACATTAAGTGTAGATCATCAGGTTTAGCTCCAGATGTTATTATTATTGTGGCGACCGTTAGAGCTTTGAAGGTTCACGGTGGTGGAGCTGAAGTCAAAGCTGGTGCCCCATTACCTTTGGAATACAGAACTGAAAACGTTGAAATGTTGAGACTTGGTTGTGCCAACTTGGCCAAGCACATTTCCAATGCTAAGCAATATGGTGTTGATGTTATTGTTGCTATCAACAGAATGTCCTCCGACACTGATGCTGAACATGATGTGATCAGAGAAGCTTCTTTGGCTGCCGGTGCCACCGATGCCATTGTCTCAAATCACTGGGAAGAAGGTGGACAAGGTGCTCACGCTCTAGCTGAAGGTGTCATCAAATGTGCACACAAAGAATATCCAAGTCAATCACAAGAATCCAACTTCAAATTCTTATACGGTACCGAAGGTTCATCAATCGAAGAAAAGATTGAAGCAATCGCAAAGGAAATGTACGGTGCTGGTGAAGTTGAATTTTTACCTGCCGCTCAAGAAAAGATCAAAGAGTACACTTCACAAGGTTTCTCAAACTTACCTATCTGTATTGCCAAGACCCAATACTCATTCTCCCATGATGCTAAATTGAAGGGTGTGCCAACTGGATTCAAGTTCCCAATCAGAGATATTAAGGCTTCGATTGGTGCTGGTTATCTATATGCTTTGGCTGATAACATTCAAACCATTCCTGGTTTAGCTACTAAGTGTGGTTTCATGAACGTTGAAGTTAACGGCGACGGTGAAATTGAAGGTTTGTTCTAATTGCAAACCAGTATCCCAAAAAAAGTAGTTTCAACAACGCTGTTCCCTTTCTTAATTGATTAATGTTTTTATTGTTTTATCTTCTGTTTCGAGTTTCCTTTTTGATTATTTTCGTGTTTCTATGTCTTATGCCTTGATTTACTCATTTTACGTCACATCATAGCTTCTGCTTTTGACTGTGGTTTCTTTTTATTTTTTATTTGTACTTTAATAGATTTTCAACAATTCTGAAAAGAAAAGCTAAATAATCTAGATAAGCTGCCGCTAGCAAAGTTCAGTCAAGCAAGAATATTATAATTATCTAAAAACTAAAAATTAAAAAAAAAAAAACACAGCTCTATAAATACTTCCACTCTTGTTAACTCTGCTACTTTGAGGTGGTAGCGGTCAATTGGTTTGAAACAGATCGATTCAAAAACTTTTTCAAGTTATCATCATCATTCTCAGAAGCAATCCTTTGGTTCTTATTATTGTTACCTCTCATGCTTGTTCTTCTACTGCTACTTTCGCTACCTGTTCTGCTATGGTTAGGGTATGAACTCTCTGAGCCAGCACGTTTCGAATTGTTGCCTTCGGAAGCTTCACTTGGAGTTCTCCTCTGTGAAGGTCTACGTTGTATGCCACTAAAGTTTCTGTTGGAGCCTCTTCTATACGAGCCATTATTGTGTCTATTATGGTCATTTGATGCGTTGGCTCTAGTTTTCTCAATTTTTAGCTCAGAAGCATCACTTGACTCATTTGATGACGGTGGAGTGCGGAGTCCAGCCTCTTCTGTTTCTGTTACAGTGCTCTTCGGTATTGGGGTTGTTTCCGTGTTGCCGCCACTATTGTTTTTTCCCTTTCGACCTCCTTTTCGATTGTTATGTCTCATACTATTGTTCCGGCTCAGATGGGGTGTAAAGTTCTCCGAGGTACTGGTGTGCGATGGAGATTTGACACATGTTTCTGGAGCAACGGTGGAAATGGATTCATTGGTATTATGAGCAGCGTTTTCATCATTTTCAACGTTGGCCCTAAGTTCCGTGTTGGTTGTGTTATGCAGAGCTGGGCCGATGAGTGGTTCATCTTCGCTTTTCTCAACTGTCCCGTTCTCAAAATCATTAACTGGTACTTCAGACCAAATAGATCTAAGTCCTTGGTCAGACTCTTCGATGTTAATGTTCTCCGGTGGCGTAGACTCTAAATTAGTTGAAGAAATATCATTTTCGAACTCGGAGGTTGGTTCGTGTGTTTTAATTATTGGCTGAACGCTCTCTTCGGGGTGGGTCTTTGTTTCGAGTTTCTTTGGAGGCTGATCACTTTTCTTCTCATCCTCTTGCTCGTCAGTTAGTTTGACTTCCAATTCCGGTTCTATCGTCAAAGAGCTTGTTTGACAATTTGCAGAGTGATGAGATGATTTCTTTTTGTTGTTTATCAAATTAGTATCATGCTCTTCAATTGATTTCTTTTCGGTAGATGGGGTGATGGACTTACTTTCGCTTACCACAGAAATTTGGATCTGATTGTTTTGCCCTTCTTTGACAGCTTGTTCTGCATGTTTCAGAACTGAAGCAACACCTTCAACCCCATTGAAGGATCTTAATATCTCTTCGCATTCGGAGAGCACAACACTAGTCTTTGTACCATGATTTTTGGCAGCCATAGCCAAGGTGACTAGTGCATCGTTGATGGCGTTCTGTTTCTGAGAATACATAATTTCCATTTGTTTGTTTGTTTTTACAATAGTTCTGTAGGCACTCAATAGCTCGGGATCCTGTTTTTTGATCAAATCAATATTTTGATCCAACGTTGATTTTTTCTCATTGACAAAGTTCAGCAGTTCTTTTCGAAGATCTTGTACTTGAGCATCCATCATTGTTTTGTATTCTTTTTGAGAAGAAACGATTGCATCGTAAGATACTTTCCACCTTTCACATTCAGAAGCTGAACTCTCTTCCCTCTGCTGCAGTTGCATCATTTTTTTCTTCAATGAATCACTTTCAAATTTACATGAGTCAGCCGTAGACAGAGCTTCAGTTAGTTGAATTTCCAAGTCAAGCACTCGACGTTCCTTTCTTTTCAAAAGTGCTGCAGAGACTTCAGTTTGATGTTTGGCGTTAGATAGTTGTTCAACCAACGTTTCATTACGGCGCTGTGAGATGGAATATTTCTGTTTGAGCTCTGACAATTGAGCCTTATTTTCGTTGAGTTGTAAAGAAAGATCATCAATCTGTGAGTGAAGCTGATCGATAACTTTTGAGGTTCCTGTTGCTCTTGACATGGTACTTAGGTCTGTGTATAATGAGTATATGGGTTTTCAGATCAGTGGACAACGGCTTGGAGTCTTAAAGCTAACAACAGAAAAGAACAGGAGGATGTGTGGAAAGGATATAACAACAGCAGAGTAATCAACTTGGAAATTGACTTGGAACTGTTGCTGATTTCTTTGGCGGGATGAGTGAGGATTACGTGGAAATGTGATCTATCTACAGTAAATCAAAGAAGGGCTTTGTAGGTTTAGCTATATCGTCGATCTGGTGCACGGTGCACCTTGTTCGTCTTTGTTTACAAAAATTTTGATGACCGACGCGTCGCACAGCGGTTTTTCCGGTGAGCACCTCGGCAGATATATTTTGAGCTAAGCCCGCCCTGACGTGCTATTTAAGATTTAAAAGTCGGGCTTTTGAGTTACACGATGAGAGAATGTTAGAATAGAAAGTCAGTTTGAATTTTTGATGAAAACGGTCGATAAATATAAACATTATTTTTTAATGGCTAATCAGTAAACTTACCATCTGCCACCTTGTTGACCACCTTGTTGACCACCAAATCCACCTTGGCCACCTTGTTGACCACCGAATCCACCTTGGCCGCCTTGTTGACCGCCAGGACCTCCGTGATGACCACCTTGTTGTTGACCGCCGAATCCACCTTGGCCACCTTGTTGTTGACCGCCGAATCCACCTTGGCCACCTTGTTGTTGACCGCCGAATCCACCTTGGCCACCTTGTTGACCACCGAATCCACCTTGTTGACCACCAGGACCTTCATGTTGACCACCTTGTTGACCACCAAATCCGCCTTGTTGACCACCTTGGTGTCCACCAAATCCACCTTCACCTCCTTGTCCACCGTGACCACCTTGTTGACCTTGATTTCCGTGATGTCCTCCAAACATTATATTAGTATGTAGTTTTGATAATTTATTTTGTAGTAAGAACTAAATATTTAACATAGGTAGGATCAATTGCGTTTTCAGAAATTATTCCATCTATTTATACGATGGTGGCACCTACGTGTCAGTTCAATTAAACTGAAACACGTTGGGCAAAAAGAGCTGGAATTTCAATAAGAAAAGAAAAGCCCCACGAATATACAAGCCCGATTGAGGGTCAGCAAGCAATGATGCTACCAAATTAGCCACAATGCTGGTACATTTGTTGCTATGCAACTAAGCAACAGTGATAGGTACTATCATATCAATTCATTCACAGTTGAGTAATCAATCAGTCTGTGAGGACATACACCTTTCTCAACACTGTCCACTATTGATTGATTTAACCTGGAGCTAGCAAAACAGAGGGGACCTACCGGAGATGAACATCTTTGCTCAAATGCCCTTTGGCTCGCCGGCCGGCGTTCAATTTTTATGCAGTGTAGAGGTTTCTTCTTTTGTCGCTACCCGTAGGTTCTGGAAATGGTATGCACCCTGCAGAGTTGAAGAATATTTCAGCTGCAGATGAATTTCGACTCCCCGGCAGCTAACAGCTTTGGTCTATTATAATTTATCAGGGTGGAGCAAACCAGCTGGTTGGAAAAAAAAACTCGGTCACGTGAACGCAATTTGGGTTGTAACTTGGTCTCAAAAACACCAACCAATAAATAATTATGTAAGTGCATAGTAAAACACTAGCATTATATCTCTATGTTTACATAATTTTCAAATTTCAAAGTTTTATATAGGGCAGGAAGTTTTAGTAAGGTTGGTGGTTGGAAAATGTCGCCTCAAAATCTTGGTTTGCTCCACCCTGTCTATCATTCACGAGCAGTAGCTGAGCACCTTCATCTCATATGAATAATTGGTTTCGTTAGGTATCAACAAAAAGTACACAGCATTTTTTTTAACTCTACCCATTGGCTGGTTTTACAAATGAATATATTGTGGATAAGTGGTGCTCGTCAATTGAGTGGGGAGAGACAAACCAGGTTGCATCAACAGCAGTATTTTTATCGCTACGTCATCATTAATCACGATTCACGATGGGCATTCCGCACACTGAATCGAAGTGTTTACAAAATGTATCTTGTTTCTAAGGTTACAGGTACCGCATTGCCACAAAAAATCTCCAAGTCACGCAAATAGTACTGAGCCGGAACAATATTGGCAGATAATTGGGAGTAAGAAGTTATCGTTTAATGACATCAGGGCTTATTGTGTAAAGAACTCTTGAATAATTACCTAAAGTGTTCGTGGATTATGGTAAACTGCTAGTAATACTGAATGACATAACGAAGAAGATTCATAATAATGATTATATAAATTAGATCAAATCTGAATTATAAACGACACATCAAGAAACGAATCATGAAGACGAAGTGAAACCAATATTGGCTCACTTTTAAACAAAAACGGGTAGAAAAAAATAAAAGTCATTAAAGCGTAAAAAATAGTTAGGACTCAAACTCTCTTTTATAGTAGTGGGCCATAGAATATATATATTGTTCTCTTTAGTTATGTTAGTAAAGTAGACGAGTTATCGGGTACTAGCTAGCACTGGTAGTCGTTTGCGCAGGTGTAATTGTTGAATTATCTCTTGAGTTGCCGACAACAGGAAGGAAGCTTAATTTGATTTCCTTAGTCTTGTCCCGTAAAACATCCTTAGCAGAGCAGATACTGATAGTACGATCAAGCTTCGATCTTCGAGGAGTCGATAAACTCAGACTGCCTTCCTCGCTTGTAGCACCGAACTGATATCTATCATGTGCAGACAAACCAGACGAGGAAATAGAGGGTTCGGGTATAGCAGGAATTGCAGGAACTTTAACCGATCCAATTTCCGTTTCAAAATAATTGTGATTGGAAGGGTATCTTCTCAATGGCTCTTCTGACGTAGATGGCTTGTTTGATATACTTCTAGGGACGTTGAATTTCAAATCATGAGTCGTAACATAGCAATCTTCAGTCGGAGATGTTGATAGTGACAATTGACGTTGATCTTTGAAACCATTCGGATCATGTGGAAAATACTCCCTAACTTCATCAGGATCTGTCGCACTAGCTGAAGATTGTGACACAACTGAGTTCAGTTCGTTATCCGAGAGTTTGTAGCTCTTGGAGACGGGGCTATTGTCGTTTTGACCTCTCAATTTACCTGTTTCCTTTGCATTACGACTCTTATTAAATCTTTTCTTCGGAGAGGTAAAATCGTTGATTTCATATGGCTTCATTTCTAAACGATGTTCAGCATCACTACCACTATCAATTGAATGATCATCTTTACTTTCATTCGGGTCAGCATCAGATTCTCCAATATCCTCACTAGTTAAAATCAACGTTTCATCAATATCTGTGGGGATTATGTCTTCTAGTTGACCTTGAGGGACAGGCTTTCTATGTGTCAATGCCGTTAGCAATGGGATGTCCGAAGTACTCATTGCGGTACTCGCCTTAGAATTAGCAGTGTTTGACGTGATCGTTGGCCTGCACCGCTCATAGTTGACTAGATCTGAATAAGAGTAGAAACTGATAGATTTCCGTTTGGGAGATTTCGAAGTGGGAATTTCGTACTCAGTTGCCGTGCTATTCAAAATAGCATAAGGCGTTTCGGTGAATGGATTGTAACTCACAGATGACAACGATCTACTCAAAGAAGCATGGATCGGCTGCGACTGTGATTTATTCAATTCTTGTGACGATGAGCTAACTTCTGGGGGTGAGAACAAAACGGGTGAATTGGTGAAAGATGATTGTCTTCTGCATAAACCAGCCAAGTGTGGAGATTGAGTAGGAGATTGTCCAGCCTGGTTCTGTTGCTGATGCTGTTGTTGATGCTGCATCTGAGGACTGGTTGGAATAGAAACTGAAAGTCTGTGGGGGTATTGAACGATATCAATTGAATCAAGATCCATATTTTTATTCGAAATCAACTCCACCGTGGAATCTAATATTGGTGAAGTGTAATTTTCGGTCAGAAGATGATGAGGGTGTTGACAACTGGACAAGACTGAACTAGTTTTCGCTCTTGTCAACAAAGGAAGGGGTAGTAAAGTCGATGAAGGCGACTCCTGATGTAGCTGCATCGATTGATGTCTTAGTGGCACTGGCATATGGTCCGAGTTATCTGTTGAAACAGATGGCATCATAACAATAGAGTTTTTTCTAGATGTTTTTGTAGATGATGTAACGGATCGTGAAGTAGGAACTGAGGCTACAGGTAAATCAAAAGCCTCCACCGATCTCTCAAATATTGATGAAGGCAATTCTACCGATCTTTTTGTCTTTTGTGATGGCGAAGATATAGTGCTCATTTTAAGTTGAGAGCCACTCAAGTCTGTTATTGTGTCACCAGCTGAACTGCTATCATTTCTTTCCTCGATGATTTCCTTAGATTTGCTCAATGGATCTGTGTCCTGTCCAAAACTTGTGTCTTTTTTCTTCCCGAATTTGAATCTCGAAAATCTCTTATGAGAAGTTCCGCTATCCAAGCTCAAGTCGTCGTTCGATTTTGCTGTTGATGACGATTCAGCTACAGCAGATAAATGTTCGAGTAGCGGTTGTGGTGCAGATGAGATATTGTTATTGGAATTGATCTGATCTGAAGAAGACTCTGTTGTGTGCTTCCACTTCATGGATGTAATATGTTTGTGAGATACAGATGGTTTGAGTTTTAAACAAGCGAATCGGAAGTTAAAAGTTTTGTGTATATCTTTGAAACTTTCTCTTTTATAGTTAAGTTGATTATTTGATAGATGAAGAGAGTTATTAAAATTATATCGATTCTATATCTATGATGTAATGGAACGTGATTGACAACAAAACAAAAGTGAAATAAAACGGTAGGATACAGATTAGATAGGCAGAATTATCATCGAAAGACTATCCAAATATATATATATATATGTAAGAAATCGAAAACATTGAGAATAATTGATAAGCTCCAGCTTTTAGCTAGTCATGAGATTGAGCAGCATCGTAAACGGTTCACTAACAGTCAGCTTTCAGTATAATAGGCAGTGGGGAGCTTTTGTCAGTTTATGCCTCGGCGAAAGAAAGGGAGTGGTGGTGAGGCGCCGTGGGGTATGGCAGGGGAAGAACTTCTCCAGGCAGGATCTCACTTGCAGGGGGCAGGGAGGGGTCATTCCTCGCTCACTAAAGTTATCCACCAGCGTAGTGTGGTTGGTTAGTAAATATTGCATTTGTGTTGGTGTGACCGCAGTTGGAGATCCAAAACTCCGATTAGTACATAAACACTCTCAAATAGCTTTACACCAGGATATATCCATGGGGGCGCTGATGAATTTAATTTTACGGGGCAGGAAGGTGATTGAACCGCATCAATTTCATATCAGCAGGCATTAATTTTCAACAGTAGTCATATGGCGGCGAAACGGCTTGATCAACGAATACTGATGTTCATTCTCCGACTAGATGGTATCTTGTTCTAGAACAAACTTAAGTACACTACGTTTGCTCATAAACTCCATTCTACTGGCTTTCTTTTGCCATAGACCAATCATCTATTTCACTGAGTTATTGTTCACCATATCAAGTGTACCACCACTATGTATATACATGCATATATATTCAAATAAATTTATAAATATTCACTGAGAAAATTCGTACTCCAGTTTACAGTCTGAGACTTGCATCAGCTCAAGCAGTAAACCTTCTCCTTCCGCTAGAAGTACTATAGTGGTTCAATTCAGCTCAGATCAGATTCAACCGTCTTTCTACGAAATTGGTTGCCCAGCCAGATCCAAGTCACAAGATTTGAGACTACGTTTGTAACCTGTTTAGACTCTAGAGTGTAAGAATACCGCAAAATCTTGGTTCGATATCAGCACGGCTGGTCAGCTACTAAGCTCAAGTCACCCCATATTATCAATGACTGACTCCGAGCCGCAGTCTCATGAGATTCCGAAGTGCCTCTGTTACCTGTCTCTCTCTTCTCTTCTAGAAATTTTTCCGTTTTAGCTGGCAACTCAAACTTCTGAGGCATTCACTCTTCAAAGACTATTTAAATAAGAGAGTACTTCAACCTTTACTTTACACCTGGACGTCATCAAACGCGTCGGATGCATATATATATACGTTCCAATCGAGCAAGATATGCTTGTTAGTATACCATTTGCTGCTGCTCTATCATATCAGCGCCTCGTACTCTTATTATAATTTTGCAAAACCTCGGTAGTAGCACGGATAAAATATCGGTAAAACTTTAAGCTTAGAGGTTTACAAGTCAATAGTTTCTGAATATTTTAACCGTTATCTCTCAAATTCTCTGATAAAGCGGGATTGTTTCGGCAACCTTTTGGTGGATTTTGAGAGCAGTATGGATCGTTTAGTACTCTCAATTCTATGATTCTTCATATAGAAAATATGGAGATAATGTATCCTTCCAGATGAAATTCTGTAACAGTGATTTTTTTTTTGTGGTGTGGTCAAGTGTCATGGCAAAGTAGTTGTCGTAAACGCCTCTCTGCACCGTTTTTTGTATTAGCGCTGCGCACGCCTCTCCGGTTTTTTTTTTTCAGACAAAGGCTCAATAGGTATTCTGAGAACAGATGGAAAGAATTGCAAACACTGTTCTGAAGATTTCTTCAAAAGAATGATTTGTACTGACTAAGTGAATAATCGGAGGTATATTTCGACATCCGTATCATTACGCGTATACTGAAAAATAGTTACAGTACTCTAGATTCTTTCATGTGCTGAAAAGATTTAGACTTTCAGATTCAATAAATTACTGACATCAGATCATTAAAAAAATTGAATTTTTACTACATCATCAAGATTTATACCATATACTCAACAAAATGTCTTACTTATCATCATTACCATCAGAGGCTCCGTTTGACACCAGTGACACCATTTCCCTCGTCAACTCATATGCAGACTTAGATAACTATGCAGAAGAGCATACTTTCAACGAGTCTTTTTATCCACACGTTCCTGCTGAAGTACCAGAACATGCTTGTGCATACTGTGGTATTCATGCTACAGACTGTGTTGTTAAATGTAACACTTGTAAGAAATGGTTCTGTAATACCAAAAGTTCAGGAACCGGTTCCCATATCGTTAACCATTTGGTTATGGCTAAGCATAATGTCATTTCATTACATGAAGAATCAGATTTAGGTGACACAACACTTGAGTGTTACAATTGTGGAAATAAGAACGTGTTTGTTTTAGGTTTCGTGTCAGCCAAAGTTGACTCTGTTGTTGTTATTTTGTGTCGACTACCTTGTGCTCAAATCAAAGATGCCAATTGGGATACAGAGCAATGGCAATCTTTGATAGAAGATAGACAGTTGTTGCCGTGGGTTGCCGCCCAACCAGATGAAGAACAATCCATTGATGCCAGATTGATAACACCTGCTCAAATTGCTAAACTAGAGGCAAAATGGAGATCAAATGCAGATGCCACACTAGAAGACGTTGAAAAACCCGAACAAGAAGAGGAAGAAATCGAGCCAATTTTAATGCGTTACGGGGATGCTTTCCAATACCAAAGATCTTTTGCTCCTTTGGTGAAAATTGAAGCTGATCACGATAAACAACTTAAAGAATCTCAGGGTTTAGAACATATTAGTGTCACGTGGGGTTTAGGTTTGAACAATAGACACCTAGCTTCTTTCACATTCTCATCGTTTGTTCCATCAGAGGTTAAAGTCGCCGTTGGTGATGAGATAATCTTGAGATATTCTGGTTCCGAGCTAGATAAACCTTGGGAACAAGCAGGTTACATCATCAGATTGCCAGGCCATTTACAAGAAGATTATACTTTGGAACTAAATCCTAGCAAGATTGCTCCACCAATCCATCTGACAACCAGATTTACAGCCGAGTTTGTTTGGAAGGGAACTTCGTATGAAAGGCAACAGGAAGCGATGAAAACTTTCGCTGTCAACGAGCAATCAGTTTCGGCTCACATTTATCATAAGCTATTGGGATTGGATGCACCACCCGTTGAGTTCGATGTGAAGCTACCAAAAATGTTCTCCATTCCAGAATTAGCAGAGCTTAATGTCTCGCAAGCTAATGCTGTAGGTGCAGTTCTACAAAGACCTTTATCTTTAATTCAGGGTCCGCCAGGAACGGGAAAAACAGTTACGTCTGCGACTATTGTGTATCATTTATCAAAAATTAATAAGGAACAGATACTTGTTTGTGCACCATCAAATGTTGCTGTTGATCACCTTGCTCTTAAATTGGATACATTGGGATTGAAAGTTGTCAGAATCACTGCTAGGAGTAGAGAAGATGTTGAAACCTCAGTCAGAAAACTAGCTTTGCATGAAAGAGTGAAGGCAGTTGCCAAAGGTAGACTAAGCAAATTAATCAAATTGAAAGAAGAAGTTGGTGAGCTATCAGCTGAAGATACAAAAAAGTATATCGCTGGTGTTAAAAAAGCCGAAAAGTCGATCTTGAAAGAATGTGATGTTATCTGTTGTACGTTAGTTGGTGCAGGTGACAGAAGACTAGCAGGAATGCAGTTCAGAACTGTTTTAATCGATGAGAGTACACAGGCTTCAGAGCCTGAATGTTTAATTCCAATCGTTAAAGGTGCAAGACAAGTAATTTTGGTTGGTGATCATCAACAATTGGGTCCTGTTATTCTAAATAAGAGAGCTGGAGATGCGGGTTTGAGACAATCGTTGTTCGAGAGACTCATATTGTTGGGTCATATTCCAATCCGTTTGGAAGTTCAGTATCGTATGCACCCATGTCTTTCAGAGTTTCCTAGTAACGTGTTCTATGATGGTATGTTGCAAAATGGTATCACTGCCGAGAGTAGAACAGATTATGATTCTTCCTTCCCATGGCCGATCAGAGAAACTCCAATGATGTTCTGGGCCGTTTATGGACGTGAAGAGATTTCTTATTCAGGTGTTTCATATTTGAACAGAGTTGAGGCAATGAACTGTGAACGTATCATTTCTAAATTGTTTAGAGATGGTGTTCAGCCCGAGCAAATTGGTGTCATTACCCCTTATGAAGGTCAAAGAGCTTATGTTGTTCAATATATGCAATCGAATGGTACGATGCCTGACAAACAAATGTATATGGATGTTGAAGTTGCATCAGTGGACGCCTTCCAAGGTCGTGAAAAGGATTATATTGTTTTATCATGTGTTCGTGCAAATGATCAGCAAGTGATTGGTTTCTTAAGTGATCCTAGACGTCTGAATGTTGCTCTTACTCGTGCTAAATATGGATTGTTTGTGCTTGGTAACCCTAAAGCATTGAGCCGTAACGCCTTATGGAATCGTTTATTAGTTCATTTCAGAGAGAAGGGTTGTTTGGTTGAAGGTCATCTTGATAGCTTACAGTTGAGTTCTGTCCAATTATCGAGAGTGTTCAACAAACACAGTAACGATCATCAACGTGGTAACAAGAATGGAGGTGTTGGATCTCTAGTGTCTTCTTACTCTTCGAGTATGGCCTCATCAAGAGCTTCAGATTCTGCAAGTTTGGTCTCCTATGATGGTGGATCAATGTCTTTCCCACACAGAAATAACCAATGGCCTAAACTAGGTCATGGCTTGCGCAATTCTGGGGATACAAGCAGCATGTACAGTGCCTTTGACTCAGTTGCGGGCAGCACTGCAAGTACGATGAAGAACAACGTTGAAAACGATGATTCAGCTGCAATAAGGCAACTCACTAGTTCATTTACTAGTCAATTTAAGTTCTAATTTAAAAGTATATATATATAATGTGGTGCTCACCCATAAGGCACGGGCTATATAATATTGTTGTTAGCGTAGACTCACGTACATCTTTACTATGACTGTCAGTAGCATATACTCACATAAGGGTGTACTAAGGCCCTCCCGAAAGACAATAAAAAAGGGCTTCTAAATTGAAGCAATCCTTTGAAAAGTTAGTCTACCCAGATTATGCTCCTGCGAACAGGATTTTTCTGATACTCAAACGATCATCTCCGTCTTACTAGTCATACTATGTTTCAGACTAATTATCAAAGAGACAACTCTAACGTGTCTTTACTCAAATCGGGGTTTAGAATGCCACATTAGGCTGTGGCCTAGCAAATTAGCAATCAAAAATAAGCTGTCATTTTGACGACATGGTAATTGAGCGCAAAGGTTCAGGGGTAATATAAAAACCCCACCAAGAACTTTTTTTGAGGATAACTATACAAATATCTTCTTCGTATTATAGTGATTAACACAACTGTGAGAAACAGATAAAATGTCTATTTTTAAAGAAACGAAGTTATTGAATACTGGTGCTTCAATTCCTCTCGTGGCTTATGGTACATATTTTGAAACTGATGCTGAAGCTAAATGTAAAGTTGGTTTGAAAGCAGCCTTAAAAGATGCCGGATATATTCATATCGATACAGCAAGACACTACGGAACAGAGGCAGCCATTGGTGAAGTCTTGAAGGAATTGTTTGCAGAAGGAGTCTTGAAAAGGGAGGACTTGTTCATTACTACCAAAGTTTGGCCAACAAGCTGGGATGACGTTGAGGGAAGTTTGAACGGCTCATTGAAAGACTTGGGAGTCGATTATGTTGATTTACTCTTACAACATTGGCCACTTTGTTTCACTAAAGATAGCAAGCCTGTTGAAGGTGCGGACCACTTGGACACCTACAAGCAGATGATGGACATCTATCGTAACGGTGGTGGTAAGGTTAAAGCAATCGGAGTCTCAAACTACAGTAACCCCTATTTAGAAAGATTACTACAGTTACCTGATGTTGTTGTTCCTGCTGTTGACCAGTTAGAGGTCCACCCATTGTTATCTCAGGTTGAAGTGATGAATTTCTGTAAAGAAAAAGGAATTTTAGTTGAAGCCTTTTCTCCATTTGGAGGAGGAGGTGCTCCAGTTTTGAAGATCCCAGCAATTGTGGAGTTGGCCGACAAATATGAGGTGTCTCCCGCGGACATATGCGTTAACTACCACGTCCAAAGTGGCAGAATTGCACTACCTAGATCCGAGAATGCTGAACGTATCAAGAAAGGTTACAAGAATGTTAAGCTAACGAAAGAAGACATAGAGAAGTTGGACAAGATTGGTACCGAACATGCGAAAAGATATATTAAATTCCTTGTTGAAGATGATTTAGGGTTTAGTGACTACAAAAAAAAAAGTAGTTGAATATATACATGTATATGGAGATTTAATTTAAACTGATCGTATGCCACCGTTCCATATTTCGAAGCGAGATTCCTGTAAACTAGTACTATTTATCATCGGGCTGAAAACCACCTTCAAGAAACGTTTGGTCTCAAAGTTATGATTTGCCAGATACTCGTTGGAGGTCAGAACATCAACGAGTGTTTTCTTCGTTTTGGTTTTATTCTCATTACCATGATCATCGGTTTCTTCAGGGTCATTGGAGATTGCACTTGTATCGATTCCCAAATCAGAACTGAACTCATCAATCAAAGCCTCATTAAGAATGGGTGTATAATGTTTGCTTAAGCAAATTCTAACATCTATGAAGTTTAACCATGCCAAACCTAATGCAGGAATGGTCTTGATATTTGTGATCTTCTCACGATATGAGCTTTCAAATAGTTTCTTTCTCTCAAAACGAGCTTGACTAGAAACTGTCCTATCACCAGAACTATTACCAAAATTGGCACCTCCGTCATCATCCTCATCAAAGTCAAAATCTCCATTATCACCAGCACCTCTTCGAGAACACAGCAACTGCCTATATACCACTCCCATATCATCCCAACCATAAAGCCAACCTAGCTGATAGTCTCCATTCATCTTTAAAAATAGCCCTCCACCATCAACATTATCATTACTAGTGCTATTGCTATTGAGACTACTATTATTGTTTGCATTGACATTACCACCCACTAAAGGCTTATCAGTCACTTGATTCACCACAATTATAGTGATACCATGTTTGATTCCCAATTGTTTCAAATACCTTGCAGTTTTCAAAACGTATGATTGCCTATCTTGATAACCATCCAGTTCAGCTCTAATATGATGCGTTAACGAATCAAGTATGATCAACTTGATGTTTTTGTTACGAGCAAGTAGTACTGGTAATTGAACGTATAGACAATGATCTTGAGATTCCAAATCAGGTAAAGGTGTGGTTGGAGTTAAAACGTTATCAAGATGAGGATACATCGCTATATCCGTAACACCATTGGCCTGCAGTAGTGTTTTATAGTGTTTTGTCACTTGAGTTAATCGTTGGGTACTTAATGGAGATTCGGTTGTGATGTACATAACGTTAACTGGTGATGGTTTTTTGGATGACTCAAAGATTGATGTACCTAACCCTCCAAATTCAGGTGGTAATTGGACGGTGACGGCCAAGTTCATCAAAAAGTTAGATTTTCCAGTGGCTGAACCGCCAGTGACTTCAACTAAGTAACCCCCGTTGGGTATTCCACCATTCAGTGTGTCATCTAAGACATCATCTCCTGTTGTGAATACTTTAGGTATATCATTTGTTGCTTTTGATTCATCAGCAAGAGTGGGTATCGTTGCTGGTATATCACCGTCTTTTGTGAAAATGCTGTCTGTTAACTCTTGACGATACGATTCTATAAATCTTTCGATTTCCAATCCTGATCTTCCCAATCGTTTGGCTAAACTTTGTGCAGTTGAGAGTAAAAGTTCTTGTGACGTGATCCCGCTTCTTTCAAGTGAGTTGAGAAGTGAGCTGTATTGATCCGAGAGAAGAATCGGAAGTGAAGCTGGCGATTCTGTGTTAATGTTCATTTATTGAATGGCCATCACAGTTAAGAATGAGAGAAATCCAATAGCTACCTACTCAATTATGTACTATAGATCAACTCCCTTCAGCTTGTAGCACGTAAAGTTTCGTGGGTGAGATCGTGTGGCTCACCACGTTACGCGTTGGCACCTTTTGCGTGCTTTAGCTTCAACGGCTCATACAACGTCTTTTTTTTTAATAATGAAGCTTCTTGTTAGTGGGAACTAAACAATATATAAGACAATCATATTGAGAAACTAGAAAAAAAATGTAAAGTATCAATAATAATATTAATTCACAAACAAAGTAAACACGAAAAATGACTCCCGTATCTCTCCGTAAAAGCATAGTTATAAGGAAAACAAAAAGTGTAGACCAGTCTAGAGGAAAAATCCGAAACAAAAAGAGTAAAATAAAAAAACAGACACAAAACAAAGAAAAATACCAAGTATCCACAGAAAATGATGTGTTATTAAGATGAGAAAATGCCAGCATTACATCCTATTCCATTTCGAGATCACCAACAATAACATCTTCTGTTCCAGGTTCCATATCAACATCTCCATCATCGTCATCTTGAACTTCATTTGGATCTCTCAATTCTTCTTCGAATTCTAAATCTTCTTCATCTTCATACTCTTGCACGTAATCACGTTCATCATCAAGATCATCTTCATCTTCATACAACACATCATCATCTTCTTCGTCGAAGACATCTTCATAAGTGACTCCATTCCGTTCATCATCTCCTGCATACCTTAAATCCCATTCTTCTTGTGTTTCATCGAAAGCTGCAAGATCTTCATCTAATGTCCCCAGTTTACTATTTCTTCTTGCTCCAGAATTATCATTCTTACCACTACCACCATTTTTACTACCACCTATACTACCACCACCAACTCCAGTACCATTTGTATCATTGGGCATCAAACGCATTGCAGATAGGTATATGAATGCAACTCTCTTCTTCTTTTTGTTGTAGATGAAATACATATTACACCATAAACTTGAATTCAAATCATTGAGGAATGATTGTTCTGGTTCATATGTGAAACATAAACAATCTTCTAAATCCATATGAGTATTTATAGTTTGCCATATCCAATCTAAATTATTGGATTTACCTAATGATATCAATAAAGAATTAATTCTATATATGAGTTCTGAAGGTGACGGAATGGAAGAAAAATTCGTAGGTTGAACAGTACTAAAATCATGATCTGGGAAAGTGGAATTCAAGATAGCTATTATGTACGCTAATATACGACGTGAAGATTGTTGAAACAGTGGGCCAAATGGTGAGTAATGAATAGGGTCATCAGTTGCAGATATCGAGACCGTATTATCTAATTGCATATTTGGGATGGACTGAAGGTTACCGGCTTTTGGAAGTGATTTTGGAGGTGACATGTATGGTGTGTGAAATGATCTTGATCTTGACTGAGATGGGATTTGTTGGTTTTGTTGAATTATAGGTCTTGAAGAAGGATGAGAATATGAAGACGATCTTTTCTTCAACTTGATAAACTCAGGTGAAATATACGTTGGTTCTAAGATTGGAGATAAAGAAGCATCACTGTTAGTTCTTGATTTTGAGTTGTCATTATCGTTGATAGCTGTAGAATCTGTCTTCGATGCAGAAGTGTTACTATACAATTTATCTAAAGTCTTGTATAGTTTTCTATCGGAACCAATTGGTTTTGTGGTGAATAAATCACACGTTCCTTGAATATGAGCATCAGCCGTATCAAAAGTCAATGCTTGGTTGACTAATTCTATATCAAATTCGTCAATATACTGTAAACAAGGAGAGATATGTGGTTAGTATGTTGAGGATACCGTGAGTGAATGAATGGGAAAAATTGATAAAGAGCCCATATTGAAGAGAGAATAGAATAAAAAAGGCCATACCTTCATTGTAAAGTAACTGTCACGCTAGAATGTGAGAGAGAGAGAGTGTGTGTGTGTAATGGGGGTAAATTATAGTTTGTAGAGAGTAGTTGAATAAATAGATATGTTTACGGATAGTAATAGACTAGAGCTTTATCGTGTTGTATTGCAATTTACGGCACGCACTCACGCACACACGCACGCACGTCGAAACGACGACAATAACAAGTTAATATGATTAATAAATTAACAAACTGCAGTCGATCGACGCCTTTGTTCCCCGGTTGGAAAGCTGGCTGGTTGGCGGGCTTGACTCCGATTGGGGCGTGCCCTTTAGCACGTGATAAGCATTTTTTTTTTTATTGAAATTAAAAACAAAAAGCTTAATCAAAAAAGCAAACACCGAGACACCTGAACACCTGAACACCAGAACAGCAATCGCACTCAACTGAAATTCGAGTGCGAAGATTGCGGCTAACAGGCTAAATTGATTCACCGTTGTTTGCTTGCTCGGCAAACGTGGCTGGTGGCGCGTTGAATTTCAGTTGTTTCATGAAGTGCCGCACGGGTTGAAATTCAACTCTCGTGCTGCATTTGCAGGGAAAGATTTGTAGCTGCGGACGGATTGTTCAGTTTGGTTGTTTCTTTTTCGTGCGCAGTGCGCGTTGCTGTCAGGAACAATTTTTTTTTTTTTTTTTTTGTTTGTTATGCGTGTAAGCCTTCAGTGTGTCAAAATATATATATACAGATAAACACTTCCCACTCTATTGCTTTCTTTATTTTATTTTTAATACTCTTGATTTTATTACTTTTGTAGATTCAAAGTTAATTCAATTACAAATTAGTTTCAATCATGGCTTCGGATACTACATCATCGTCGTCAGTGTCGGCGTTTGTGTCATCTTTGATTCTTAACTTGATCATTTTCACTATCTTTGTTTTGATCTTTGTCACATTCAGATTGAAATTCAGCGCAGTTTATCAACCAAGAGCAACAATTGAAACAGTTCCTGCGGAAAAGAAAGCTGATCCACAGCCTGCTGGTCCTTTCTCTTGGATCTTTTTCATTCTGAGTAGACCAGAATCATACATCATTGAAAAAGCGGGCGTTGATGGTTACTTTTTCTTGCGTTATTTAGTCACTTTTGGATTCTTAGGTGTTATTGGTGGTGTCTTTTTATGGCCAATCTTATTTGCTGTTAATGCTACTGGTGGTGGTACTGCCAAAGGATTTGATATCATTTCCTTATCAAATGTTACTAAGAAATGGCATGTGTTTGCTCATCTTTTCTGTTCTTGGTTGTTCTTTGGATTGATCATTTACACTATCTATAAAGAATTGATCTACTACGTTAGTTTCAGACATGCTTTACAAGTGTCTCCAAAATATGCATCTCTTCAATCATCAAAGACTCTGATGATTGATAATGTTCCTGAATCCTTATTAAATGAAGAATCATTACTTAGATTATTCCCTGCTGTCACCAATGTTTGGTTCACCAGAAAAACTAAGGAATTACAAAAGTTAGTCAAAAAGAGAGATAAGTTAGCTGGTAAACTGGAAGGTGGTATGAATAAAGTTCTAAATAAATCAATGAAGATCAGAGCTAAAGCAATTAAGAAGAATAAAGCACTTCCAGAACCTGAAAATGAATTAGTTTCTTACATTCCTGAAAAGAAAATGCCAACCTACAAGGATAAGCCAATTCCTTTTGTTGGACAAAAGAAGAAGTTATTTACTGAAGGTTTTGATGAAGTTGGAGAATTAAACACTGAAATCTCTACTCAACAAGAAACATACCCTGCTGGATTTGATAAAACTGGTTCTGTCTTTTTGGAATTCATCAGTCATTTGGAATTACAAAGAGCCTATCAAGCTGTTCCTTACTCTAAGGAGCTCAAATTATGCAGACGTTTCACAAATGTTGCACCAGAAGATATCATTTGGGAAAATACTGGATTGTCCTTCAAGACTCGTGCTGTTAAAAAGACTCTGGCTGTTACTGTTCTAACTCTATTGATTATCTTTTGGGCTATTCCAGTTGCTGTTGTTGGTGCTATTTCCAACATCAACTATCTAACAGACAAAGTTCACTTCTTAAAATTCATCAACAACTTGCCAGATAAACTTATGGGTATTATTACTGCTTTACTACCAACCATTGCATTATCTGTTTTGATGTCATTGTTACCACCATTCATCTCTAAAATGGGTAAAGTTGGTGGTTGTATGACTGTTCAAGAAGTTAACAAATGGACTCAACAATGGTACTATGCATTCCAAGTTATTCAAGTTTTCTTGGTTACAACTTTAGCTTCTGCTGCTTCTTCATCTGTTACTAAGATCATTAAGAATCCTTCATCTGCTATGACCTTGTTAGGACAAAAATTACCACCTGCTGCTAACTTCTATATTTCTTATATGTTGTTACAAGGTTTATCAATCAGTTCAGGTACTTTAGCTAGAATTGTCCCATTAATTCTATCATTTGTCTTAGGAAGAATCTTAGATTCTACTCCAAGAAAGAAGTGGAATAGAGCTCATAGCTTGGGTCAACCAACTTGGTCAGTTATGTATTCATTATACGGTATGTTTACCGTTATCATGATTACTTATTCCATCATTTCACCAATCATTATTGCTTTCACAACCATTGCTTATATATTGATTTACATTGCTTACTTGTACTGCTTAAACTATGTCTTAGACCATGCTGTTGATAACAGAGGTCGTAACTATCCATTAGCTTTATTCGAAGTTTTCGTTGGTTTGTATTTGGGTGAAATTTGTTTGACTGCTTTGTTTGTTTTCCGTAAGAACTGGGCATGTGTTGTTCTTGAAGTTTTAATGATTGTTGTTACTATCATTTCTCATTTGTACTTTAGATGGATTTTCGAACCATTACTAGATACTGTTCCTGTCGGTGCTACTAAAGAAGCTGATGCTGGAATTGAAGGTGCATACCCAATGAAGGATCAAGGATTGAAACAAATCAAAGAAGAAGGTAAATCATACTTTGTTGGTGGTGAAGATAGAGAATTGACCAATTTGAAATCTGCTGATGATAGATCATCTCCATTTGCTGATGACAATGCTAACTTTGATGATGGCAAAACTCAACAAACTAACACTAACAGTGTTGCTCACGAACAATCCTTATTTTCTGATTCTAATACTGCTCATGATTTGGAGAAAATTGGCTCATTGGATAATGAAGAGAAACCACTGCGTGAGGCCAATCAATATGAAGCCAATTCATCAGGTAGTAACATGCCAAAACTGTCAAATTTCGCTAATCCATCATTAGTTACCGATTTCCTCAACAAGTTCCACAAACCTCGTCAATATCAATCATTCAACTTCTGTAGAAGTATAATGCCTTCATCATACCATGTTCCAGTTATCAGAGATGAAGCTGATCTAAGTAATGGATTCAATGACCCTGCAATTACTGCTGAGGAACCAAAACTGTGGATTGCAAGAGACCCTGTTGGATTATCTACAAATTTTGTCAAGCTTTCTGAAGGTAAGATTTTAGTCAGTGATGAAAATGCCATTTATAACGAGAAAGGTGCTTCTATGTGGACTGGTAACCCACCAGATTACACTGAAGAAGTGAAAGGTTAATCTAATATCTGATCCAGTTATGACAATGGTTTGAATTTTTGTTCTTTTTTTTTTCTCAATGTTTTGCCTATTCAGTTATATGGCTACTTAATAATTTACATCTTTAATGCTGCTTTCCTTTTCTTTACTTTCACTTTCCCTCATTTACATTAGAGTTCCTGAAGATGCAATTTTGCAATTTTGCAATTTTGCAATTTTCTTATTACTATGAGTTTTTGTGTTTTACTTTTTGCGTTTTTCTTTTCAAACCTTATTTTAACCTCTCTCATTTGCTTTTCCTTATACTTGTTTTTTTTTCTGCTTTCAGTTTTGTGTATTGTAATCTCGAATTTCAAATTAGCCTTATATAATTAACTCATGTTATGTAACTCAAATTAATCGTCGCGACTATGAATTAAATCGTCCGTCTCGTTTCACCCCTTTCCTACACCCGTACACGGATAGTTACCCGGTTTTGTGGCCACAAAAACTGTGGCCCGCAATGAAAATTAAGACACGTGACACACGGTGATGTCCATTTCTCCAAGTTCCAACATCTGTTACTTTCCACCGAGAGAGAGAGAGTGAGAGAGAGAGAGACTTTGACACTCGTGGATAAATTTACTTGGTGTCTATTTCTTTTGTTTTGTTATGAAATTTGCCCTTTAGCTTGCTTGAATTTATCAATTAATCTACAAGTTTGAAATGTCCTACACTACTAGACAAGTTGGTGCTGCCAACACTTTGGATTTCAAGGTTTACATCGAAAAAGATGGTAAGCCAATCTCCCCATTCCATGATATTCCTTTATATGCTGATGAATCTAAGCAAATCTTGAACATGATTGTTGAAGTTCCAAGATGGACCAACGCTAAATTGGAAATTTCAAAGGAATTGAATTTGAACCCAATTATTCAAGATACCAAGAAAGGTAAATTAAGATTCGTCAGAAACTGTTTCCCACATCACGGTTACATTCATAACTATGGTGCTTTCCCTCAAACTTGGGAAGATCCAAATGTTGCTCACCCTGAAACCAGAGCTAATGGTGATAACGATCCATTAGATGTTTGTGAAATTGGTGAACAAGTTGCATACCCTGGTCAAGTCAAACAAGTTAAAGTTTTAGGTGTTATGGCTTTACTAGATGAAGGTGAAACCGATTGGAAAGTCATTGTTATCGATGTCAATGATCCATTAGCTTCTAAACTACATGATATCGAAGATGTTGAAAAACACTTACCAGGTTTATTAAGAGCTACCAATGAATGGTTCAGAATTTACAAAATTCCAGATGGTAAGCCAGAAAATCAATTTGCTTTCTCAGGTGAATGTAAAAACAAGAAATATGCTGAAGAAGTTATCGAAGAATGTGCTACTGCTTGGAACAAGTTGATTGCTGGTGACGTTGATCCTAAGGGAATCGATTTGACCAACACTACTTTGACCAGTACCCCAGCTTTCGCCACTACTGTTGATGTTCCAGCTGCTTCTCCTCTACCAGCTGCTCCAATTGATAAGTCCATCGATAAGTGGTTCTTTATCTCTGGTTCTGCTTAAAAAAAGTTTGATGTCTTTTCAAAGCTATTACATTGATGGCATTTATATATTTATACTTTAATTTTTGAATATATGCTTTTCTATAAATTGTAATCGAAGTAATATACACACACTTCTCTCTCAACAAATGCTTACTATACCATCGTCTTTGCATTTGAAACGAATAATTTAATCTTATTCAAATCTTTAACCCCTTCGGTTTCTGTTCCTCCACTCACATCAACACCTATACATCCATCAACGCCTAGTGCTTCTTTCACGTTATCAGGGTTCAAACCACCAGCAAGCAGATAACGGCCATTCAACCCATTCGAATTGCCAAACTGAGAAGCATCACTCCATGATATCACCTTACCTTCACCTCCGAATTCAGAGTCAAGTAAAGGAATTATATGACGGCCTGTTTCCAATGCTTCAGAGATATTTGTCTGTTGGAGAACATACCGTGGTATCACAGGTTTGTCTAGCGCTTCGATATATTCAGGAAAGTTTTCGGACCCATGAAGTTGGATAAAGTCAAGATCCAAAGCATCAGAAAGCTTTTGAACTTCAGAAAGTGGTTGATTTCTAAACACTCCAACTAGGAACGGCCCATTTGCAGAAATTTGATCCACTGCATATTCAAACCATTCAGAACCTGAATATTCTGTCATTTTGGAACGTAGATGAGCTAGCAAGTCTTTCGAACTGATAAATTCTCTTTGGTGCTTTTGGCGTTGCTCTTTACATAAAGCACTAAGTTGCTTAGCTGTCAAGTGTTCAATCGTACGGGCTCTGTTTGGCACAAGAATGACTCCTAGAAGATCAGCTCCCGAAGCGATAGCTTGTTGTGCTGCTTCTGTTGTCTGCAAACCACAAATTTTAACCACTTTTCTAGTCATGTTTCTCAATCTCTATCTATTGGGTGTCTGCTTGTCTGTTAGCCTTGTTGAGATGTTGCTGATTTGTAAGAATCAAAGACGTAGATTCAAAAAGAAGTCATGGCTAAGAAAAAACTAGGGGCGGAGAGACGCGTCGCTCAAAATCTGGGGTGGAAGCAGAAAGGAGATTTGAAAAGTACATCTTACTGGCTCCAACTGAAATTTTGCTTTCAAAACAACCCATTTGTTCCAAAACATTACTTAACAATGGGTGTTCTGTCTCATCTGAAGGGAAAACTTGAGAATAAGCTTGAAAGCAAGCTTGAGGAGTTGCGAATTTCTCACAATAGTGAGCAGCAGCAACAGCATCAGCAACAGCAACAACAACCGGTAAACCAAAATTACCAGCAATCGTACAATGAAACTCAATATGCATCATCTAAATACGATAGACCACCAGCATCAGCACCTGAAATTCCATCCAGGGATTATGTGAAAAGCTCCAACAAGCGTTTCAACCTTGGATCAACCAATGAAGTATTCACCGATGACTTATTCTCTTCCCCCATATCAAATCAGCCACCAGTTTCACAGATTCCTCAAACTGCGACTCACCCTGTCAAACTACCGGAAAGATATAAGTCATCCAGCTCCGATATCGACAGACCAATACAAACAAACAACTTCTACGGGAACTTTTTAGTTGATGAGCAGAACCTACCGGTGTGGACACACCCGTATAGTGTTTGGCAATCAAAGGATGATCAATTCAAAGGATTGGCCATTTCTCATACTTCTAATGCCCAAAAAGTGTTTGGTGATGATCCAGCAAGTAATCCTGTCAAGTATTTTTTCAATCCTGTTGCAATTTGTTCGATAGTTCTTGGTGCACTGGAATTTCAAAATGAAAGCTACACTTTCAAAGTCGGAGAGCTTGAACGATTCAGCTGTGGTTTGAATTGGCAGCTAAACAACCGTCCAGGAAGCATGACGTCACATATTTTGCAAGGAATGGGGTTTATTACTGTTGTGTATGAAAACACAGGTTTAACACCTGCAATTGGAAGTAAAGTTGGTTTCCAAAACTTTGAAAGCTGTGGGAAACTTGGCAATAATGGCAACGACTCAATGTGGAAGTTTATTTGTACGCTATTTGATGGTGTCAAGTGGGTAGTTTTCTCTAACAAAGAGGGCCTAACGATGCGGAACCCGAATTTAATCTCTATGAATTCGAATTCTGACAAAGGTACCATTATTCAAGTAGCTAAATTAACAAATGGAGACGTCAACCAATATGATCTTGTGGCTGGCAGTTATCCTACTGCAATGTCATTATTTGGCCAAGTGAATGCGTCTGGCGAATCCGCTAAGTACGGTTTCAAATATCAGACCAGTGGGGGATCTCAGAGTGGTGAAACTATTCAATGGGCTTTGCCTCATCAATACTTGGCCTTTGATGAGTGTATGAATGACAAGGAGATCAAAGGTATGGTGCTGGACTCGACTTGCAAAGGTGTAATGAAGGCCTATTGTTGCTCTGAGTTTGTTATGGCTGAAACTTTGCCTAGCCCACAAATACAATTTGATCCCTGGTCTGAAACTAAAGGCTTTACGGGATATTCGAAAGAGGCATTAGATAAAATCAGACAGGTTGCAGAAACCGAAGTTGGTGGATTCGATGTTATTAATGCCTCAAATACCGACTCTATGTATACTGCAGGTAAAATCCTTGATAAGGGTGCCTTCATGTTATTCGTTGTTGCAAGGGTACTAAAAGATGCTGGGTTAACCAAAACGTTTTTGGAAAAGATGAAGACAGCATTTGAAAGATTCATTAGTAACAGGCAGCAGTCTCCGTTGGCTTACGAGACAAACTGGAAAGGTATTGTCTCTACTGCAGGTTTGAAGGACGGAAATTTCTATTGCGATTTCGGTAACTGCTTTTATAACGACCACCATTTTCATTACGGTTATCATATTCATGCTGCAGCACTAGTTTGTCTGGTGGATAGAGAATTTGGCGATGGATCGTTCTACGATAAATGTAAAGATTGGATTGAAACTTTGATTAGAGATGTTGCCAATCCTAGCACTCTAGACAAATACTTTCCCGTGTTTAGATCTTTTGATTTCTACAATGGACACAGTTTTGCAAATGGATTATTTGCCCATGGTGATGGTAAAGATGAGGAATCTTCAAGTGAAGATTATCACTGCTATTACGGTATAAAACTATGGGGGATGGTTACCGGTAATGATCAATTGGAGAAAATTGGGTCTTTGATTCTCGCCATTGAAAAAAGAGCTATGAATCTCTACATGTTGTACACTTCAGATAACACTACTGTCCCAGATAATTTCAAAGCCAATAAAGTTTCCGGAATTTTATTTGAGAATAAAATTGATCATGCTACATATTTTGGTATGAATAAAGAATATATCCATGGGATTCACATGCTACCGACGACTCCTATTTCATCCTACATTCGGAGCTCTCGATTCATCATGGAGGAATGGAATGACATGAAATTAGGAGACTTGGTGCAGACAATTGACGACGGTTGGAAAGGGATTTTGATGTTGAACCTCGCAGATGCAGATCCTCAAACCTCATGGAAATTCTTCAGCAGTGACCAATTTCAGGAGAGATGGCTTGACAATGGAATGTCAAGAACCTGGTCGTTGGCATTGTGTGCTGGTGTAGGTGGATGCCCTTAGTGAAATATAACTGCATATATATATAAACAATTCATATAGATAAGAAAGTAAGCAAAAGTTTGTCATTCGGAGTAAAGCCATTTGAATCCCGCGACTTGTGGGGTCGAAGTATGGACAAAATTTTCTTCGCTCTGGAGAGTGGTTTAGTTTTGCCCTTGGAATAGAGTAGTATGCATAGGTTTGCCTTTCAACAAGATACCTATATCTATAACTTTTCGGTAAAGAGATCATAGATTGAAATCCAAACTTCTTGATTGTTTAAAGAATTGTTATAGAATCCAATGGCAGCAACTACACCTCTCCAGGACAGCTCCAAAAGGAAGAACTTCCTACCAAAGGAGAGCTCGTCTCTTTCCAGATCAGTTTCTGCTTCCGACTTGTTAAGAGGCCATTCTGCATTACAGTCCTCTCATTCTGAGCAACTAAAGAGATTGAACAGTCCACCTACAAATGATTCATTGGATGAATTTAGCACTGAACTTAATAGACTAAAACACTACCACTTGGACGTTCCTGACGACGACGAGGAGACAATCAAGCTTCTGAGGGACAAAAACTCTCCGTATTACGCAACTGACACTAAAAGACACTCAAAACAGAAGAAGTTTCTACCATATAAGACCGAATCAATCTCAGATCAGTATAAGTACTTAAGTCATATCGTGGCTCATTTGTATATCGCAATCAAGAGTTTAGATTTGAAAGGAAATTTGTCTATCAGTGTGGCAGACTTGGAAAAGGCAAAAAGATCTCTCTTGAATGAATCTATGCATATTAACGAGGGATTCCAAGTACAAGATGATGAGTGCTTTGAAACGCTAGGAAAATCGGATTCTGAGGGCGAGGATGAAGACGATGAAGATGAAGATGGAGAATACGAAGAAGATGGTGATGATGAATACATGTTCACATCGACTCCGGCTACTAAGGTTGAGACCAAGTCTGCTTCTATTATCAATATGAAATACTGGACCATGGAGTTGAAGAATTTGCTAGACATGAGATTGAAGATTCCGGTGTATCTAACGAAAGCATTGGTGAGTGCCTACTATGCTGTTATTTTGTCCAGAGGCCAGGGTGTTGATATAATGTTTTACAACAGTGTTATAGCCTCTCTGACACAGGAAAAGCAATTACTGGTTGATAGTGGACTAAAACTAGACTGGAGACCAATTTTTGATGAGCTATCTGCTGGACTCGGATACCCTAATGCAAGTGGATTGCTTGTCAATGAACCTAGACGTAAAAGGCTAGTGAAGTTTGCTATGACCGTTAATTGGTTCTTTGAAGAAGATTGCATTCCACCAATAATGGAGAAAATCATGGCCAGACATACCAACCAAACGGTTTCTCAATCGTTTATCAATATGGCTGTTATGCTGCCTATTATTTTGAAGAAGCCAATCGTCAATCCAGATGGTCAATTGAGTTATCAAAAGACTGATATCAGATATTATCTTCCGTTATTATTCTCCCAGTGGACAACACAAAGATCAAACAAGGAGATTGGCTGTATTGTTACGGTGATTGCCAACATTGTTAATACAGTTCCATACGAACTGACTAAGGATCCCGAGATTGCTGTGATGGGAAAATTTGGTATTTTTACCGAAGACCAATTCAAGCTATTCATTAACCAGCTAGTGATTACTTCCAAGCTCGGAAAAGTTGATGACAAGAATGTCAACTACGTCAAGTTGATAACCGAATGTCTAGTTTACTCTCTCACCAGTAAGAATGCTCTATTGAAAGGAGGTATTATGGATTTGCTCAAGACCTATACTGAAGCTGTTCACACTTTGGTTCATCCATCTAACAGTGGAGGGTGGTCTGGAATGCTTGCGCAGATAATTAAAAAGCTAATTTCTATTTACTACGTGAGAGTGTTGGAAGAGAAAGTTGACAGGGGTCTAATCTCTGAGAGTGTTGACGATCACTCATCTCTTCCTGAGACTTTCAAATTGTCGAACGAGGTCACCAACAATTTCATCGACACAGTCTTACCTCTAATCCACTTAGGACTTCAAGCAAAATCATCAAGTATCAGAAAAAAATACTATAGATCATTGGAACTTCTCTGTTTTATTAATCCTGTGAGAACATTAGATAGTGTGATACTAGACATCTATCAATCTCTGGAATCAGTGAACTCGACTCATAGAATCAATGTTGTGCTACATGAATTGGCTTACTTGTCAAGATTCATGGCAGTTCAACCAGTTTATCGTGTTCATATCCCAAGACTTTTATCCATGCTAGTTCCAGGAATAGATCTCAACGATCCAGAAAAAACGATTTTAACGATTAGATTTGTCAAAGCTGTTGCGGCTGTGGTTCCATTTTCTGATTTGAATGACAATGATGATGGTGACGGTGGAATGCTTGCTCTAAGTTTCACCTCAGACCATCTCAGCTTCTTGGAGGCCAAATTTTATAGATCGTCTCCTAACAAATCAGTGAATATATATGGAGATGAGCTCCCTGAGACTTTTGAATACTCTGCAGAAATGGAGCTCGATGCATTGAAATCTGCTTCCTCATCATTTAGTGAGTTCATCAAACAATTTTGTGAACGCTGTTTCAAGTGCTTAGAGGACTCACCAAATGCGGAAAGCGACTCCGGTATTGAGACCAAGGCGTCAGCTTTGATTGCTGAAGTGTTTGATTCTCTTAACGAATCCATGTCAGATGATCTCTTCCAAGTGGTGGCTGATACTTTCTATGAATACATCACAAACAATGTTAAACATCTAGTTGCAATAGTGTTTTCAAACATTGCCGAAATGATTGTCAGAAGAGATCCAAAGAAACAGTTCAGTAGATTATTTGATTACTTACTACCACAGATTTTGTCCGAAATAGAGCATGGTGCTGGTTCCTCACGTACACAGATAGTATTAGACAAGGACGCTAGATTGATCTGGTACTCAAAACTACTCTCTGGTGCTGCACTAGGTGCAGGAGAAGAATTGATACCCTATTTACCAGAACTCAAAAACTTTATTCTGAATCAGGCCCCAAAATTGCGAGGTGAGGCTGCATTTTCAACAAGTATATTAGCCAATTCTATCCTTTCGTCTCTTTCATGTACCAGACTAATGGAACGAAGATTGATTTCAAAAAGTTGGTTGAAGAAGAATGGTGGTAAAGTCACAGAAGCTTGTTGGGGAGGTTTCCAGTTTGATGACTACCGGTTTGATGAAGCTAACTTGAATTTTGAATGGTACGTACCATCCTCTAGTATTGTTGAGAAATCGGTTGAATTTTTCGAAGATGTTACTTCTTACTCTTTAAACAAGGTGCAAGAATTCATTTCAACTTTTGACCCAAACGAGAAGACTTCCTTAGATGTTTCAGATCAGATCGGCTATCATATCACGATTATCGATGGATCTCTCCTAGGTATATGTACGCTTTTTGACCCGAAGTTTAACTCTACCACTCTGACGAGCAACAATCTTTTGAGAAACAGCTTACCACCTGCATCAGCTTTGATGTCGACCAGCGCTTCTATGACAAGTCTTGCGTCTTATCCGACAGAACAACTGCAGGAGATAGCCATAGAGTCATCTTTGAAGGCTCTTCAGTCAGAGTTATCAAGTGAGACCAAGGTTGATCAAACAAGCGATATAGAAGAACAATCGGGAGATGCAAATGAAGACATCGTTATGAAGGAGGCGACATTTGAAGACGAAGTTATAGATGGTACAGATTCAACGAACTTGGAAAGCTTGAAGACTGAATCGACGCCGACTTCCGAATTGGCAAGTGGTCTGGTAACCCCATCTTTCAATGATGGAACCCATTCTATCAATGCTTCGTTGACTAATAGACCATCTTCATTGGATTCATTTGGTTATTACTTTGATAGAAGTCCTTCACAAAACTATTCAGACCCCGTCTATATGAAACTTCACCAAGCGAGAGAACTTATTGGTACTACATTCCATGAACTTGCAGGCTGCTTGTTACAGCAGGATGGATCTGTTGACTTGATGAGTCATTTGCTTGGCTGTATAAGTGGTTGGCTCAAAAATGTTGGCTACTTTAGTTCTAACAATCCAATTTTGGTGGACAATCTTCATATGCTTGAAATTTTGGACTTGCAGTACTTGAATAAACCACATACAAGAACCATCATTGGAGCAAACCTTGCAGTTTACCACTGTAGTAGAATGGCCATGTCAAGATCTACAAGACTACCTAATGAAGTCGACAAGCTGCTCATTAAGGATTTGGTTTCATTGTCTGCTTCCAGTTATAATTCTACTTCGTTTCATGCTGCTTCTGTCTTGAGCTCAACACTTCGCAAGATCTTGAATTGCACAGGCTACTTTTTTAATATATTCAAGTACTGGGAAAATGCACTAGTAAACAAGGATCACGACAAGCTGGGAAACATTCTAAGGCTATTCAATTGGAAGAGATTTAAAGGTCTTGCTGAAAAGAGCCACTACCTTCCGAAGTATGAAGACTTACTCTCGCAGTCGATTGCTTTTGATGATTTGAATGTCAGCACTCGTGCTTTGAAGCTATATGGTCTTATCAAAAAACATATCAAGGTGCCATCGACTGTTTGCATAGTTGATATGAGTTTGGTTGAAGCGATCAGACCACCTGACGACAATGTTGATCTCCAGATTAGTGTTGTCAAACTTGCGAAAGATAGAAAGAGAAAACAGCTTTTCGCTAATATGGAGAAAACTGAAGCTCTTGTGTTGAGAAGAGCAGACAGCAATATGCATTGGAAGTTTTTGATGAAAATTTTGGAGCTATTGGCCTCGTTGCAGTCACATCATGAAACTAAGTTGAATGCCGATATCGTGACTTTGTTAGCTAACTCAATCAATGGTGTGCATCCGGCTATAACGAAAAAGTGTGTTGCATGGTTGGCTAATATTGTTGACTTGACGGAAACTAAGGCCATGTTCCAATATGACCTGAATGCCATCCTCTCTGTCTCGCCAAACGAGGTTGATATCTCATCTTTGAGCTCCATTATTGGTAAAGATAATTCTGCTGGTTTCTTCGAAGAAATGAAAAACTTCACCAATCCTAAATTTTTCATCGATAATAAACTTTGGGTTCCGACACTATGTTGGGGTAATGAAATGCGTGTCATTAATACATATGTTCCTGAAACATTAGGACTCGATGAAAATGATACCAAAGGAATCAACGAGCTTGGTAAAATTGTCACAAAGAAATGGTTGCTAGAATACATCACCCTACACATTGATGAGTCTGAGTCCAACACTGTTTTCCTACCTGGCTTGGTCTATTTTCTGTCATCTATTGCTAGCTTATCAATGTATGGTCACACTCCTAACTTCAAGTATGAAAAATACTTCGAGATTACGGATGAGATCTACATAAAGGATAAGAAGCAGACTCACATTGCTGTTAGTGAAATATTTTGTGCGTTGTTGTTGGCTGGAAAGAAAAACCCTGCAAAGATGGAATCAACTGACTCGTTTATTGCTGAAAAGTTGTTCAAAATCTTCACAACTGAAGTAACACAAGCCACTGCTCAGATTTGGAAAGTGTTTTGCTGGTGGTTACCTGCTCATTTGGATGGAAGACGTTACCCGAAACTTACGAGAGTCATTTGTGATTTTGATATTGAAACGTCCGAAAGTGGCTCGCCATTCATGATCTCCTCGAGAATTAATTTCTTGAAGCTGTATATGTCTTCCACAATGAACAGGTTCCATGATTTTGATAATGTGATTGATAAGTTATTCGAATCTTTATCACACCCTTATAAGATTGTTGCGGAGATGAGTGCTTCCACCTTATTTGACTGCTTACTGTTTACTTCAACTACATCATTTGATAACTTTGATCAACTGATGGTTGCAAATCAAAAATCCGATGATGGTATGGGCGTGACTCCTCATTCTTTGAACAATAAGATCCATGAGAATCTTATTAAATATCTAGAACGAATGAAGGCTATCAAACCTGATCTAACTGATATGTCCGCTCAAAAGCTTGCCGCTTCTGAGTACATGTATGCGGTTAGGGGTTTACACGAATTCTTGTTCCAAACATTGAGAACTGCTCATGGTTCGCTACTTGTTCCATATTTGAAAGAGTACATCATTCCACATTTGTTTGAGCTTGATGAAATGAAAGATACGTGCCAGTTGTTGGGATTGAGTCCAACCATCCAATTCTACTTAATTTCATCTATTAGATATTCTAAGCAAGAGACTCCTATCATAATTGAGAGTATGTGTAATGATCATGGCCTAAAAAGCCCAACTTTATCTCAATATTCACAGTTGTTGACGTTCATTAGTGCATACTACAATGTTCGTTTCCTAACCATATCGCAAGAAGAAAGGTCAAGATTGGTGAAAAAGTGTACATCCTTTTTGTATAATCAGCATTTGACAATCCGAGAACAAGCAGCTTCGCAATTCTCAGCAATCATTCACTCATATATTTCATCGAGTACGGATAAATTGATTAATCGTTATATCAAGGAATTCACCAAGATTTTGAACAAACACACCAAAGTCAAAGGTACTAAGTTGACTCCTGAACAAATTCACCAAGTACATGGTGCGACATTGGGAATGGGTGCTCTCGTGGATGCTTTCCCTTATACTTCTCCACCACCATACTGGTTGTCTGACATTTTGTCATTGTTGGCTAGAAAATGTTCTAACTATGATGGTATTGTGGGCAGAACTGCAAAAGATACATTGAGTAAGTTTAAGAAGACGAGACAAGATACCTGGCATATTGATTCCAAGTTCTTCTCCGAAGAACAATTAGAGGATCTCGAGGGTGTTTTGTGGAAATCTTATTTCATCTGAGGTACACCCAATTTGATTTCTCTCTACAATTTGGTTTTTATTTCATTATAATAAATGTAAATAAATCTATTAAAGCGTTAAATAAATAAATAAATAAGTTTTTAAACCCTTCCTAGCACTAAAATGAAAGTTGTTCCAGCTTTTTGGTTGCAATAGCAGCTCCGTCAACCGAGATATCGCCCTCGATGTGAACCTTGGCCCTGCTCATCTCTAAACCTTCAAGAAGCATACAGGCTTTGCAAATTTTGTTCATGGATAAATATCCACACTTTTCGCATCTATTCCCGTCTTTCGAACCCAACGAAATGGAGCCGTCTGCTCTGATCTCCACTTCGTTTTCATTTTGAGTATTTGAAGCAGAAATAGCTGGCTTTTTGTAATTATTGAAGTTTCTCTTCTTTCTCTCTTGTAGTTTGAAATGTTCACCACTGTAAATGATATCCAAAATACAGGAAGGTCTCACGCTCTCTAGATTTTTCATCAACACTCTAGCAGTTCCACGGAATGCCTCTGGAGCATATGAACATTCTGTGCTGAAGTAATCTAGTTTCTTATAATGTGCATAAAGCACTATTTCCTTTTGATATGTGTATTTGAAAGGTTTTGATCTTTTAATTGGCGATCCTGAGCTTTTTGTCGTCACGTTTACTGAGTTCTCTAATCTTGCAGTATCCCCTCTCAACAAATTCATTAGCACTGTTTCAGCCATATCATCGGCATTGTGACCGGTAACAACATGGTTGATCTCTAGCTTAGCCGCTCCTCTATCTAAAGCTTGCCTTCTTAGCACACCACAGTATGTACATGATGATTTGATACCCGAGCAAGCAACAATCTCATCCATCGTCCAGTTGTAAAGCTCTTTATACGAAACAATCTTCAATGGCATTTCATACTGTTGTTGATTTCTCTTGACCGTAGCTAAAGAATCATCTCTATAACCAATGATACCTTCATCTATACTTAACAGCACAAGCTCAAGACCATAATCGTATCTCTCGTTCAAGGTTTTAAGAATGGAGGCTAGCACAGTGGAATCCTTACCACCGGACGCACCAATGGCAACTCTTTCACCCCTATAGAATAAGTTTTCTTTCTGAATTGTAAGATGAATTTCAGTTTCAAAAATGTGGAAAAAGCACTCTTTACAAAGTTTCTGCATGTTCTTGGGACGCTTCATGACAGCTTTTCTTCCATGACAAAGTTCACATAAAGCGGAAATTTTCACAGGTTTTCTCTGTTTTGTAGTCATAGTCTCTCCTAATTCACTCATGGTTGTAGATGATGTAAATTTGAAAATTCGGAACTCTTCTTTACTTGTTGAACTTATATAAATGATTTTACTAGTAGTGTGATACAAAAAGAAAAAAAAAATTTAGCATGAAAAATATAGAGGGTCACGTGATAACTACTACACCGCCTCAAGCTGGATCACTCGAACAAACAAACAAACAAACAGTTTGGCCACCACCTCGTCTCTGCTGCGTGCTGGCCTCGAATCTATTCGACAAAGGGTCTGTGTTGGGTGTTGACACATTTCACAGAACCGAGGTGGATCTGACATTCCACAATAGTTATATCTTTCTTTGAAGAAGATCATCATCTACAATTCCCTATTCTTGAAGGATCGAAGGATTTGCGTCGATACATCTGAAGCTACTTGTCTACTTACTTAGTTTACACGTAGATTGTGTGCTACAAATAACATCAACAACATATTCAGCACGTTCATTTATTGTACGTTCATTCTTTTCAATTCCTATCCTTGTATTAACCTCCTAATCATTGTGAAATTTTTGCAATTGATATTGAGTCAATTCACGGAACAAATCTATCTGACAAAACCTATATATTAACACTGTTTCAAGCAAGAATAAAGATCCATCAACATGGTGAAACTCAATGAATTCAATGAGACTGCAACTTTTGCTTGGTCACATGATCCTATGCCTTTAATGGCAACAGGAACTTTGGCTGGTGCAATGGATGTTACTTTTTCTTCTGAATCATCTTTGAAAATTTATGATCCATTTGACTCAACATCTAAACCATTGGCTCAAGTTTCTGTCGATTCGAAATTTAATTCAATTGCTTGGTCAAATCCGGTTGAATCTCACGAAAGAGGATTGCTAGCAGCTGCATTAGAGGATTCTTCAATCCATTTATGGGATGCCCATAAGCTTATAGAAAAAAACGATTTAAAATCTGCTTCTGTAGCAGAGTATAAGAAACATACAGGTCCAGTCTTGCAAGTGAAATTTAACCCTTTACAACATCACATCTTGGCTTCTTCTGGTCATAAAGGTGAGATCTTTATATGGGATACCAAAAAAGGTACCTCATTTACTCCTGGTCAAGCGATCTCTCCAATGGATAAAGTTTCTTCATTAGCTTGGAACAATAGCATGTCTCACATTTTTGCATCTGCAGGTAACACTAATTACACATCAATTTGGGATCTCAAAGCAAAGAGAGAAGTTTTACAATTGAGTTATTCTGGATCGAATTTATCGGTTGTTGAATGGCATCCAAGCCAATCCACTAAATTGGTCACTGCCTCAAACACTGATAGCAATCCTGTCATCCTAACTTGGGATTTGAGAAATGCTAACGCTCCTGAAATGGTTATGAAAGGCCACTCTAAAGGTATCTTATCTCTAGACTGGTGTAAACAAGATCCTAATTTATTACTATCAAGTGGTACTGATGATTCAACTTTCTTATGGAATCCAGTGACTGGCCAAAAATTATGTAATTATCCTTCCATTCCAAATTGGGTTCACGAAACAAGATTTGCGCCAAAAATACCTGATGTATTTGCAAGTGCTTCATTTGATAAAAAGATAGTCATTCAATCATTACAAGATACATCCCCACCTGTTTCTACTAAAGTCCAATCTTCCAATGAAGATGATTTCTGGAATCAACTGTCCACCACTGATACTCAACAGCCTGAATTTATTGTCAAACAAGCACCAGCTTGGTTAGCTAGACCTGTTAGTGCTAGATTTGGGTTTGGTTCGAAATTGGTCATGTTGAAAACTGAAAAGAATTCATCTAAGATTATCATTTCCAAGGTTCAGGAGAATGAATTCATTGAAAAAGCTGCAAAATCATTGACTTCGGCTATACAATCCAAGAATTACAAAGAAATCTGTGGCGATAATTTCACAGAGACTCTAACTGACAAAAACTCTGCTGACTGGAAGCTATTGAAAGAATTACTCGAAAGCGATAGTTTAACAATGTTGAAGACAAAGTTGGATTTGACTGAAGAGGAGCCAAAACCTGAAACCAATGGCGATGATTCCAAGGAAACTTCTCTCGAAGATGATGGAAATGCTGATGATTTCTTTTCGTCGTTGGGATCAGAAGTGAAGAGGACTGCTAAGCTATATTCTCCTAAAGGTGAATTCAAACTGTTTAACAATGATGGCTCAGACTTTGAAAACAAGGTCATTGATAAGATTCTATCTGGTAAGCAAGAAGAAGCATTGGATCTTTGTATCTCAAATGATAGCATCACCGAAGCTCTAATTATATCGTTAAGTGGTACCGAGCAAATGAGAGAGAAGGCAAAAGAGGCATATTTCTCAAAGTTTGCTCCTGGTTCATCATTGTCCAGAGTTTTGTACTCAGTCTCCAATCAGGATGTTCTTGATATAGTTGAAAATGCTGATTTATCATCTTGGAAGAAAGTGGTCAGCTCCGTTATTTCATATTGCAAAGACCCAGCAGCATTCAGCACTGCCATTTCCAAGCTCGGTGATAGACTATTCGAGTCTTCCGAGGAGGATGCTAGAGAAAATGCTATCACTTGTTATATTGCTGGTGGCTCACTCGATAAGCTTTCTAACATTTGGTTGGAGGAATTACCTGAGATCGAAGCAGAATATATGAAATCAAGTGATTCCACAAAGACTCCAGCAGAGGCTAGATTTAATGCATTAGGTGCTGTTGTTGGAAAGATCATGACCTATCAATCAACTGTTTCTACTGATGCCAACTCTCCTTCATTCATATCTGCCTTGAAAGAATATGCAAACTTGTTGGCAGATGCTGGTCATTTCGAAATTGCATATTTGTTATTAGAAAAAGTTCCAGACACTGTCCAGGGTGTTAAATTGGATAAAGAGAGATTGGCCAAGGTATTGAACATATCTGCTAGTGCAAATAATGCTGCTGCTAACAATACTCCGGCATCAACAGCAGCTGGTAAGAGAGCTACCACTGCGTATTCCTCAACTAATAAACCAAAGGGCTATCCTGGTGTTGTTCCGCCATTTGGCCAAGCTCCAACTAATCAGTTTGCCCCGGTTCAACCAGTTACTCCTCAACCATCAAGCAATCCATATGCTCCACCGGCTGCTGCTCAATCATTCGTGCCTTCTTCTAGTTTACCACCTAATCCATACAAGCCAGCAATGATCAACTCACCAGCTGCAAATCCACCGACTGCCATATCTCCAATGATTCCTAATGGCACTCCTACCATGACACCTCCACCTTCCATTCCAGCCCCTGCAAGAAATTTCATTCCATCTGCAAGCAATCCATATGCTCCAAGAACTGCACTTGACTCTTTGAAACTACAACAGTCACCTAATTTGGTTAACGCTTCAATTGCTTCATCTACAACACCAGGTGCCAATGTGCTGCCACCAATGCCGAATAAATCAGCTGCTTCTAAAGATGTCGGTGGATGGAACGATCTACCTGCAAGTATGAGTGCTCAACCAGCGAAGCGTCCACCTCAAGCCTCGATTCCATCGGCCTTCAGCTACCAAGCAGCACATGACTATCATGCACAACAACAAGCTTCAGCTTCGGTCAGACCACCTTCAAGAACTGCTTCTCAGCCACCATCAATGCCAGCACCTCCAAGATCCGTGAGCCGTAACTCTTCCATTCGTCCACAAACGACACAAGCACCAGTGCCAGCCAGATCAAACAAGTATGGACCACCTCCTGCTGCACTTTCTCCTGCTCAATCACCTTTCCCACCTCAACCACAGCATCAAGATACACCACCATCCACAAGAGTCAGTTCATATTCAAATCCATATGCCCCAAAACCTGAGGTGGATGCTCCAATCAGAGTACCAGTTGGCCATACCAATATTTCCCAGGCAGCACCATCTAGCCCTGCTCCACCACAACCAAGAAATCCGTATGCTCCTAGAAATGATGCAGCAACAACGACTTTCACTGCTCCACAACCACCACAGAACTTCTCTGCCCCACCTCCACCTAGAATTGCAGAAAGCTTCACTCCTCCAGCACCATCACCTTATCAATCTGTGACGCCATCCTCAATTCCACCTCCACCGAAGGTGAATAGTCCCTTACCACCATCGCCAGCTACATCTGTATCACTGCAATCACCGTTACCACCTAAAGCATCAATAGTAGCAGCACCAACAACTGCTAAAAAGTATCCAGCCGGAGATAGATCGCACATTCCATCGTCTGCCATTCCAGTGTATGAAATTTTATCTTCCTCCCTGGAGAAAGTCAAACCAAAGATTCCTGAAAAGTTCAAGAAGCATCTGGCTGATGCGGAAAAGAGAATTGGGTTGCTATTTGATCACTTGAATAACGAAGACTTGTTGAGTGAGACTACTGTTGCCGAATTACTGGAATTATGTAAGGCTCTTGACGCTGGTGACTACGCTACAGCTAAGACTTTGAAGACTAAGATTGCTACTGAGCACATTGATGAATGCGGAAACTGGATGGTTGGAGTTGACAGACTAATTTCGATGGTTGAGGCCACTTCAACCTGATCAAAGAATGCAAGATAATCTGTCAACCATTTACTAGATATTTTTTTTGTTGTTTTGAGTATTTTGATCTTTATCAATTTACTAGTTTTTTTCATGTTTTGACTTTTACCCAAAATAGTTTTTGTTAGTTTTACATATTGTGTACTTTTTTTGTCTTCTGTGTTCCAATTTTATATTTTTGATTTTCTAATAAAACTCAGATGTCACTCACTATTTAAGGTCTCTAACATCAATACTTGTCTAAATCTTACTCTTGGAGCATCTCGAAGATCAACGAAGATCTCAACCTTCTTTTTTTTTCTTTTGTTTGAGCTGTAATTCGTGCTCGCGTCCCATCACTTTTCGCCATTTTCCCTTGTTTGTAGTTTCCCTCTTTTTCTATGAGGGATTCTTTTTTTCCGATCCCACATATAAAGTACTACTTCAACGGCCATCAAGAACTAGATCTGATTAGAATCAACATGCAATCTTCCATTGATATATTGTCAACCATTAATGAGCTGATAGGTATGGTCGTCCCTTTTTTCTGTTATTACTACATTACAACGAAAGCTAACAAATATATATGAAGCCGCTTCTGACAAAACAACAAGCATATTGAATACCTTTCAAACATCGGAAGATAAGGATTTTGATATTCTCTGTATTGACAATAGATTCTCTTCTCTCTTTCCAATCGTGCTGTCCACTGAAAAATACGTACGCAACAATGATATAACTATTGACAAAAAGAAACTGACAACTGATCTAGAATTATCTGCCTCAAATTTATGGAATGCTGTTGCTATATCCATGAAGGAAAACACCGGAAAGTATTCTGAGTCACTCACAAATGCCAAATTTTTTAGCGGTTTGTTATTATCATTACACGAAGCGTTAGTTCCCTCGGTTGAGAGTAAGCTCAGACTATTTAGATGCATGTTGCAAATCTTCAATATTTGTATTGATGAAAAGCAGATAGATACGGCAGGTAAAGTTCAAGGCTTCATTGAAAAGTTTCATTTACTACTAGATGGATTCAAAGAATCTTTTTCAACTGAGAATAAAAAAAAGTACCAGAGTTTGTGTGTGGATTTGTTTTTGATGGACATGCAATATGCCCTTGTAATGGGCGATTTGAAGCTTGCAAAATTTTATGAGAACAAAGCTGACATCATTTCTAATATGGAAATAATTGGTAATAAAGAGGTATTGAATATTGCAAGGGTGTTATACAACTCTGGTCTCAAGTTGTACAACGAAGAAAACCACTCTGATGCCTATCACTTTTCAAAACGAAGCTGTTTGATTGTTGAAGCTTTGGTAATGAGAATCGATGCTAAATTCAGACAAAGACTGGTTGGACTACAAACGATTGAACAGTCATGTCTTGTTTTACTTATCAAATGTTGTATGAAGCAAAATGATACTCTGTCAATCGAAGAAAGCCATAAACTGATCCTGTTGTTACAAAAAGCTTCCCCAAAAACAGTCGAACCATTCAAATTGATGATCGAGCTTCTCTATTTGCAGAAATCTGAGCAGTCAAAAATAGAAGAAGTTTTCATGCAGATGATAATGACTATTCCGCTCAATCATGAGAATTTCAAAGAAGTCTTGGGTTTGTTGAACAAAAATTCAGTGCAGAACCCCGAACAATCCAAAAGATGCCTGCTTTATGTTTTCAATAACAAGCTACAGTTTGATCAACAAGGTGATTCTGAGATTGCTGAGTTTTGCTTGACGTCTTTGCTTTGGATGGTTACTGTGAAGTCATCTGAAGGATCTAATGAGAGCAAGCTTGAAGAAGCAAAGTCGATGCTTGAGCTTGCTGAAAGAAAGTTTTTGACAGGATTGTCCCGAGATTGTCTAAGTTGTACAATTACTCTATTTTGGAGTATGGGAAAGAGCTGTATCAAACTGGGCAATAACCGCAATGCCATATCATGGTTTGAACTTTGTCTTCATAGATTTTTGGTCACGAACGATAAGAATCAGATCAATAAAGAAGATACAGGCAAAATATACCGCAACATCTTACGATGCTATCTTCAAACTGGAGAGTTCGAATCACTCATTAAGCTATATCAAGAAATGTCACAGGAAGAAAAATTAAACCCGTTGACCCAATATTATATGTTTTCATGCTATCTGGGTCTGTCCAATTATCGAGAAGCAATCAAGAGCCTTGAACAGGTAAGCATGTCATCAGACTCGAGATCATTGAATGTTGTAGCATTATGTGTGATCAAAGCTCAAGACTCGGATAAAGCTGACTTTTTGAACGAAGCAATGTCCAAACTACTAAAGGTGTGTGCGGTTTCTAATGGAGAGGTCGTCAGTGACAACATCATACTACCAATAGCACTTAGAGCCTCGGTTTATCTAGCAACCAAGCAATTTGAGAGTCAGTGTGCAGTGAATGATAACACCTCAATGCTAAATTCATTAGCACTACTGAAAGATTTCTTTGCTCAGTCTATAAACGTACTCTCAAAGGTAAGCCAAATAAAAGCAAGTTACGACTCAGAACTTGCAGAAATTGACTTGGAATGGTTTGCATCTAGTTCATACAGTATTGGAGTTACCTGCTTGAAAATAAATATGGAAAGCAAAGCAGAACTTTTCTTCACTCATGCATGTACGTTGATTGATCTGCAGGTCCAGGGTAACGAAAATTTGCTTCCAGCTTTACAGTGTTGGATGATTAGAGCCAGCCTTCTTAAATCTTATGCCAAAAGCGTGGCTCTCAGAAAATCGACGTCCAGTCCAACTGATACCTGGGTACAAGTTCAAACAGCAGTAGAGCCAATATGGAAACAACTTTGTGGTGAGAGTCAGAGGGAGATGTATATAGAGTGCAATATTCAGGCTTTCACGTTACTCGCCGAGTCACTTTGTGAACTCGGTAAATGGGATGAGCTGAGCCGATATCTCAAGGAGTTAGCACCTCTGACTGAAGATGATATCTCAAAGTTGTTGGATATTGGAGTGAGTCTGATCATTAGCAAGAATGTCTCAAATAAGCAGAAGATCAAAGTTTTTGATATTGTTATGGACAAATGGGCCCACTTACCACATCATATTTCGATAGTATCCGTCTCAAAATGGGTGAGACTTTTTGCTGGAGCTCTTATTGATGATTCAAGCTGTAGCGAAACTCTCATCAGTCATGCGAACTCGTTTTGCTCTGCAATCAGTTCACTGATGGTAAATACTGACTCCCAAAGCGAGGATAAAGTGCCTTCATATGAGATGGAATGGCTTGCATCAACGTTTTGGAATAAAGGAGTAACACTCATAGTTGGTTCTAGTGAAGTCGATGCACTCATCGATGAAAGTTTAAATCTCGGTATTGGTGATAAGTGGTGTCAGCTAGCTTTGAAGCTAAGTGCCATAACGAATGAAAGACTGGAGAGCCAATTGAGCAGCATGTATCCGCAACTAATATCCATAGCAAAATCGAACAGTCACAAGGATGAGATTATTGAAGTTGATGAAAACGAACAGCTCATACATGGCTTGTAATTCGGATGGATGATTTAATAAAATCAACTTTAGTGGAACATACTAAATATAGGTTCGGTATTTACAAGCGACTTACGCAGATGATCAGTTATTCGCGACGTGCAAAAAAAGAAACTCCCATCTTTAATTCCTGCTATTTTACTGCTATCATATATAAATTTTTAGTTTTGTTTGCCTTTGTTTCTAAGTAGTTGGTAATATTGTCAATGTGCTAAACGGCGAAAATCATTTAGGCTTTTTTTTGAAGCAAATGAGATCAAAAACACTCTCTTCTCACTCAAGCAAATATCAGATCAGTCGTTATCATCGGGTACGCACTTACAAATTTCCCGCAACGCTGATAAGTGATTAGTCACATAAGCCAGTGACTTCTGGAAGCTTTGCTTTACTATACCATATCCGAGGGTAGCATATATAATTAACTATTAAGTTCCCGGTATCCGGAGATATTTTTGAATCTGTAAGCCAACCTTGGTATGTTTTCCCTAAACTCAACCACTTGATAGATCTAGAAGAACGGATAACATTTAGACGGAGTGAGCCCATCAGCCCCGGCGGGCCAGGCTGCTTGCCGTTGCCAACGGTGGTGGCTTATCGGCAAGCGGGCGCCGCACGTTCAAAATATGATACGAGATGAGATGAGATGTAATCGCATAAGTAGGCACGGTAATGCCCTTTTTCTGAAGTCTCTGTGTTTACTTTCACAACACGTTCATATTTGCACTATTTAATTAATATTCCTTTCAATAACAGTCAACGTAGAAAAGCTTTCACCAATCATCTCGATACCATAAAATCATACAGCTATGGAAGCAACGAAGATATCCTACATCAAAGAGAACATTTACATTCCGCCTCTCATATCTTCAGTGAATGCTAAGATCCCTGCTCATCACCCATCACTGATTCTTTCTGATCATCTCATAGATGTATCTCACTCTGCAAAGTGTGGATGCAAAGGTGATAAATGCATCACCGAGAGTGCTAGCTGGTTATATGGGCCAAACGGTGAAATAAAGAAAGTTAATTACACTGATGTTAACTCTACTGAAGGCATGCTGTTTAAAAACTTGATTCACGATAATGAAGGTAGACAGTTATGAGATATATCAGTGCATTATGTTTTCTCGATAAGCTCTCTACTGTTAGTCAAGCGGGAGAAGTAGATTTGATAAGAAAGCTTTCAGACGTGTCGACACAGAATTTAGATCAAAGTCAACTAACCGTCCACAAACACAATTTTATCCTTTTGCTTTTATTTACTTTAAGTTGAAAGTTTGCCAGAATATCGAACTGAGAAATCATGTGACTAAATTTCCTTAGTGTTGTTATTTTACCTTTTAATTACTCGTTGCTGCCTCATAGTGTTTCTTTGCAGCTTTTATATAAATTATTTACCTATCGACTTTGCTTCTACAAAGTATGTTTTGACCCTAATTAATTGATCAATATATTTATTTGTTTACTTATTCATCAACCTAGATAGAGTTCTACCTTTTTTGTTAAAACTACTGATCACTCACAAACTCATCTCACAAGAAAGAGCAATCAAAGTGTGACATATGTCACGTGATGATTTTCTATGGTCGCTCTACTTATTATTGTCTCACTTGGGATACACGATCTTGGTGTGACTGGTTAGGTAATACGTGGCTGACGTTAACGTAATACCTAATAACCCGATAATAATGAGAGCTCTAATAGAAAGCTATTAATATAATTAATAATATGATATTATGAAATAATTCAGATAAGTTTCGATATCTCTATATAGCAATATATATAAGAAGGTAATAAGCAAAGTGGTTGCCTTCTTTTAAGTTGGGAGCAGTAGCAGTAGAGCAAAGTGGGAAATTACCTATTTTGCGTAGGTAATCAATTAGCTAATAAATTATGATAATTCAATTATCATAGCATTCACCTCTCCGGGATCAAAATCAATCAACGTTTGATCAGAGTGACCGCTATTGGCATCAATTCTCGGTAATACAAGATACTTTACAAAATTTTAACTTAGATAACTGCCCAATCTGCATATTATTGCTAGCCACTTCAAATTGCTCTGTATCAAACAATTCTAGTATTGGATTCTAGTATCTGACTATGAAGTTTGGTCAAGATTTGAACGAGCATCTAGTCCCTGAGTGGAAGGTCCAGTACCTTGACTACAAGAAGGGTAAGAAAATGCTTAAGAAGCTCAAAAAGAAACCAAGTGCATTGAATTTGCCTCAAAAGAATAAGAATAAATTAGAGGTGGATCCTACTTCAACGCCTTTTCAGGATGCATCAGGAGCAAACTACAAGATGAAGTCGAGATCTCGGGAATCACAGATGCAGGATGCTGAACCAGGAGATCCAGCATTGTTCAAACTACCGACATCGTCGTCGAACAGACCGCAATCTAATTTACAAAGAAGCCTCAGTGTTGCTACTCAGTCGTCGCATGGTAACAATCACAAAGCTGATACTACAGTAAATGACCACACTCCTCTTCTGAGCTACCAAGAAAACCGCAAACTTCCAGCAGATGCCTATGTCATTGATAAACCAGTATATTTGCTTGACAATGATAATGATGCTCGGCAAAGAACAGTTCCCTTTTCACCACAAAGCAATGGATCAAATAACTACCTTCGCCGCCAATCAACAGTTTCGAAGATTTTTCAAAGAGCCCAGTCATTTGCATATAGTCCGTCGTCTGCATTCAATGCTGGTTATAATTTTAATTCTAACCAGCCAGGCACACCAACCGAAATGGAAGATTTAGCAGGTTATGCCAGAGCTAGGTTTATAGTATGGGTTGATGATGAACTTGATAAAGTCAATGAATTCTATAAGGAAAAAGAGCATGAGTGTTTGGAGCGTTTTCTCGTCTTGCAAGATCAGATAATTCAGCTGAATGAACAAAAACATCGATCTTTGGAGAAAGCAAAAAAGCTCAAAGAATTGCGAAAGCGTGAGCAACATCTAGCTGCTCGTCAGAGAGGTGCAGCCGCTGGTGATGTCGACCGTGACACTTATGATGAAGATGACGATGAAGACGACGATGAAGATGAAGAAGATGATGATGAAGCTGATGACGATTATGATGACGATTACTACTATGAGAGTCGATCCTTTTTTAAGCGATCCGCATCAGGCAACATTCGATCTTGGACTACTTTAACCAAAAGAAAGCTCAGACTCATTAACAAGTTTGAGATGCCATCTTTGCCAACTTTTGCATGGTTAAAAGATGATGGTAAAATTGAAAAGCAATACTATGAAGAAGGCTACTATTCAGATGACCAGTCTGATGAAGAGCAAGAGCTACCTGATGCAACTAAGACAGGTTTGGAGCCTAGTAATGCCGTACAGGTCAATGAAGCAGAAAATGGCGTTCATGGGAACAAGAATACATTGGAACAAGATCCAAGGCTCAAAAGGAAGGACTATGCTCGAAAAAGACCAAAGAAAGAAATACCACAAACTAATATTCCATACTTTGCTGCTCGAAGACAACTCAAGAAAGCAGTGTACGAGTTGTATCGTTCGATGGAGCTACTAAAATCTTTTAGAGTGCTAAACCGTACCGCATTCCGTAAGATAATCAAGAAGTACGATAAAGCAACAAACGATCAAATAACGGTTCCATATATGAAAAAAGTAGACGAGGCCTATTTTTCATCTTCGGACGTTTTGGAACATTTGATGGGAAAGATTGAGAGTATTTTCACAGAAACATTCGAGCACGGTAACAGAAAGACGGCAATTACAAAATTGAGATCAAGCGAGGTGGAAGAGACACATTATTTTGAAACTTTCTCTTCGGGTTTGTTCTTCGGTATAGTCATTCCTATGCTTATATTCACCGTTTACTATGCTCTACATAGAACTCTAAGTGGTGATCTTCCCGAAGGCAAGTTCTTGATGCAGATATGGGCAGGATTCCTCATGATTTCACTCATGGGATGTTTGTTTGCTGTCAATTGTCTTGTCTGGACAAAATTCAAAGTGAATTATAAGTTCATCTTTGAATTCAATCCCCGAGATGCCCTAGATTTTAGGCAATATGCGCTAGTCCAAAGCTTCTTTTTGTTTCTTTGTTGTGTATTAGCATGGTTTAGTTTCCACGATTTATGGCCTGTTCAATTCAATGGCAGAGATTGGCCGTGGGTTTACTTGGGTATTTCTCTAGGTGTCATTTTTTGCCCATTCGATGTGTTTTACCTCAGTTCCAGAGTCTGGCTGCTGTCAACTTTATTTCGACTACTTTTGAGTGGGTTTTATCCAGTTGAATTTAGAGACTTTTTTGTTGGAGATATAATGTGCTCGTTAACTTACTCTCTTTCCAATTTGTCTATGTTTTTTTGTCTCTATGGGACGCATTGGAGAGGATGCTTGGATGGATCGGCGTCTACCAAGTGTGGGTCGTCAAGGTCAAGATTACTGGGGTTCTTGTCTACGGTCCCAAGTATATGGAGATTTCTTCAATGTTTTAGAAGATATGCTGATACGGGGGAATGGTTCCCCCATCTGGCCAATATGACGAAGTATACCTTTTCAATGTTGTACTACATGTCATTAAGTTTGTACAGAATTGATACAGTTGTCAAATATAGAGCACTCTTAATAACTTTTGCTACCATCAACTCCATTTATAGCTCGGTTTGGGATATTTTGATGGATTGGTCGCTGTTCCAGTTTGGCTCCGAAAACTTTTTGCTACGAGATGAGTTAATTTTCAAAAAAAAATGGTACTACTATTTTGCAATGGTCATTGATGTAATATTAAGATTCCAGTGGGTTTTCTATGCTTGCTTCCCAAGTGAAATACAACAATCTGCTGTCACCAGTTTTGGAGTCGCTCTGGCGGAAGTTATAAGAAGATTTATATGGATTTTCTTCAGAATGGAGAACGAACATGCAACGAACGTTCACTTGTTCAGAGCATCGAGGGAAACACCATTGCCATACCCCGTGATCAAGAGAAGACGTAGTCCATTCATAAAACCTTCACAAAAGGTGAAAGAAGATGAAGAATCAGCACGTCCTCAACCACCGTCTCCAATGTCATTCAGACTTCCGCCACCACAAACTTTGAATGAAGAGTCCATGTCTTCTGACTCCCAGTTGAACCAGGTTCCACTCCCACATGCAGCAGGAATGGGAACGTCAACAGCGACAGGCATCATGTCAATGTCAAACACGGCGCAGAGCCCACGTATATCAACTCCACAGACCCCTTACACAATACCGGAGGTTCAAGACTATGCAGATGTCACGACTACCTCAAGTGCATTCAGCGGTCATGATACGGGTTTGAGGCGAAAAAGCTCTATTCTTTCCCAGGCATCGGAATCACTTTCTGAATATAGAGGTAGAAGAGACACAGTTTTAGGGAACTTGTCTCGTATTCTTACGAATGCCCACATTAAAGATTTCCAAAGGCGGAAGACTGTTACCAAATCGCGATCAGCACCGACGTTTAGAAGATCAGATTCAGAAGCAGAAAACGCTGAAGTTCAAGCTGCTGTAGATTTGGATCGCAGCGATGCTAACGATGATGATATGGAAGAGGAAGAAGAGGACGCGACAGCATCTCAGGATGCGGATGAAGGGGCAGAGCAGAGAACAGAGCAGGGAACAGATGATAGCATGATAGAAGAAGCTCCACGGCAGTTCGTTTGAATTATTATCAGAAAGTCTTTACTAGTGTAATCTTTGATTTATATATGCATTTACATTATTTGTTTAATTTACCCGATGGTTTGTGCTAAACAAGACCAGTTCAGTGTAATTAGTATTAGAGATGGGCAAGCGTTATAATAAACAAAAAAAACCAAAAAAAGAGAAGTCACAAAGGTAGAAAATCATCAACGACTGGTCATAATGATACAAAACAAGCCAGAGAATGAAGAAATTTATTATCTATTCTATGCTTGCTGAACCTTAGCATAATTAGGTGGTCTCAACTTTCTGCTGATTGCTTTAGCTGCCCAGATAGGTAGTAAAGAGATAGATATAATGGTAATTGTTTGCCAAAAGAATGCCACAGATTTCACATAATCCAGATCGTAGTATTCTGTCAAAAATGGAATTGAACCGATATAGATTCCCAGCGTAATAAACTCACTGAAAATCATGAATTTATTCCACTTGTTGATTTCGATCGCAACCATGGCCAATTCGTTAAACACCAATGCAGAGAAACTCAATGCTACCATTTTAGTGAACAACTCCGATTCCAGTCCAACCAGTAATTGAGACAAGCCTTGAATGACGATACCTTGATATAACGAAACTAGGACCCAAACAAAGAAAGTCTTATAAGATAATGAGGTACCGGCGGTCAACTCCTTGTACAATTCCGGATAAAGGGAGACCAAATTCTCGTTGACATCAGAATCTAACACTAAGGAGAAAACGGGAGCCATTGTGTAACATGTGGCATATCCAACCATCAAGAAACCTTGATATAAAGCTAACGGTTCAAAAGATGAGCTAATTGAAAAGACAGCCTGACACACAGAAATGATCAAACCTCTATGGATAACAAACTGAGCCAACTTGGCACTTCTTTTGTAGGAATTTCTTCCATGCCATAGTAGCAATTTTGTCAAATGGCAAAATTGAGTGATTGAAAAATCTGCAGCCAAAGACGCTTGTTTACCCTCCTTACCAACGATACCAACACCGACGTCAGCACATTGAATCATACTCACATCATTACCACCATCACCAATACAGCAAACTCTCTTATGGGTTGCCTCACGGATCAATATTGCAACGTCAGCTTTCTGTTGAGGTGAGCAACGACAAGCAACGACCGCTGGTAGGTGCACCACAATATCGAAGAACTCTTGTCTGAAATAATTCAAGTATAGGCCCAAAGATTCACCATCAATAAGTAAGCAAGCATCTCTATTAGTCTTCAAATACTCGATTTGCTGCAAAGCAAATTCGGGTTTGTTCAACTTTGTAATGGTATGAACATACTGTCCTCTAGATATCAATTTGGCACTCACGGAAACACATCTAGCAGTTTCAACTTTATCACCAGTTAACATCCAGATCTTAATACCAGCATTTCTCAACAATTCAATTGAGGACTTGACATCTTTTTGTAATCTGTCTTCGACACCGGTCAATCCTAGCAACTCCAAATCATGTTCCATGTATTGTCCTAGCACTTTAGCCATCGCATGATTACGATTCAACATAGAAAGTGAAGCTTCGTTATATTTGGCTTTGAACTCTTCGTATAAGTTTTTACTGAGCTTTTTTCTTGCGATTACCAAGGTTCTTAGCCCTTCCCTTGCCATATTACCGGTTTCTTCTTCCAACCAGTCATTCTGCTGAACTATCTTCATCATAACAGTGTCTGCACCTTTTTGCAAGAACCACAGTTCATCTTTTGTTTTGTCTAGTACGATGATCCCCATTCTCTTGGAGTCGGAACTGAACGGGAAAACTTGTAATATATCGTAGTCAAAAGTTCTGTTACTGGCTTCGTGCAAAATCGTCAAATGAGTTCTATCTCTCTTGATCAATGATAGACCAACAGTTTTGGTGTACTTAACAATGGCAATTTCATCAGGTGATGCAGCTTGATAATCCAACTCACCATCCTCATAGGTTGGTGTAACATTATGGCAGATTGCCAGCGTAGTAACTAGATCACGAACTCTAGCCCCTAAATCTCTTCTAGAAGTCTTGATGGAATCACCAGCATTCTTGATGTAGTCTGCAACCAAATCCATCGTGTCACCAGCATATGAAACGGTACCTAAGTGCAACTTTTTTAGTTCCATATCATTTTGAGTTAAAGTACCCGTTTTATCGCTCAACAAGTACTCAATTCTACCCAAATCTTCAGGTATAGTACTTGTTCTAACCACTGTATCCTCTATTTGGTGATCATGTGAAATTTGGTATGCATAAACCGATTTACCCAAATCCAAATTCACTCTCAATGAGACTGGGATAATAGTCGAAAATAGAATCAAAAATCTCATGATATCAACATACCAGTCACTGGCAAAACCTTGACAAGCCACAAGCACCACACTCAAAACAAAAACACAAATACATAGAATCTTTGACAAACTATTGATTTCTAACTCTAGTAACCCAGTTTTGACACCAGGTGTAGATGTATTCATGGATTGTCTGGTGTCGCTACCAGTGTATATTATACAACCAATAGCAGTACCAGAAGCTAGAACAGTGTTTGCCCACATAGTGTTATCAACAGTTAACCCAGTTGTGTGATCGCCATATGTAAGTTTACCTAAAAAGGAATGGATATGCTTTGATGGTGGTGATGCAGTTATCTTTATCACTTCTAAATCATCTTCTGATAAGTTTTGCGTTAAGGAGCAAGCAATTCTCAATTTCCAATCTGTCTCACCATCCAATTGATCAGTCTTGATGAAAGACTCCCCAGTGTTTTCACTTGATTGTAAAAGTATCATATCTGCTGGAATTCGTCTATCCTTGTGTATTCTAACGAGGTCACCACATCTCAAATTTTTTGCAGGAACTTGTTTGGATGATCCAACAACTTCATACAGTTCATTGTTCTGTTCCATGTCCCTTCTTCTACGCTGAATGTCATCGATTGCTTCTTTCAACATCGTCACTGTTAAAACAAATGCCAAAGGGACAATATATGATGATAGGTACCCAATTCTTAATGCTGGAATAGCCTGTGAAAGTGCAACCAATAAGAAATATAAGTTGAAGAAAAACTTGAATTGCTCGTATAATATCACAGGGATGAACGAAAACATATTGTATTTGGCATTTGATATCTTGTTGGACGAAAAACTTGTATCCATGTGAGGTATGACAATTCTTTGCTCTTGTATAGGTTGGAATGCGGAGCTTGAAGCCGAGTTATCTTCGTCGCCAGGTAATTGAATGCTACTCTTCTTTCTTGATCCATTTCCCAGCACCAATCTATTGGATGAATGAATCAATGATTGAACTCCCTTTGACCAAATTGATTTGGAGTCTGATTTCGAGCTTCCCCTTGAATTCCCATGATTAGCACTATTACTGGATTGGATCAATGGAATGTCGCCATCATCTAAATTATCACCATACATGCTGCTGTCCATTTTATTTATTGGTATACTTTTTAAAGAATACGAGTCTTCTCCGTTTCCTAATGAAATTTGTGAATTTTGTCGATCTATAAATGGATTCAAATCAATGTTTTCTAGGGCAACGTTCAATGTATCCTCGAAGTTTCTATCCAATGTAAATTGGTTCAAAGTTTGCTCTGAAGGTTCGTTTATAATGTTTGTTGCTGATGAGTTTTGCTCCTGTTCTTCTTGTTTCTTTTGCCTGCTATCTGGACTATTGTTTGCTGATGAGTCGAGGCTGGTCATGGAGAGTTATGGTTGTCAAAATGAATTGTACAATAGAGCCACTGTAAAAAAAGAAGATCTGATTGTATTGTTATGGAGATCAAGAAAGCAGTCTGTCTTACGACTGGATATAAAATAAATGGCGGCTGGCTTCCACGAAATAGTTCTCGTTACAAAGCAAATTGATATACTCCGTAAAGATGTATATATAAATTTTCGTGCGTGTTCGGTCAATGAACACTGCAGTAGTTACAGAGATTGGTATTGGGATCAAAACAATAGTCTGGTAAATACATTAAGTAAGGAGTTTCCATAAATATACGTGTATTGAATGCTTCCGAGCTGCGCAGGGATTTGCGTGCTGGAGGCAAACTACGTAATCGCTTATTTAATAAACTTGAATATAACAAATAAATACAATTAAAACAGATGAAGCAGAGCATACATACATATACAGATATATAGATATATATGAACATAGTCTCCTTAATAGCGTGAAGATTGGCTGATATGGCCCACCTCTTGTGGTTCATCGGCGTTGCTCACTTTAAGAGCTCTTTTAAACTCTACAGTTTGAAATTTCAAACACCAAAATGTCAGAGGCACCTAGTTCCTTTAATTTGTCCATGATATTACCCATATCTTTTCTTTCAACCATAGAGCTGACGGCAACCCAGGTATCATCCTCTAATGGAGACACAGTAGCAGCCCTTCTACCAGGAGTCAACTTCAATAAAGCTGGCAACATGGTTCTTGGAGCGTTATAGTTACACAGGACGTATTTTTGAGCAGCCAAAACACCTTCCAATCTGGATCTAATGGTTTCCACTAGTTCTGGGTGGGATGGATTTTTGGAAACGATCAGATGGGCAGAGGTGTCCAACACTGTTTCGATGGCTTTCAAACCTGCAGCTTTCATGGTTTCTCCGGATTCAACTAAATCCACAATTGCATCACCGACACCTAAAGCACATGAGGCTTCGACTGATCCACCAACGAACTTGATTTTTGTTTGTAGTGGTTCACCTGGTTTGACACCTTCTAATTTCTCGAAATAGTTTCTTGTCAAACTAGTGAAAGATGAAACAATAGTTTTACCAATTAATTCCTCTGGGACTGAGTATGGTCCATTTTCAGGGACTTGGATTTGTAATTTACATCTTCCGAACATTAGATCCATCACAATATCAACATCAACGTCGGATTCTTGAACTTGATCAACACCAGTGATACCGATTGAACATCTACCCTCACCAACGAAAGTTGGAATATCAGCTGCAGGTAAAAAGATCAAAGCAATCGGCAAGTTTGTACAAAGTGCAATATCTAATCTATTGGATCTATTGAACTGGATATCTGAACCCTTCAATAGGCTCACACATTTTTCATATAATCTGCCCTCTTGATAAAAGGAAAAAATTTTGATGTTAGTATTCGATTCTTTGGAATGTAAGTCTTGTAATCATGTTCCCAATACCGACGTAGATTTCTCGAAGCTTGGATAAGTATCATAGTGTACTGCAATACTGCTGTAACGGTATCAGGTGTGATAGCTATGGGAAATATACAAATCTTTAGAGATTCAACAAGTGTCTATTTAGATACATACTCTTTGGAACAGCGAATAATAGTCTGTCTGTAAGGTGATTAACTAAATCCATATTATATGACAACCTTCTTTTAATATATGTATACAGTAGGAACAAAAGATCAAACTATATACAATGTCTCCACGTTACTTTGAGAAAACACAAGCACTGCTTTGTATCCATGTACCCCATCAACCGTTAGCCGGTTTCAGGCTCACTTTGTCGTCGAGTGAAAAATTTACGGATTCGCCAGAGAGCCGTCTGACTCATTTAGGCCAAGTCCGGCGGCCGGAGAGATCTGGGCTGTGCAATTTATAATATGCATGTATATATTATATTATTAAAGACACACAAAGAAAAGCACACGCTGTTCAACAAACAGAAAAGGTTATAGATAAGAAAGAAATAGCGAGCCGTAACAGCAAGAAATATACTACATAGAAACTACAGAAAATAAAAGAGAAAATTTGGTGGTGAGGTGAATGGAAAAATGACGGAACCAGCAAGAATTCTAACATCGTGTGTTCAGCTAGCACTCATTATCAACCTTATTGGTATGAGCCAGGTTGTTGCTCAAGCTTATGCTCATGCTGTTCCTGCTGTGGCAGCTGCTGCTCGGCGATACCATTCTCTTGGGGGTAAGATTGTTGAGGTTGTTGGTTTTGTTCTTCCTGCTCGTGCTGCTGAATTTGTTGCTTCTGCTCCTGTTCCTGCTGCTGTTGCTGAGCTTGTTGTTGTTGCTGCTGAATAGCCAACTTATTTTGTTCTCTTTTCCAGAACTTCATCAACAAGTCTCCATAACGATACATCTCTTCTACTTGTATCATCAGTTTGAAATCTAGTAACAACAAGAACTGTAACTCCAAATGGTTCAACTCCTCTAATGGTAACCCTCCCACTTTAGCATATCTAGAGTTTTTATAAAAAACATCACTAAAGAACTTCGAGGCAACAGTGATACCTGAAATTATCAACCGATGGATGTTATAACTGTCCATTACGAATAGTTGTTGTTGTTGGCTACCTTGTTTTTTCAAATTTGGCGAGCTTCCATCACTCATTTCATCATCATCTCCTTGATTATTTGCCGCGCTCGTAGATCCACCTCCATAACCTCCGAAAGTTGAGTTGATTTCACCATTGTTTGCCCTTTTAGCAATACGGTCAAAATACACCAATAAACTTAAGAACACCTCGTTTGTAACCGGACAATATTTCAAAATACGAGTCAAATAAGCATGTAATGATATAGCAGGTATGTTTCTTCCATGGAATGCCAGCACATTTGCTGTATATTTATTCGTTTCGCTATTGAAGTTTGAAGTGTGGTTCAATGCAGCGGAACTAGCACCTGAGTTATAATGATCAGGATGAAGTAAATCATTAGCCTCCACTATTTTCTGAAGAAGAGCAGATAACATCAAGAGTAGATCTTGAACTGGATGTTCTGCAATGTTGATATGATCTTCTGATTTATTCGACGCTGATGATATTGATTGACGCAGAGACGCTAGAGGACTTTGCTCCGGGTACCTCGATTCTGCAGATGAAAATTGGTTGCCCAATTGCATTTGCGGCTGTTGTTGTTGTTGGTTTTGCAATTGTAATGAATGTTGAGACGATTGTTGCTGCTGTTGGAATGGATGAGGTAGGTTGTTATCTATCATATTTCTATTCTGCGGATTTGCGGGGATGTATGGGTTTGGATTTGCTGAAGGGAAGGACGAATTTGTGTAATCAAATGTATGAGCTGGTGCGGAAGCAGACATAAAATGAGTTCGTTGATGTTGATGAGAATCACTGACAGATGGTGGTTGTGGTGGCATCATCTGCTGCCCAGATATCGAATGGTTGGCTGAGCCATCATGAGGGATCGATTGTTGAGCATCCTGGTATAACGTACTACTTGAAGAATTTGTTGAGAAAGCTAGATCTTTTGAAATCGTAGTTGTGGCCATAGCTGGGGCTGGCTGAGGCTGGAATCCAAAGTTAGTTTGAGTATATGATGAGCTAGTTGATGAAGGCAGATTGATGAACCCAGATGTGGATGATGAAGACTGCGCCAAGTCACTTTCCAGATTCTGTCTATATGAAGAGCTTACTTGAGTAGGGGTGTTGTGGAATGGAGCAAACATTTGAGCTTGCTGATTTCGTAGGAACTGGGAATGATTATAAGATGCGGAACTGGAACTTTCTTGATTAGAAGATGACGAGCCCTGTTGACTAGGACTATCAAAACTGATAGGCTGAGAACCGGTAAATGATGATGATGGTGTGCATTGTTGTTGCTGTGTTCTTTGGCCCTTCAGCTTGGTGGTCAACAAACTTCTTCTGCCAGCAGGTGCACTGTACGTTGGAGTTGCAAATGAGCTTCCATTGAATGAATTATTGCCTTGCAAAATATTAATACCACTGTTGCTACCATCCATTGAACCAGATCTTGAGCTAAATGAATTTCTTTGAGAAAATGTAGGAGGGGGGTTGGCGGAGGGGCTGTTGTAGTTGGCAAAATTAGAGGGAGACGATGCTGAAGCTGATGTGAAAGATGAAGGTATGTTGAACTGCGATGAGTATGAGGATGCTTGGAAGTTTTGCTGTTGTTGTTGCTGCTGCTGCTGCTGTTGCTGTTGCTGTTGCTGAATGCTTTGCGCTTGTAAATGTAAATGATGTTGTTGCAGAGCAGATGCATCATCAAGATTTGATGGCTGATTTTGCTGCTGAAACTGCTGTTGGGCCTCTTGATCTATGCTCTGTGTAATAGCCTCATTTGAGATGCCGTTTGAAAACATCAAAGCAGGCTTGTATAACTATAATTGAAGTTTAGTTTATTCTGCGAATTTCTTTTTTTTTTCGAAGATAGAGCTAATGATTGGTACAATCGTAGCTGGAGATTGCAGATATGAGTCAATATATGCGATGATGGCGATGAATGGACAAAAATTGCAAAGCTGGTAGAATACAGATTGATGACTTTATATCGAATTGAATTAGAACAGTTTTGTTTGAAGCAAATCTCGATGTTTGTGGCTATGTATTAAATGGATAATGCCACTGGATCAATGATATTGAAGGAAACGATATGAAGTCTTTTTTCGAACAGGGGCAACCAATTGACAGCTACTTTGTGAAACTAGAAGTTTAAGATATCAAAAGAATCAAACTGAAAGACTTATATGAGCAATTCAGCCAATTGAAATGAAACAGAAGGTTTATTGGTTAACCAACAATGTACTGCGGCGACGATGAAATGAGAGGTAAGGGAGGTAGACTTAAAAGATCCAGGATGGTACGTCAAGATTAGTTGACACTATGGATCTGAATGAAGAGTCTCGTTGATTGTGATGATGTAGAATTGGTCAAATTATTACTCCAGACCAGTTGTAGCCTGTATTCATTTACAAATGCCAGCCGAAATGGATATTGAACCAAACACGGGCCACCACTTGCCAGCCAATATTGTATTTACAATTAGCACTACTTGCGCTGCCACTTAAAGCGCGTGTCATTATACTGATTTGGATTTGTCTTGGTGGTGCAGAGAAGTGCTTTCCGGCTGTTTTATGTCCCCGGGAGCATGAATTTTGAGATTTGAATGTGCCGGTCTGTGGTTATCAGTTGGGCTTTACAAATATACTATGACACACACAGGCAAGAAGAATATACTAGTATAGATATCATGTCAAGAGCTGCTAAAGCCACACTGGCATTCAGTTGTTTTTTGACCGTGGGCACTGCTGTAGGCGTGTACTATTTAGCTGAAGAAGAGAAAGACGTAAGTTTTAGAAAAATTAAAGCAACGTACAAGAACAGATACTAACAAGAATCGGTTTTGAACTACCATATTATTTCAGGCGTTAAAATTAGGCCCAGTTAAAGATGCAGCAAGATTGGAAAGAAGACGTGTGCGTGAGTTGAATGCTAAACAACAGGCCAACCTGGTGGAGTTTGAGCAACAAAAGAAGCTAAGGCAAGAACTAGAGTCATCTCAGCCACTTAGTGGACATATTATTGAAGGTGTCGATAAAAGACTATAACTTTCTCAATTTTAATAGCTACTTGTAAATATTCATATATGTGTATCAAATATATATAAACCCCATTATGTATCAATCTGGTGAGCATATTCATGTTTTAATGTTAACAGTTTGAGTTCAATGGAAAATGATATTCACGTGCAATGAGTCACGTGTAAAATCGGAAGATTGATCCGAGCCTACGAGAGAGTTTAGTCGCAGTTTGCGACTCGATCAACCACCTTCGTTAACTCCACTATTACTTATCGATCGAGTCTTAGCAGTGTGACTCACTGACCATTGAATACAATCTTGTGGTTTGATAAGATGTCCTTTTTACAATCATTTGCAAGAAATTCATTAACTCAATCCAGAAAGCAATTTGTCAGAATGTCATCAACTAAATTAACTGCAATTACTTCAGCCAATGCTCCTCCAGCAGCAGCAGCTTACTCTCATGCTATCAAAGCCAATGGATTTGTTTACGTCTCTGGTCAAATTCCATTGAGACCAGATGGAAGTAGAGTTGAAGGTACTTTACAAGATCGTGCTGACCAAGTTATTCAAAATGCCCTTGCTATTTTGAAAGATTCCAACTCATCATTATCAAATATCGTCAAAATCAATGTTTTCTTAACCGATATGAGCAACTTTGCTGCTTTCAATGAAGTTTATGTCAAATACTTCAACGAACATAAGCCAGCTAGATCATGTGTCGCTGTTTCAGCTTTACCATTAGGCGTTGATGTTGAAATGGAAGTCGTTGCTGTTGAAAACTAAGTAGGTTAGATTCTCACTTCATTGTATATACATCTAATAAATTAAGAAATGCACTAATTGCAATGTCATTTATTAAAAAGTCAATAGCTAGAGCTTAAGGTATTCAATATTAAATTACAGTGTTCGGTATTACACCGATCCCTCAAACCAAAATTAACCTCACAGCTTTTTGGGAGAATAATGTGGGTGCGTATCCCTCAGCTGTAGTATTTACTGCAAACGCCATCTAATATCGATTATGAAGAGATGTAATTCTTGTCATTTCAACTCTAAAAGATCAAACGTCTCTCTAAATATTACTGATAAACGACGAAACCCCTTTTGCCAAATACATGAAAGACTTCAAAAGCAGAATAGCAGAAACTCTAATTAGACATCCGGACACCTGATACACTCAGACATTAGACCCTCACACCACACGTGACTTCCACTAAGGGTTACTAATGCCCTTCGCACTTCTGAAAATATTTGTGCCCTCCCCATAGTAAACCACATTATTGTGCTTCAGTAGGAGCGATCCTGGAAAATTTGCCAAACATGCGAGCTAACCAGTCACTCTGTTACTACTGCTCTGTAGACTCAGTGTTTAACAAAAGCTGTTGATCAAAAAGTACTGCTAATAATATAGTATACAAGCTTGCCTTTGATAAACTAGTTAAGGTAAATTATATAAAATGGCTCAAAGAGTTACTTTCAGAAGAAGAAACCCATGTATGTAATGAATATCAACGAACTATATCATCATTAAGCGTTCACTGTCAAGACAAGATTGATCACAATGAAATGTTGAAGATGTGAATTTGAAACAAGTCCAAAAATGAGAATGAAAGATGCGTAAATTTAATACATTTGTTGATTACTAGACGAAGAAATCGTTATAAACATCGAATAAAATTATAAAGATTGTCAACGACTACACAAGCTGTCAACAAGTGAAATTTTCAAATAGCTTTTCAGCTTTCAAGCAGTTGTCTCATCATGTGTACATAATCAGAAATGATCAAGGAACAATCTCTTTATCTTGAGAATTGTTCAGCAGCTCTTTCACTGGTGGCATTATACTGGATTTACATTGTAAATTGTTGAATCAATTTTAAAAATTTCAAATATCACTTATGAGACACAAAAACATATCATCACAACGAACTATTGAAAATGTAAACCTCTGTTTTTCCATTCTAATCTTTCAAATTATTGAGAAGAATACCAGATTTTGAAAGGTTTAGGAGAATTTTCAACTTGTGATCAAAAACATCAACTCACTTTGACAAAAATTCCCAGTTATCGACTAGCGAATAATTATACACGATCTTTCTCAATAGTCCCAATTATCGACTGATTTCATTTTTTCACAATTCCAACTTCATCGACATTTCAACGCTACAATGAATCATTATCAAAATACCATAAAATACTAACATTATACTTTTTAATTCTATAGACAACACCAAGTCCAACCAAATCAAGGTTGTTAAGACCCCAGGTGGAAAGCTAGTTGCTCAACACTTAAAGAAAATCGGTACCAGACCAAAGTGTGGTGACTGTGGTATCGCTTTAGCTGGTGTCTCTCAATTGAGACCAAGACAATACGCTTCCGTTTCTAAGACTCACAAGACAGTTTCAAGATCATACGGTGGTTCCAGATGTGCCAACTGTGTCAAGGAAAGAATCGTCAGAGCTTTCTTGATTGAAGAACAAAAGATCGTCAAGAAGGTCTTAAAGGACCAAGCTGAAAAGGAAAAGAAGGCTAAGAAATAGATAAACTAGCACCTAGTTTTATTTAGTTTTGTTTTACTTAAGAGTTTTACTTGCACCAAAATATGATAATAAATACTTAATATCTTGTTTTTTTAAAATTATTCCTGTACATGTAAAATAATGGAAGATGATTCTAATCCCATCCTATCCTTACTATGGCTGATAAGCATAGCATTACTTAGCACAATATCTCTCCTATCATCGGTCCCAATAATCTATAAAACAGTTCAATAACTTTGATACTGTAATGTACAGTATTAAAAGTTATGAAAACTATCAATTTTGCACGTGCCACGCATCACGTGAAATATGCTAATGACCGCGCAGAGAAATGAGAGAAAGGAGCACTTATCGGTCATTAGTTGGGGCACAATGAGAGGCTACGCTTCTGGCCTGATTCTAGCTGCTATCTGGTTTGGTGTGCTTTGTTGGTTTGATGGTTTAAGTACTATAAATACTCTATAACAACTGCTTGTCTATTTTTATAACTGTAATCATTACTCTCACAGTTTTGAACTATCATACCATTTGCCAAAACTGCTCTTCACTTACTTACTAAACCCCATCTTTCCTATCGGTCGCCCTTATCGTGATCAAGCAAGCGAACATTTGTTATCAATCAATACATCCCTCTTTAGACACCACTTTGATTATCAACGTCACCACTTCTATAAAATACGTATATCATGCTTTTGTCACTCAAGCCAAACACTATCAGCATCTTGAAGCGTACCAGAACGCTCGGTTCGGTTAGATACTCCTCTACCACCTCCACTTCAGCCGAAACTATAGAAGTGTCATCATCATCTGCTACCCAGCAATCCCAAGAAGTTGAAGAATCTGCGTTTAACAACTCCACTCAGTCTCAAAAAGGCTTGTTGATTGCTACCCCAACATCTCCTATCAATGAATACGAAAACTTGAACTTTGCAGCTTACTCCAAGCCAATGAAGATAAAAACAAAATACATCAACACGCTTCCAAAGGTCCCATCAACCTCTAATATTCAGAAGAATGAACTGATGCTAGATACCTTATTCAGCAGCTACCAACCTTTGTTGCAACCAATCAAACAAAACCATACCAAACTTCCAATCTCAGTCTCTTTGTCTCTTCCCCCAAAAAGGTTCAAGAAGGAGAAACTAAGAAGTTCTTTACAAAGTTCTTCAATCTTGAATGATCTTGAATCTTATAAAAGAATCAAAGCGGAGAATTCCAAAGAAAACTACAATCCATATTTCAGTAAATCTAAAAAGTTTACACCTATTTGTTCAATTTTCACAAACTCTGCCTTGAATACTCAGCAGCATAACTTAGAATTGTTCAATCTTCCGTTAAGTTATATTGAAAGTTTGAAACCATTCCAATGTTCAAACAAGCCAGGTTCTGAAAATTACAGAGATGACATGATATATATCAGAAAACTTGAAATTGAAGAGAAAAACTTGGCTCAAAAGAAATTGAACAAACTGAAGAGTGAGTCTGACTTACAGCTAGCAAAAAAAGGTTTGAAGAAATTGAATATTGACAATTTTGAAGAGTTTTTTGGTTTTAAATGAGGCTGTTGTGTCTTCATAAGATTCGGTTTAATCCCTTATTTATATTATGAACACTTCCAAAGACTGGTGCTATTATCATTATTTATTTATACTTTTTTCTTGATGGATTCAAAGTTTATTTGCGCATCATAATGTTTGCCTTTCTTCCTGCCTTTTATCATTTTTAAATAGTTTCTCCTTTTTTTAACGGTTTCTGAGCTCAACTGCTTCAGTTAACTCATCAGTATAAATACACGCCATTGATTTCAACTTCATTTGAAGGATAGTAACATTTTTCACGAGTAAAATTGGTAGACTTAAAGAATATTTCTTCAAATCAAAAGAGATATTGTCTGCAATACCAATCAAAAAATAAACTGAGATTATAGAAAACTGAGATAAAGAGTAATAAATGGGTTTCCGCAACGTGACCACAATAAATAGGTGTATTCTTAATGAGTTTTTGAAGCAGCAATACACACCTCTAATATTTGCTACATGAACGGCAAGAATATTTTAGCATCTAAGGGAGACTTTCGGGATATACCTCATCATCACAACAGTCAACCTGTCGCGCGGAAACTCGCCTTTGCACGACCAAATTTGAAAAAAAATTGGTTGGCAAGCGAACTTCAAGCTCAAATTATTTATTTGCCTGTGGAGGAAACAAGGATAACTGTTGGACTATCAAATAAATCATTCGGGTATCAAGAGAAGCATCAATCAGGATCTTCAAGTTGCATTATTGAGAGTTTCGAGTATTGTCTAGAGAGTTTTTCGGTGAAAGTGCTCTTGCATCAATATATTTAGAGATTTGAAAAAGTTATTACAGTTTCCATCAAAAATAGGTTGTTATACATCGTTTGACAACCAACTTAGTCACATACATACAATATTCCACCAAGACGATTTAAAAGAAAGATAGTGAGTAACGGTGGCTCTACAACCTTGAGTAAAAAACTCTCGTCCACAGTTACTCACTCTCACACCCAGGGTGATTACGATGATGAATTTTATGATTCTTACGACTCTAATGACAATGATAATGATGACGACAATTATGAGGAAGAATATACGTTTGAGTTTGATTTCAGTAAGGAATTGATTCAAAAATTTGACCCGATAAAGTTACACTCTGCTATATTCAAATTCTTACAAATTGTGAACCCAAAATCCGACACACCAGAAGTACAAGACAGACTATGGAAGTTATTTTCCACTTTAGCTACTCTATGCGATCCATACACACAACCCAGCGATACAGGAGAGATGAATGAGTATATACTCTCGATTGACCTTGTTTCAGATTTGGTTATTGCATTGGACTATCAAATTTACGAAAACAGCGAAGATACAAAATTCCCGTTGTTTGATATGGCTTTAGATCTAGGCCTTATCATTGAAAAATGTCTGAAAGCACTCAACTGTTACGATTACAATCAGTTGAGGAATGTAGATAACGATGAGGTTAATTGGATCGATAATCTAAAGAAATGGATACCTTGCGATACTTTATCGAACATAACCAACATGGCAACAGGGTTTCACAATCTCAGATTACTTTATTCTATATGCTCGGTTTCAGTTCTTGTGATTTACAAGCTATACAATAGAGGAAGCAGCATTCTATCATTGAATCCTTTCCTTTCTTTCTTGATCAAAATCTGGAAAAATCAAACACATGTGATATTACTGGGCTTAGGGATAGACCGTCGTGATGAGGAGTTGAATTTCCCAGGGTATCCTGAAGTGATCCGTTACGTTATAAAGGGCGCATCTGCTTTAAGATCAATCACAGCCATGATCTTGAATGGCGATTTCAAAGCCCGGTTACACGACTTAAAACACGAGTCGTTGAATAACTTCATGAACCCTTGGGGTAGAAAATGTGGCTCTGGTGCATTGTCTATTGATCTGCGAATATATGTAGCAGCTATGATATCATTAGGTGTTGAGATTGATGATGTTACCGCATTGCTGGATGGATTGGAGCCTGATGATAGATACGACGAAGACATTAAGTACATGTTTGAAATGGAGTTGGAAATGGATGGGGTTGAATATGACGAGTACCACAATCATCATAGCCGAAGCAGTGTGTACTACGACCATCATCACAATCTTCATAAATATCAACAGAACCCAGATCTCGATGACGGTGATAAAAGAAAAATCGTTCCAGTTGACGAAGAAGGTAATTGCCTATATGCCGAAGATGAAGAACAAGAGGAAGAGGATAGAGAGGAAGAATCTATTTTTGAGCGTCATCCCGATTGTCAATGTGTTTTTGATGATGACGAAGATGATGATGATCAGGACGATGATGAAGATGAATATGAATACGAGGAGCTGGAAGAAGATGATGAAATAGCCCTGGACGGAGTCAATGAAGCAGATAGAAGCTCTAAATCGACAAATAATAGAGGACTATTAGCTGTGAGATCATCTCTTGCCAAAAATATACAGTTTGATTCCGATGGCAGAGACTGGAGAGATATGCCAAGAGGTACCAACACAGAATTAAGCTCCGACTTTGTACAACTATTGAAAGAGTCTCAGGATGATCCAGAAGTGTTCATCACCTCCATGGATCTACTTGTCGCTGAAATATACTCGATGACCAAAGAGACTATCTCGGATAAAATGGGAGAGAAAATTATTCGCTCTGTTGCTTGGGTCGTCCGCTATGATTTCGAGGCTAGTTTGATGTCTAATGATGAGCGTGAAGAACGAAGTAACAACCCAGATATAAATCCCGATGAAATCTATTCGTGCATGGCAGACTCTCAAAATTTCGATAATATGATAAGGTTCAACCCGTCAATATCTTTCTGCATCATCGATGAACTGTTCATGGCCGAGGGATACAGAAGGGTATTGATTTGGTTTTTGACTCATATGGAGTTGAGCCAATGGCTTATCAACTACTTCCATGAGTTACTTGTTGGCTTGCGAGGCAATCCGGTTGATTCAAAGGATCCAAAATCAACGAGGTTCAACTTTAGTCGTGTAGGTGCGCTTTTACTATCTGATGTTGAAAAGTCAATGCTCCTACATGAGTTTTTCAGCAATGCTGTTGTTTATCTATCCAAAGGGACTTCTTATGATCAAGATGGGAATGAGGTTGATGACGAAACGTTAGTGGAAGTTGAGGGTGACTCTAGACCAATTACCAATAGAGCAAATGCCCAGAAAATGATGAAGATTATATGCTTGATGTTGAAGTCTTTGGAATCTAAAGGCGTTTTGAGGGTGAATGATCCAGAGTATCGTATCGAGATCCAGACATTGCTCGTACAATGGGTTGGTGCAGGTCTGGTGCCTGAAGCAAAAGAACTTTTCTTCAAGAGCAGTCAGGTTGACGAAAAAGATAGGGAACTGTCGTATTTGGAGCTAGAGGAGTTGAAACTGGAAAAGATGTTCAATGAAATTGGAGAATTAGACTTTTTCAAGATCTTTGCTATCAATTTTGAAAAAGGTAGTGCTGAATTTTTGATGATGCTCCTCAACTTGGGAAACTTTTATCTACGTAAGCGAGCTGAGATTCTACAATTTTTCAAAGACTTGAATAACGTTGACAAGGAGTTCAAAGGTAGTCAGCTTGTTAAGATTTGCGATTGCTTGTTTAAGAGTTTACACTTCTATTTGGGAACAAACAAGATTGATAAAGTGCTTTTGACCTTAAAGAGATTCAAATTGATCGATGATGTTAGTGATCCATTTGTGAATGACACTGTAAATAGGTACATAAATGATCTAGGAATGGATATTTTCCCAAGGCGGGAGCAAAGCGAGATTACTAATGCTGATAATGGAGAAGAAAAAGAAGACGAAGAAGAAGAACTTGAAGACGAAATCAAGCCTTCTGCAGCATTGGAGGATAAGAAGAAGAGTAAGAAGCTCAAAAAAAAAGGTAGAAAAGTATGATCAAACTTGATCATCACGCTAAATATAATATAATTATGATATCTCTATTAGTACACAAAAAATCAATCGTAGCTCTGTAGATATTAGTTTAGTCGTCTTTTTCAACCCATATGCTATCATCTAAGAAGTACAACCACGTGAATCCGTTCCAAGATGAAATTACACCAATACAACAAGTCATAGAATAAATCATCAACCTAACAAACTCTAGCCGCTGTAAGATTTCGAAATTTCGGCTTTGTATCTCCAACATTTGAACAAAACAGCACATTGGAATCAGCGCCACTATATATAACGAATTTAATCTATCAATGATGAACACTCTTCTAGCTAGGGTTGTACTAAAATGACTCACTTCGTTGAAACTGGTAGAAAACACTACAAACCAGACAAAGGTGAATAACGCTTTGAATAGCCATTCTGCTGACCCAAACAACAATGGGAAAAGGGAAACATAACCCGAAGCTGATAAAATCTGAAATAGTGGAAGAAGTTTTCTATCTTGAGCAACAATAAAGCTGAAAGGAATAATGACTAACATTATGGCTTTCTCGTGAACGTGCCAACCAAACAAGAAGGATGCCCAAGCACATAACGTCATCGAAGCTATAAATCTTTCAAATGAAGGATTCACTAGCAAAGGAATTAAGGACATGGCTTGATAAAACACAGTTAGTAAGAATGTATGATTTGGCTTAATATCTGGTAGTATCGAAAACTGCACGTCACCAACCAAGCCTCGCGTTAATGATGAAGTATGATTGACAGATTCAGAGGAGATGTTGAGCTTGAATACCAAGTGAACAAACTCACCAAACCCTGGAACTTTCGAAACAAGCTGAATCAAAACACGATCCATAAAAGAATAGACAGCCCAGATGTTTGGTGCCCAATAAGCATGAGTAAGACCTCTTGAAAAGGGGAACAGTCTAGATAATAACTGAGGGAGTACTCCGTAATACACAAATGGAGCAAATGCCACAACAAACACCGCAATAACAACAGAGCCTAGCTTCAGTAGGTTTTCCCATCTGATAAAGCCAATCAACTCTTTTGTACTCTTCGGTATAGTCAGTGGGTTGAGACAATATGCCGAAAACAAAAACACAAAGTAGGCAGGGGCAATATACAGGAATATGTGTTTGAAGCACAATAGCACGGCAAACCAAAATCCACACCAAAGATAGTTCTTAGTTTTAGCATTGGTAATAGACAATATGAGAATTCCAAAGAGAAACCCGTTATACTGGAAATGTATATGATCAACGATCATCAACCCAGGCGATAGAACAATAGAAGATGCAATAACGAAATTTCTTTTCTTCTCTTTCAGACTTCTACTTATATTGATAAATCGTTGTAAAGCAAGGAAAAGTACAATCTCACTCACAATCACACTTGATCTTTGAAAATAGACTGTAAGGTGACCATATCTACCAACGTCAACCAATTCTAAACAACCATCATCAACAACAACATGAGGGACAAATAATCCTATGAACCACTCAAAGTAGGCGAAAAATGGAGGATAGTCCAAAGTCCATTGATTTGTATTTTCGAGGTACCAATCACTTACAGGCAATAGACTTGTTATGCTCAACCAATTTCGATGCACATCAAAATCTGTTGAGTGGTAAGCAGGATATAGCAAGATTTTTAGTAGTGTTGTGGCGACCCATATGTTCCACAAGGAAAAATTGTACTGTGTCTTTTGTTGAGGATCTGGGTTCACAGATGAGCTCCGTTTGATCAATGGCTTAGGGACCATCGAAACTGTTGAATTGCCGTTTGCACAGATAGAACATTGAAGGAAAACACTGGACAGTCCTTTATGTTCCACCTTCATTCAACCTCTATTTCCATGCCACATCGGCTCGATCCAGTATCATATCTTTCTACCTTCTCGCTGACTCATTGCGTACGTCAGCCGGAAGTTGCACAGCCATACGAGAGGAGCAGAGCAGCACAAGGTGATGAGTGTGGTTGCCCCCCTTGAAGCCGAACCCTCTTTAGACATCAGCTTACTACAAGCAGAGTAATTTACGGAAGCATACTCTCAAAGCGACACCTACAGCAACCACTACGAGTACGTGAGTGCGGAGATCAAGATCAAGCGCAAGATAAAGACCAGAACTTCTTCTTTCCGGCAGTCTTTAAACACAAAATTAGATCTTCAACTCCTGTCTGCCTAGTTTCCGATCCCGCTTATCTACCGCTAGTTCTCACATTTTGTCACTTATTGGTTCCCCACCTTGATTGATTTTTTTCCAAAGGTGCTCTTTAATTTGGCACTGATATCAAGATAGTCCAACATCTTTCGATTCCATACTACCCTTTCACAGTTATACTCGAGACATCTCTCGAACGCAACATCATTTGTTTACATGGATAGCTAAAGTTCCCTCTGTTAACTAAGTCCGCTATTTTACTTGAATTGAGTCCATTAACTTCATCAGAAAAATTTGTTTCAAAATACAGCGTTCATTGATAGAGACACATCATACGTGGTTGCCGTTGACTATACTTAACTTCAATTTATTACCCTTTTCCAAGAAAACAATATTTGCATTATCATCATCAAAAATCTCACATTATTATTGATCAGTTATTCATCTTAATAAGGACTTACACTCTCCCGATCCACAAAATTTCTGACTTTTCCTTTTCTATTTTCGTTTTTATTGTTTCAGTTTCTTGTCTATTTTAACTTCACACTTCATGCCTTTTGTTCCATCAACAAGAAAACGGTTATCATTGACAAATAGTTCGACTAGCTTGGGACAGACCGGTTATTACGGAAATAACCAAACCAGAAATGGAACCAATGATACTAATGACACGAATTACAACTCTGCTTCTTCCTCCATTGTGACCTCCCCGGCAGAGCAACCGTTAACCTCAAATGGTTACCGTTCGCATAGAAGACAATCAAGCGATAGTAGCATAGAGGATGACATACCTTTATCGTTATCGTTTATGAGACGACCATCAAGATCCAGCTCGGTAGATCAGGATGTTGAACAGCTGATGAAGGTTAATACCCTTCTGAACTCAAAGTCAGAACTGAAGGCACCCGAAAATAATAACAGCAACGTATTTGACGATTCCAACGAGCCGACCAAAGACGGTTACTTTCCCAGTGTATCTTCTAACTGGTCTGATCATAACCCAAACAATCACGAACTGAGTCCCATTTCGATTCCCACCTCGCCTTCTTCTGCAGATGAGAGTAAGTATACATATACCCATCCATTGGTCAGAAAGAAATCAGGAGAGCTGGTCAAATCATCCTTGAAGCTCAATACATTGGGCGTTTCAAGCTCACTTCCTTCAACTCCAACTTACAAGCAGGTGCATTTTGGAGGTGCTGATGATGTTAAATTCTTCCGTGGAGCAGATAAACCAAGCTCAATAAGTGCTAACAATTCTCCATTTGTATCAGATGATGAAGATGACTACGATAGTGATGAAGATTACGATCAATCTTCATTTTACTTTGATTCTAATTTCCAGTCTGGTGACGTATATGCTTATTATCACACAATATATTCGGCTTCTAAAGAAGTTGTAGCCAACAAAACTCGAGCAAACGTGGAAAAGTTCAAAAAGCTAATAACAGGTTGGAACCTTGACACTAATGTATTCCCTAAGGTTTCATACAGAGATGAAATTGACAAGGAGACTCCCGTGTTTCTCGAAAGGTGCTTTTTGAATGTTGATAAGACCGAGTTACTGGGCCAGATTGCGGTGGCGAATATAGCTTTCCAGAAGACAGTAACTGTCAGATACTCATTTGATGATTGGAAGACAGTGATTGATGCCACCACCAGTTATACGCCTGAGATCCCAAGATTGTTGAAAAAGGCAAATTATGATAGGTTTGTGTTCAAGATTGACGTTCCATTACTATTCTCACAGTTTGCTGGATCCCATAGACATTCAATTGGTCATGATCCATATTTTGGAATGTGTATCAGGTACGTGGCCAATAGCCAGGAATTTTGGGACAACAATTACCATCAGAATTATACCCTTGCGTTCTACAGAGAGCCTAAACATGAACTTCAACAACGACGTCAATCGTCAAGAAGTACTGCTCACAATAGCTTGAATCGGAAACAACCAAAATCACCTTCTAACTCGTACTCTTCCACATTTCTGCGTAAGACAAAGAGCTTTGAAGACGCCACTTTAGCCGGTGTCAGTGCTGCATTATCAGACCAAATAGATTCTTCTGCCAAACTGCCATCTTCAGCTTCGTCCGAAACAACTTTGCATGACTTCTCCAGTTCGGATAAAGCGCAAACGTTGAGATCTGATCAAGAATTACCAAAATCTGATGAGAATGAGAAAGACAATCATTCTTTGTCACCTTCACAATCTGCTTCCAAGAACACAGATGATGACTTGAGTGATTCGCAACTATTGATGACCCCGTCCAAAAACTATGATACCCTATTTACGGGCTCTTCAGATTCCAACATCTCGCTTTTGAATAGCAACAGTATCAATTCTCCTGGATCGCCTTTGATTCTCAAAGACTCGTTTGCAACACCAACGTTTACAGACTTGATTCCACCATCAGCTGTGACATCCCATCAAAAGGGGAAAAACTCAAATGACCTTCTTTACGCATACCAACAGAAGTCAACAGGGTTGAGACCAAGAACCTTTGGGGATAACTCCGTGGATCAAAACCATACACAAGCTACAGCTAACATGTTGAATAGACCTTCAACTCCACCAGTTGATGAAGACCCATTGTCAACGTCTGAAACCAGCAGAGATGAAACATCCACAACAATTCCAGCCGATGAAAACGAGTCAAGTGATACTGCTCCAAATGAGTCTGGTATCAATTCAAAGCAGTATCAGGAAATGTTGAAAAAATACTGTTTTTTCCAAAGCCCAAGCACTGTGTCATCATTTTTGGAAAATGATCCCTCTGATAAGCCACCACTCAACAACTATGGTCATTCTTTCTACTGATCATTAAATCGATCCGTGTCGTTTTCAAATTAATATAAGAAATTACATTGGCTCCTAAATTTTTGCTACATATTTTAGAAAAATCCGTTTTACCCTAATTGACAATGATCAACAAGGAAGAGAAGATTTCATTATTTTCTATTTTTTCCACTCGAAATGTTCATTTTTCTTTTCAATTAATTTTATTTTATATTTGCCCTTCATGTCCCTTGATTTGATGCATATCTTGATTATCTTTGATAGATATGAAGAGGTAGTGCCAATCTCCATTCGCTACCGAGTCCTTTTTGCTATTTATCACTGTGTTCCCCAACTCTTTCGTTTTAATTCTTCGTGTTTATTTTTCTCTCATATTTGCTATCTTAACTGTTCTTTTCTTTTCTGACAACTTTACATATACACTCACCTAAGGACACCGGTGCTTCAGTTTTGTTTTATTTTGCATTATGACTACTATTTTATTTTGAACCTGATCTATCATACAGTGATAGTCTTGTAATTTATTCTTTGTTCATATCTAGTATAATAAATTTGGGTATTCTTATTCTTATTCTTATTTTTACTTGATTTACCTTAGTTCTTTGGATCATCCCCCATAAAATCTACTTAAATGTACTTCAATTACTGAGATTTTTGCGCACTTCTGAATAGCTACGGGAAAAGAGAAAAGTTTGGTGATGGAAAAAGTCAAATTATTATTTATTCGTTCATGAGTTGGCTCGATGGTATTTTCTAAAAAAATTTTCAGTAAAGTATAGGGAGTAAACCAATGATTTGAAGCAAAAAATATACACTTACAAAGTAATGTTATCATACATAATCAAAAAGGCTTAGCTAATTCTTTCTCTTCTTCTTACTAGGTTCATCAGCTTCATCTTCAATGTCGCTATCCACACCACTTAAGTCTTCATTGGCGTCAACAAAATCTCTTGTTTCATCTTCATCGTCACTGATGATATCATTATCATCGTATTCTCCCTCGTCATCATCATCATCATTGATTTGATCGTATTTACTTTTCAAACCCTTCATCTTTCTAGTTTGAAGTCTACTTAAATCTTGTAGACCAACATGAACCTTCGCCACTTTATCACCCATTGAATCGACATCAACGTTCTTTTTCTGTGATGGTTGCAATTGTTTAGGCACTTGATAAGCATCTTTTTCTGTTTCTGGATCAGGGTATTGATGTCTACCTATTTTGAAATCGAATCTTGGACCGATTTCTTCTAGTTCAACTCTTGGAAGTTTTGGTTCTTGAGATTTGTAAGTTTTCAATTTATACACTCTAAAGTAAACTAATGGAAGTTTAGACATTGAAGATTCATCATGATCATCTGATTCAATAGCAGATAATGTAATCACGTGCTGAAGACCTGAAACATCTTGAAGTTTGGATTCTTCACCACGGAAGAAATCCAAGAACATTGATTTGACTAATTTGAAAACAGGGTGTGAGTCAAACACTGGACCATTAAACACAAACATTGGCTTTAAACCAACTTGGAAAGTTAACTTCTTGAAATCCGAAAGTAATTTGAAGTTGTTCAAGACTTGTAATTCAATCATATCAAACACTTTGAAGTTGAACATTCTAACAAATGTCAAATTATTTGGTCTCTTTTTGTTACTATTAGTTAAAACGATCAAACTAGCATCATTTTTTTCACTGAAAAATTCCAATTTACTAGCATCTTCAAATGGCAAGACATCATTTTTCTTTGTGAATCTCTTGATATATGGTTTTTTGAAAGATGATAAATCAACAGTTATATCATGTAAAGCTTTGTTTGAGGTTTGACCGGGAACAAATAATGCTGTCTTTGTGTTTTCCACAATCTTTGGCAGTTTTTTGTCTAAAGCTCTCTTGGTACGAGCAGACTTTGGTTTCACTGTTCTAATCATTGTAATTATATAGTTATTATGTTATATGAAGTGATATATATATACTATCAAAGAACAAGATAAGAGACTTGTCACATATACAGTACTAGTACAAATACAAAAAAAAAAAAAAAATTCTGAAAAAAAAAAAAAAAAAAAAATTTCCAAAATCCCAGTTTAACAGGTGAATGAAATGTCCCGTTTAACAAGGGAAGGAACACATCGAATTTCCTTCGAAATTGAAAATAAATTCAATAAACACAACAAGAAGAACAAGTACAAGAAAGGTTTAAGGGTATAACTCAGTCTTGGAGACACACAATTTGGGCATCAACTTGAGAAAAATAACGTTATGTTTTCGGTAAGCAGATTGAAAAGCTCTCCGAGTAAGAGTACTGGCCATGTCGCATCTTCTGTGGACTCCATTGGTGACAGTTCAAGAGCATTACCACTACTAGGAGAATCAGATCACTTTAAGATCTTCAAAAGACATTCAAATCTACCTAGACTTAAACAAGATGAAATCATCTTCTATGGAAATACAGATGATTCCACAAAGAACAGTATTTTGATAACTAGTGAAAAAGTGTTGATTTATAGTTACACTTCAAACGAGGTGAATCCTGCAAGTTTTGAATTTGAGTATTTGAAAAACGACTTTGGAATCTTACCACAAGTCAAATTGATTCCTAATACTATCAATGAGCTTCAGCCTGGTTTGGTAGTTGTTGACTCGATTACGGGAATTGTGAGGTTTGTTGAAAGCATTAGCTTAGCTCCATCTTTGGATATTTTAAATAACGAACATGAGATGAAACTTAGATTAGCAAATGGAGAGTTTGTTACAATGACTGAATATTTCGAAGACATTGGACTGGTATTGGCTACAAATCATCGGAAGGTTCATGTGGTTACTTTTGTTGATCAATTCGGTAAAGTCAGTTTGAACTCAACTGATATTCAAAACCCAAAATCCTTTCTCAGTTTCTTCGGAGGGGGCAGTGGTTATGATTTAGAGAGATACGATGATGCTAATAAAATAATTGCAATCAAATGTCTTTCTCAGAGCTTGCTACGTAAGAAGTTACTTATCCAGGATGAGGATGGGAAATTCAGCTGTTTTGAATGTGTTAAGAATAATACTCCTCAGTTGGCGATCCAAGCCAATATCAAATCATTTTTGCAGCCATTCATTGATCAATTATATTCATCGTACAATGCTTTCAAGATCAAGGATTTAGAACCATGGGGTGATGACTACCTAATCTTAGGTTGCGTCGAGGTTTCGAATCAGCAATCTGCTTTAATCTTATTTAGAGTGGGAATTGCATCTTACGATGATGTCAAGGTCCATTCATGCTATCAAATTACAACGATTACTACCAGCGAGAAATATCCCAAGTTACATTTATTGAACAATGGCTCCGTAGCTGCGATTGCCACCAATGATTCAATTGCGTTGACTGATCTCACAACTGATGATACAGACAAGAGATGGGAGGATTTTGTTAACTTCAAGAGCAGTGTTAATGTTTTTGGATTTGGCTTGGAAGGTAACAATTCAATAAATATCCTTACAGGATCCGGTATATATAAAGTTGACATATCATCTGCAGGTAGCAAGCTAACCCCTAAGCTGTTTGTCAAATCGCACATTGAACAAGCATTGAAGTTTGAAGATGGTTCAAACCCTTTGAATTTTAATTTCCATAATTTAAAATCAGAAATACTAAGTGAAGATATTGAAGGAGCTATATATCAGATATCAGATGATATTTTGACAAATAAGTCTGCTGTATTAGCAAAATTTTCCACTGTTGATTCAAGTCTTGATAAGAAAGTGGAAGTTATGAATAATTTATGTCAGTTTGTGTCAAATAATTTCAGTCTTGGGTCTGATTTGAAATTACTACTCGTCAACACTGCCGAAAAGTTGAATCTATCCAAAGAACTTTACCATCTGATTGGTAACTCTGAGTTATCAGATATACTGACCGATATCATCAGAGATGATTTCAATCAATCCTTATCAGAATTCTTCACTGAGTCGGTTCAGTCGATTCTGGAGTTGATTTCAAAGTTGATTTTAAAATCTATCGAAACCGAGGAGGAGGTTACTAATTTAGTAGACTTCAGCAGCCTATTAAGCAATCTTTTCACCAGTGGTTATGTTGTCACAGAGCAAAACATTAGATCTAAATTATTAAACTTGAATTATGCTGAAGTTATGCAAATACACCCTCTTTTCTTAGACTCAATCCATATTTTGCATGAGGTAAACAGAGTGTTAAAAAGGTTGGCAAGTACTTACTCAAGTCAGTTGGAAAGTTCAGTTGAAATTGAATTGAAAATCAAACTGAATGAAATTGTTTTGAATTTATCATTTTTCTTATACTATTCAACAAATAATATGATACAGTATCTTTCAACAAGAGAACCAACCAGTGAGTACACTGAATTGATTGACAACTTCCGTTCTTTCTTAGATAGCAACAAATCTGGTTGGATTGATATTTTCATAATTTCCAGAAAACAACAAGACATAATGCCATTAGCTGAGTTTTTTGAAGATCTAGAAGGCTTATGTCAATGCTTAGAAAGTGAAAGAATGTTAATTACTGATATTGAAAATCCAATCATGATGATCAACTATCAAAATGAGGTTGAAATTAAGTTCGAAGGCTATTTCTCTAAGTTTGGATATGAGTTTGCAGAAACATTATTCAACTATTATATCAAGACACACAAGATCAATCTTATATTAACACAATTCCATCAATATCAAGAATATTTGAATAGATTTTTAGAATCCAGCTACCGAACTCTAAGGTTCTCGTGGATTCTAGATATGAATGATGAGAATTATTACCAAGTTGCGATGAAGTTGATCAAATATGTTTCATTGGCAAAAGAAGAAACTGTTGAAAATAAAAAGTTGCAATTAAACTTGGCAAAATTATCATTGATTGCACTAGATGAAGATAAGGAGGAAATTCAAATATGTTTGGACGAGATTGAGAGTAAGATACGTCTTGTTGATTTACAAATCAATTATGAGTCAATAGTCAGAAACTTGACTAGTGGTACTGATGAATCTCTATCAATTGATAAGTTGATAACTGGATCAGACTATCTTTTCAAAAATCAACTTACCTCATTTCAAACTGAATTATACAAAATCATTACCAAGCTGACTTCCAGAATAGAGTTATCTTTGATCGAGATAGTTCAATTATTAACGCTAATCAATTTTGATTCGTGCAATTTTGAAAGTTTTGATAACTTGTTCAAACTACTAAGTATTTTGAAGGAAAGCTTCTCCGAGTCTCCATTACAATCCAATGGAAAACTACAAAACTATAAAGTTTCAGTTTTGGAGAAATTGATATGGAAGAGATTATTACTAACCACAGATTGGACCAAGATGTTGAAAACTTATGAAATTCCAAACACAAACTTTTATAAAGTGATGACCAATCTGACAAATTATCAAATCGATAAGCCACATTCAATAGATAGCTTATCTACCACTAGTGATGAATTGACATTATTGGAGATTGATTATAGTCTGTTGGATGACTTTAAGAAGGAGGATGAACTATTATCAAGATTAAACAATGAGGTAGATTTACAAAAATGGTTAGTTATGAAATACTAGAGATGAATATTTTAGTTGACTGCTTTGTTGATTGATTATATATACGAAGACTGTCGTCAGTCTTCCAGGAATGTTATATAATGTATCTATATCAATTTGTTTTATTATTAGATTGATTGATGAATCTCAAATCACCTGTATTATTAACATTGTAGTTTTAATCGTGTCGCGATGGATCGAGAACGTGTACTAGAGTTATATATAGCACCTCGAACCTGATAAATAATTAGAATTGATCGTTTCCCAGTTGAAAGCTGTCTGCGTGAACCTGCATGACTTGCATGACAAGTAGTGAGTGATAGTTGGTTCAACTCTTATCAACAACTTTCAAATCTTTGTCTAACTTACAACGGACTAACCTTTCAGTCATAGGCTTATCGTCCCCATCACCCTCCTGTTCGTTTTCTTTATAACTCATCAACGAATTCGAAGCTAAACTTATAGCTCTTATGACTTGTAACCAATTACCGGTAACTTTCTCAATGGATTCAGACTCACTATCTAGATTTTCTAACTGATTTCCAAAATCTATTAATTTTTCATTCAAATTCACAGTTAACTCATTGATTTTTTTCAAGTTCTCAAGTTCAGTTTTCTTCTGTATTAGCTTTGTGTGTAACTGACTAGAATCCATCTTGCAATCTACTTCCCTACGACTCCTTGTACAAGATAAGTAGATTAGTTTGTTCAAGTGAACAAACACACTCAAAAACAACTGAAAATGGAGACGCGTTTTTGAACCAAAATCGACGCGTCGTTCGTCTAATCGGACTGATCGCTTGTTTACTTTTATTGTAGTAAACAACTTACCCTTTCACTATCTCACCTCTAAATACAGCTTATTAGCACTTCACACTTGTTATTACATATATAAAGTGAAGAAAACCATAGTTTTCATTGACTTATATAATGGCTAAACTAGTCACTAAGCCAACTCTGTTGAAAACGGTGCCTTTGGCCCCACCTCAACCTTCAACGGTAAACAATAACAACAATAACATAAACAACATAAACGACAACAACAACAACAATCAGATCTCAAGACTACCCGACTTTGAGCCTTCGCAATACCAGCAACTACCAAGGCAATCCTTGAGACCAGTTACAGCATCTACATCAGCTTCATCAACAACAAAAGCATCTGCAATCATGATTCAATCGATGCAAAAGAGATTCACACAACAAAATAGATCATTAGCTTTGAGAAATGCAGAGTATTTATCACGTATATCAAAGTTAGAAGATGAGAACTCAAAGCTACAAAGGGACAACCTTCGACTACACAATGACAGAATAAAGTATCAAGCAATTGTGGAAACATATGTTAAGAATCTTGTATCTAATTTTGACTTCAAATTCAAAGAATTAGGATCAGAACTTTATGAATTTCAAAGAGCTGTTTGTTCTGGGAATCATGGAAATAATTATACAAATGAAACAAGTCGAAAAATAGAGATACCTGCTTTGGACATCAATATGTTTGATTTAGGAAGTAGAAGAAAAAGTACTATATTTCAGGCAAATAAGTACGTTGCACCGCAATTAAATGACGGAACTACAAATGAAAGAGAAGACGATGGCGGGGACGATGATGATGGCTTGGGTGATGGGTTTGATGTTATTCAAGAAGTTGAAGAAGAAGAACAGCCAATTAGCAAACACGTTCAAATAAAGGAGACATTGCATGATGATATTGTAAAGCAGGTGACTACGATGCCAACTCAAGAAAAGATTATACAACAAACTGAAAGTGCAATGAATAAGCTTGGGGCTGAACGAGAGTTAGAGCCAGAAGTAGAAGCACAAGCAGAATCTGCACCAGAACCAGAAGCAGAAACACAAACAATGACAGCATCTTCCGAACTACAGGAATTCACAGCTCAAACAACAAATAGTGACAAGCAACAAGATCAAGTTGAACATCCGTTGGAGATGAACAAAAATCACCCTTCAAAGAAAGAAGCTAATGAGGATACTTCATCATCTGATATGAATATCGATTCAGAATCATCAATTATAATCACTTCTGTCAATGAGTTTCAAAGATCACCTGCAAAATCACATGAAAAATCACATGAAAAATCACATGAAAAATCAAATGAAAATTCAACGGAAGAAACACATGAAAAATCTTCTGAAAAATCCGAACAACAACTTTCAACAACTCCACAATCTCTAGATTCAAAACCAAAATCAACTAGATCAAATAGAAGACATTCTCTTGCATTTCAGGTGCCTGTCTCGTGGCAGGCACCATCCACAGAACCTTTCTCAGTTTTCACTTTGGATAATGATGATGAAGTAATTGGTAGACGTAGAAGAAGAAAATCAGTTAGCTACCAACAGCCTTCATTACGTAAAAAGATGAGAAGAACAAGTGATAAATTTGTTGATGCTGTAGTTGATCCTACACCTGAACCAAGCAGAATAGTTTCAAAACCTAAGGAGAGTAATGCTGATAAGGAAAATATAATCAATCAAAAAGGTATCAATATTACTAAAAGAAAAAGAAATGTTCTTCAAGAAGTTAATAAAAATAGCATCAATGTGACGAAGACTGAAAAATCGGTATTTGAAATTGGTGATGTTGATTCAATCGAGAAGGAAAATAAACTAGAATCCAAAAGTCTGAAAGAACGTAGACGAAGTTTAAGTCATAATATCAAGAATAGAAGGCATAGTGTAAATATATAAGAAATATTAAATAAATATTGTTTAAAAAAAGCACGAATTTCATTAAAAAAGAGTAAAAAAAGCATAGCGACAGAAGTAATACATAAAAAGTAGTTACATACATTTATTAATCAAACACTCATTTTCATCTTGATAGGACCATAAGGATTATAGTCAACAACTTCAAAATCTTCAAATTTGAAATCATCAATATTATCAACCTTTCTCTTTATATTTAAAGTTGGGAAACTTCTAGGTATTCTCAACATTTGTTCTTTCAAAGCATCAACATGATCGCAATAAACATGGGAATCACCCATAGTATGAATGAATTCACCAGGTTCCATATCAACAACATGTGCAATCATATAAGTTAATAAAGCATAAGATGCAATATTAAAAGGAACTCCTAATCCCATATCACATGATCTTTGATACATAATACAAGATAATTTAGGTTTTTGATTTTCACCTTTTGGGAAATTAACATAAAATTGGCAAAAAACATGACATGGTGGTAATGCCATATCTTTAAAAGCAGGTGGATTCCAAGCACTTAGAATGATTCTTCTATCATATGGATTTGTTTTTAAAGTTTCAATAATTTTAGCTAATTGATCATAACCTTTACCTGTATAATCGGAATCACAATCTTCATAATCAGCACCAAAATGTCTCCATTGAAATCCATAAACAGGACCCAAATCACCTTCTCTTCTATGCGTTAAACCAAGTGAATCTAAATATTCTTTGCTACCATTACCTTCCCAAATTTTAACACCTTTTTCAGATAATTTTTTAGCATCTGTACAACCTGAAACAAACCATAAAAGTTCATGTAGGATACCTTTAAAGAAAACCCTTTTAGTTGTAAGTAAAGGAAATTTTCCATCAGATAGATCAAATCTTAATTGAGGTGGTGCAAATAATGAGTATGTACCTGTACCTGTTCTATCTGGTCTATGCTCACCTTGCTCAAGGATACGCTGACATAGATCTAGGTACGCTTGTTCTTGTAAGTTGGCTGGGGAATCGGATGTCATTTCTATATGCTTGAATTAGATGGTAGCCTACCTTAGTTCGACTGAAGTGATGATATCTAAACATATTTCTAGCGGAGATAATAATCACATCGCCAAAACACGCTTACACACTATATAGAGAGAGACGCGTTAATCGAAAACCACTGCACGTGACTGACATACACGTGACAAGCATAAAATTCAAACACCCGTGCACCAATCAAAGTCAGCAAATAAGAAGCCGCTGATTAGCTTGTAATTGTGTCTTTGCACGACATTTTTCATTTTCTTTCATTTGACGATTGTTCGATCTCTAATTGGCTGTTAATCTCGCCGGCAAGTTCCATAGTGCCACGCCAGCCAAACATACAAAACTGCCCGGTGACTCCACCGCGAAGAAAACTTTTCCCGCCAAAATCAGTTAGTTAGCTAATAATTAGTGTGAGTGAGAGTGCACACTGTTAGCGAGTGAGAGTGAGTGAGTGAGTGAGTGAGAGTGTTTGTGTACAGTGAGTGAGTGAGTGAGTGAGTGAGTGTGCCTGTTGGTTGGTTTGTTGCGCAACACCTTTGTTTTATTTTCACCTTGATTGAATTATCTTATTCCTTTGTTATCACTATTGAAACCTTCATATCTTCATCCAAATCAACTCAATTCATAATCATGTTCTCTCAATTTGGTTCCGCTTTCAAGCGTTCTTTGAATGCTGTATGTATAAATAATTCACAACAAACTTGAGCATAATGCTCAACCAATGATGCCAATGAGAGAGAAAATAATTACTATTCAATGCCATCAAGAAAAACAAACATTTTATGATCCATTTTTCAATCCACAAATAACCATATCAAACACAATATCAAACTTATAACAACATCGTATTCCCATCATTGAGACAATTGCATCTCGTTTAATGGAGAAAAAAACCTTTTCAAGGCTGTTTATAGCTGTCTATGTCGATTATCAATAGATGTCTGACCGTCTCACTACCCACCACTATTGGGAACATTTAACTACATCTATGAACATCTACTATAGTATATAATGATTCGACTCTTGCACTTCATCATCCGTTTCACTCTACTATTATTGATCATCCTCAACTTGATACTCTCGCTGTTACTCTTTTTTTCCTCGATCCTCATTGGCTAAAAAAAAAAAAATCAAAAAAAATTGCAAGTTATACATTGCAAGTTATACATATTGAATCTTTGAATACTAACATTACTTTTAATTTTTGAATAGAAAGCTTTCTCATCTACTGCTAAAACTGAAGTTACTTCAAGTACGAAAAAGATTATCAATGGTGCAGTTGCTGCAACAGGTTTAACTGCTGCTTATGTCTTATACCAAGATTCTCAAACTGCTCAAGCTATGACAGCTGCTGAACATGGTTTACATCCACCAGCTTATGGTTGGTCTCACAATGGTATGTTTGATACTTTTGATCATGCATCCATTAGAAGAGGTTTCCACGTTTATAGAGAAGTTTGTGCTGCTTGTCATTCCCTTGATAGAGTTGCATGGAGAACTTTAGTTGGTGTTTCTCACACCAACAGTGAAGTTCGTGAAATGTGTGAAGAATTCGAATATGATGATGAACCTGATGATCAAGGTAATCCAAGAAAGAGACCAGGTAAATTAGCAGATAAAATCCCAGGTCCATATGCTAATGAACAAGCTGCTAGATCCGCTAATCAAGGTGCTTTACCACCAGATTTATCATTAATTGTTAAAGCTAGACATGGTGCTTGTGATTACATCTTTGCATTATTAACTGGTTACCCAGATGAACCACCAGCAGGTGTTGTTTTACCACCAGGTGCTAACTATAATCCATACTTCCCAGGTGGTTCTATTGCTATGGGTAGAGTTTTGTTTGATGGTTTAGTTGAATATGATGATGGTACTGAAGCTACTACATCTCAAATGGCTAAGGATGTTACTACATTCTTGAATTGGGCTGCTGAACCAGAACATGATGAAAGAAAGAGATTAGGTACCAAAGCATTGGTTATCTGTACTGCTTTGTATTTCGTTTCCGTTTGGGTCAAGAAATTCAAGTGGGCTCCAATTAAACACAGAAAGATTACTTTCAACCCACCAAAAAAATAAATGAAATAATTTGAACAATTATTAGCATTATGATCATCATTCATCGCCAACAAAATCACAATCACAATCACCATCCTCATCTACATCATCTTTACATTCAACTCCACCTGACCTATTAATATCTCCATCTTATTTATCAACTCTATTCAAAGGAAGAGGAAGATGAAAATATCAATTGAAAGAAGAAATAGTAAAGAAAATCAAAAAAAAAAAAAAAAATAGAAATAAAAATAATTAAAGGAAAATTCATTGTCGAATAATAATATTTAAATTCATGATGTTAAACTAGAAACGGTTTCTGTTTGTTTGTTTTCTTATTTTCGTTTACGTTTTCGTTTTTGTTTTTGTTTTAGTTTTTTTTCTTGTTTGTACTTTCACAATTTCCATTATAGAATTCAATCCCCTTGTTTATTTTCTCAAAAAGTCACATTTACTAAATATCTCATAAAAAAACCAAAAACGAAAGCAAAAGCGGAAAGCAATATCTGTTTAATATCAGAATTTTCTTACTGTTTACATAGATACCTTTTAGATTATAATAAAGGAAAGTTTATATTCAGTGAAATATCATTTTTCTCGATATGTTCTCATTTACATTTACTGTTTTTATCTTTTTTATGCTTTTTCTTTACTTTTGAACTCTTTTTTTGTCATGTTCTAACTTTATCATCACATTTTTTATATTAACCTTTGAACCATTTCTGTTTCTTTATTACTACTATTATATAAGTTAAATCTTTATTTCCATAAAAGCAGATCAGCGACGCAAATTCAGTAAAACTTGATCGACGCGTCGAATCTCAATTCATACGCTGAGCCATTCAAGTGTGTATTATTTACCTATACGAGTAACACAAACAGTGTGTTTGAAGCGTGTTGGTGTCTCTGTATCACTAGAAGACTACGATTTAACGAGCTATCTTGAAAAGTAGTGCAACGGGATACTATCCTAACAAAAACAGCTGGACACTCACATAGCATTTATCTGTATAAGTGAGAAACAAAGATATTTGAAAAGTGCACACTTCGTATCGTACATATCTTTGAAGCTAGTTGACTAGCAGACCGACATACGAAAATACAGGTGTGAGTTCTAGTAATGACCACTACAAACACAGACTTGAACTCAAATCTGAATTTCAGATCGGATTTGAACTCATTGGATCCAAATCAACAATCGATACTTGTATCAACTATAATCAACAAGCCAAATGCATTCATATCAATATTAGACCATTTACCGTGTGATATAATACGTAGTTTATGGTTGATTCAATTTTTAAACTTAAGATGCAGCCAGATCAAAGATGAATTAAATTCAATATTGATTGAATTACCAAAATTGAAGAAAAATCCAGTATCAATAAATGTTGTTAACGTTAATGTTAATGTTAATGTGGGGATTGGTAGTGAATTTGAAAATGCGGGTGATGAGGGTTTGAGGCGAGAGAATGATCTTAAAGGTATGGTGGCTGACTTGAAAGAAAATAAATGTGGTCAAAAGTATTCTACGAAAGTTGGTCAAGGTAAAGCTGGAGTTAAATTGACAAATTATAATACATTGTTCAAACGTATGGTGACACTTCGTCATCATCTTTATCGAATCTCAAATGAAATAATAGCGGAATCAAAACATCTATCAACCATATTGTCGAATCATCAATCGATCATCGAAAATGATTTACAAATAATGGATACGCTACAAATCCATCAAAAAGTATCAGAGAGTAATTCTAGAAATATGGAAGCCTTTAATAAATTCAAGCTGGACTTTTTAGCTAAAACTGGTGATCTATCCAAGGCTAATAATAATATCGATCTTGGCTCAAATATTGAGAGTTCAAGGGAACAAAGCTTGGATATCAAACCGGCTATTAACTTATCCACTCCAAGTGAATCACCTCAACCACTACAAAGCTCAACAATCATCAAGATTAAACCAACAAAGATTAAGATTATCAAAAAGCAACAACAACAACCACAACAACAACAACCTATAATTCAACCACAACCAAAAAAAGCAACTCCAAAGAAAGAAAAACAGGCATCTCTACCTCCATCAAATATACCATCAAGAGAGCCAACACCAACTCCACCAATCACAGCAGACGACTACGAAACAGAAGAGTTATATTGTGTGTGTCGTGGTCCATCAACAGGTCGTATGATTGCTTGTGATAACCCGACTTGTAAATATGAATGGTTTCACTATAAGTGTGTTGGAATATATAAAGATCCAGAACCTAATAAACGTTGGTTTTGTAGTATTCTATGTGAAACTGAATATTGGGAGAGAATCAATCGTAAAAGGGCATTAAGTATGTCGAAAAAGAGAAAGAAGAGAAAGAAGAAGGCTAAGACTGGGAAAGTGATCAAAAGAATGCAATATTAGTTATTGAAGATGAATGAAAGTTCTCTTTGCCATGTATTATAATGTATATTTATCGAATTTGTACTAAATAAGTTTGTAACAAGATAGTTTTAATTTTCACCGCCTGAAAATTCACTTATTTATGACAGTTACCAATTCTTGTAACTTTACACAAACTACTTACCCAACGAAAGGGAGTAAGTTGATAGTGGTACATAGTACTGAATGTAAAGACATGAGTTACATAAAGCCAAGGATCAATTGTAGATTCATGTCTTCCAAGATACCTAGACCCAAATTTATTACCCTAGATGCATACAATACAATCTACAAACCTATTACGAAGCTCTCGGAACAATATAACAAAATAACATCAAGTTATTCATCATCATTACAGATCCCTGAAGATGAATTTCTGAAAAAATTTGGGAAATCATTCAAAACAATCAACTCAAAATATCCGAACTATGGGAAGGCTACAAATTTATCAATACGGCAGTTTTGGAGAGAGATATTACATCATTTATATGAACCTTACAATATCAATGCCAAATTATCAGACACAGAATTCAATCAAATGTGTGATTTGATAATCACCCATTTTGAAACAGATAAAGCATATTGTGTGTTTCCTGATGTTGTCCCATTTTTGAAACAATGTCAGTCAAAAGGTATAGTGACTTGTATTGCAAGTAATGCAGATTCTAGAGTGACTAAGCTTATCGTTGATGTGTTTCAACTTGGGAAATTCTTCAAAAACACAATATTCCTCTCATATAATTTGGGTGTATCCAAACCTGATACTAAATTTTTTGAGCTTATTTTCGAAAATTTAGAAGTCACTCAAGGATGTAAGATTGATAAGTTGGATGTTTGGCATGTTGGTGATGAGTATGACAAAGATGTGGTTGGCGCTTTAGGATTCGGACTTGGTGGTATCTTGATCGATAGGGAGTTTGAGACTAAATACCTTCAAGAAAGCGACAACGTAAAAATCAAACAGTTGGAAAGTCGACTATTTGTTGTTAATAGTTTGCTTGACTTGATTGAATTGTTTGATCTGAAGGAGTAGGATTATTTGATAAAAAAAGTATATGAATGTCACGAATAATAAGTTAACACGTATTTATTTAAAAGTTTACAGTAACAAGAAAAAGATACAGAAAAAAAAAATACCCAACAGTCTTTTATAGGGGAAAAATAATACAAAGACTATAACAAATGATGAAAGCAGAAAAGTTTACCAACTTGAAAAAACATGTCATTTAGAAAATCATCCAGACACCCAATCCAATCAACACAAACGAAACAATAGCAGTCACAATACCTGCACCAACTTTGTCTTTTTTGATTACCGTAATCTCATTCACATTTGTACTTGTAGTGGCATCTTGACCAGAAGAATAATCAATATTTGATGAACCTCCCTTTTCCATTGTATATGGAGCATCAAATTCATCAATTAATAGATTTTGCATCACTTCCAAGGCAGAAATTTGCTCACCTAATCCATACCATCCATCCCAACTACCGTATCCCCAATTTTGACCACAGGTATGACCATCAGAACCACCAGAACATGAGATTGCAGCACCTTTTGCAGAGGCAGTTATAATAGTCATGATTTGGTCATGATAATCTGGAACTAATTTTGCTGTTAAACCTAAACATCTTGAAAAAATCGACTTGAAAGATCTTTGATCGTTATTACAAGTACCTGAAACCTCACATTGTCTTTCATAGATGATTGGATCACTTGAAGAGTTTAAAAAGATCGAGATACCGTTATAGTAACGACCAACTTCAGTTAACCACGTTTCATCTTCAGTGTAATTGTATAAGTAAGCTGAACCAGCTAATAATAAACCATAACTATAAGTCCATTCAGAAGTGGATATGGTGGAACAATTGTTGGTACCAATATTAGCACCATCATAAACAGAATAACTATCACCATTTAAAGTAACAAAATTAACGTCTCTTAACCAATCATGAACCTCTTCAGCAACAGTAACATATGTATCATTTTGAGTATATCTAGCCAATCTAGCAGCGATATGGAATAAAGATGCATTACTAATGGTATTCTTATAGTCGTAACCAGTGTTTAAAGAGAAGATTTGCCATCTTAATCCACCACCACAGTTCTCTGTGTCCCATCTAGCCCACATAGTGGTATACACTGCCTGAGCATATGAAATCCAAGATTCAGAATCATCATCTCCAGTAGGATTAGTGAAATTTCTTTCAGCTGCTCCCAAAACAGCAAAACCCCAAAAGGCTTGATCATCATTACCTTCGGTGGAACTTTGGTTGGTTGGAATATAATCATTATCATCACCCTTTTGAGCGATCAAAGCATCGTAAAGGATTTTTTCGTAAGTATCATTCTGGCAGAAATACCAAGTATCAAGCATTCCTCCAAAAACTTCACCAGCTTCCCACCAATAGTAAGGAGCTTGAAACATACCCACAACACCACCATATCTGATACCCTCATAATAATCCATGATACCATTCGTGATCAAAGTTGCAGCCGAACAGATCGAATCCTGTGAGGTGGTATCAAGTGTCAGAGCATTTGTTGTTGCCGCTAAGGCCAATATAAGTATGTTAAGCAGCATCATAACTGGCTATTTAGATATGTGATTCTTGATGCTGTACTTTTGTCTGGTCTAAAACTCAAGACTTGTTGTAATCTACAGATCCATGTGGATCAGAGGATGCCTAAAAATAAACACACACACACACACACACACCCAAAGGACAGGGCTCTGAAAGAAAGACATGGCGCAGCTGAAAAACTTCCGTACACCATTTTCTGAAATTTCTGACATTTCTAAAATTTCAATACATCTTTGCACCACAATTTGAAACGTCCCGATTTGGTAATCCCGCCGTTTCGCCTTTTCTTCTTTTAGCTGGGGGCAAATACCGGCTTCCCCATACCAATTTCCCTCTTTGCCTCCAATTTCCTTTTGTCTATCTACTATACCTCACTAAGCGGTACTGAACTCATACTTGATATATCAGTGTTTCTGCTCAAGACTATAGTTCCGTTTGGTTTCTATTTGAATATCTTAACACTTTATTACCCAATTCCATCCCTTAATTCTCTGATTCACCTCTTCCGACCCGCTTATCTTATCTTATCTTATCTATTGCTGCCGATATTTGTTCTCCAAAATGTCTGCACCACCCCCACCAAATGATGAAGAGTCTACACTCAAATTGATTACAGTGAAGGCAACATTTCCAAAGTCATTGATGTTCGACGAACACAAGACTCAGTTCGTCACTTTCTCTGGTAATCTATTGACAAAGAAACATCTTGTTAATCAATTGTTAGACAATTTGCCACCAAATGAATTAAAGCTACTATTATCTTCCATCCATTATTCTCAAGTCACCTTGTTAAGAAAGTCAAAGAAGAAGGCTTCATATGTGGTTTTAAATGATGCTAATGATTTCGCCTATCTAAAGAGAAGCTTAACTGTCAAAAGCCACTTGAAATTGATCGTTGAATTACCAATTAAGCCAACTAATCCAAAAAAGAGCGCCAGCGTTACCCAAGTTGAACCTGTTTTGAAAGGATTGAATGTTAATGATGAACCTTCTTTGAGTGATGTTGCCAAGTTGTTAAAGAGTGTTGAAGAAATGTTCAACGGTAAAGAGTTACCATCATCTTCTATTTCTTTGAAAAAATTGAGTAACTCTATCTCTGAGAATCTTACTAGCTCCGACCTTTTCAAAAATTTATCTAGTTTGATTGAAGTGAACTTGTCTAAAATTATGAAAAGAATTGATGAATTGAAGCAACAGCAACTAGATGAATTGAATAAGCATCAAAACCAACATCAGAGCCAACAACAGCAACAAAATCAACAACAATTCGAACGCACATCCTATTCACATTTGATACACAGAAACATCATTTGTGATGGTTGCGATAAGGTTATTGTTGGTATCAGATACAAGTGTATCGATTGTGACGATTATGATTTATGCTCCACTTGCGAAGCTAAGGAGTTTGAGTCGGTGTCTCATAAGAAATTCCACACTATGTGCAAGATGAAAACAACATCAAAACCAAACTTTTTATTCGTTGACGTCCCAACAACCACTTATTTGGATGATGTTAAAATTCGTGCTTCATCTGATGATGATGCAACAATGTCGGATTCTTCGGACGATTGCGCCGACAATAACCTTGATGAATTGAAGTTGAAGTCCTGTAAGTTTGACTCGTTAATGGATGCAATCAAAGAATTTGATGACGAGGATTCCAAGATTGAATTATTATTGAACTTGTACGATAAATTTGTCAAAGGTGAAAAGAGTTCAGAAGTTTTGGAACTTAAGTGCCAGTTTAAAAATCCAAGACTATTAGAGCTTTACTTCAAGAATTCAACTTCACATGATTTGAAGGCTCCAAATTTGGAGGTTTTCTTTACTAATGGTAGCACCCTGGCCACTTCATTAACTCCAAATGTTTTCAAAGCCGAAACTGGCCGTGCATTCTTGATCATGTCTAACAATTTGAATATCAAAGATTTCGAAAGTGGAGAACTACTTACAAAAATGATTGTCAAATCTGGTGATTTATCATTTGCTTGCAATAACTTTAGCTTTACAAATGGTCTTCTTACAGGGTCTTTATCCAAGAGTGAAGAAAGCGAGAATGCCATGGACATGGATGTTAATGAGGATGACGAGCCTGCAATGAGTGACTCACAAGAAGCTTACAAGTATACTGATAGCGCATCATCGGTCGCTTGCACAGAGTCAGAATCAGACGAAGCATCAACCTTATATCCAAGTGATTCGTCATCAGGTTCAATCCAGAAGAGCACTCCATCATGTGACGACTTACCTTCTCCTATTATCCCAGCTGTTGTTCATACTGGTGTTTTGACAGTTTCACAATTGAATAACGATGATGAATTATCAACAAACTCATCGGAGAGCGATGTTTCTTCTGTTGAGGATCTAAGCAATTCTGCAGCGAACGGGGCTACAATTGAGAGTTCAGTCACCACTTTGAAATTCCCATCTATTGAGGCTTCTGTTTCCACAAGCTCATTTGTGTCTGCTCGTGATGATGATCAAGATGAGACCACCGAGGAAAGTGATAAGGATGAGGATGAGGATCACGAGACTGAACTTGATAATGATGACTTGACATCCAACACTGCTTCTGGTGTGGACACTGAAGAAGAGGAAGGATTCCATTCTGTTGGAGCTGACGATATTGAGGATGATCTCGATTCATTGATTGAAGATTACGATATTCTTTCGAATAGTGAGTTCGAAGAGTAGCTTGTTGAGGTCATCAATCATACTCCGCTTGTTTTTGGGTTTGTTTTGTTTTGTCGCCGGTTGGGGGTAATTTGTTTACGGTTTGGTATCGATCTTTTTTGTTTTGTGGGATTACCTTCTTAATTCTTTATATATGACCGAGCTCGTTCTCTTTTTTCTGTTAGCCATTTTTGCTATTTTAGTCGAATGCTTCTAGCAGCTCCATTTTTTTTTTCTTTTCTATCAGAAGCCCACATCGTTTTATTATTGTTTTATTGTTTTACCCAAGATTTGAAATCTTATGGGGAGTTATAGTTGAAGCCACATTATTTTTATTATAAATTTTCGTTGTAATTTAATGACCAAGCACTACATTATTCTTTTGTCTGAATACTTCATGTGTTTAGGAGAAAAGTATATAGCTGAAAAAGAGAAAAATTAAACGAAGAAATAGAAAGAAATCGGGGAAAAAAGCTGAAAGCTCCAAGTTAAATTAATTGCCCACTGCATTTATAAAGCATATCTGAAGGCTGGATTTTCTTTGTCGGTCATATCACCGAAAGATAGCTTATTGTCATCTTCATCGATCACCATTCCTTCTTGGGCAGCATCTTTGGCTTTATTTCTTCTCAGGTAGATGAAGAATAACGCCACAGGACTCAAGGTTGATATTAGATAAGTACCAACCATCATTCTCTTTGCGGTCATATATGTTGGTGCCTCTGAACCTAAGAACGCTTGTGGACCAATCATATTACCAGCACAGAAACCAACCAAGAAAACAGTGTTACATGTTATCTTTTTAGTATGACCCGCAACATTGGTGGAAACCACAGATGACAAACATGCCCATGATGCAGTTGTCAAATAGGTGAGGTAATAACCGGTTAGTTGAGCAGCTGATTCAGGTGCGTATGCTAGCATACAGATACCTGTGTAAACGAGAGAATTAATTAAGAAACCGGTGAGTAATCTTGAAGGAAGCAAGTACTTGTTCAAGTAAGCAAATGCTAATGGGAACACGATATCGATACCAGATCCAACCATATTCATTAGCAATGCGTTACCTGTCGTGAAACCAAATTGATTCTTTAATAGCTTGGAACCAAAGTTACCAATACCACCATTGGTAATACCATAACCAAGCATGAAGAAGAAAAATAGGTAAGTACATGGATCCTTGGCGGCTTCAACTAGTTGTGACATCTTGAATTGCTGATTACCAAAACCAGTTCTGTTAGATCTAACTCTTTCAACGACATATTTTTTCTCGACATCATTTAAGAACCAAGCTTTAGTTGGAACATCAGGTAGATGGATGGCAGAAAGAATACCACAAGTAATTGTGATAACACCACAAACAATATACAATAATCTCCATGGAGCCAATGAATATGAGTCTTCATGTGTATAGAAGTGATAAGCAATACCTGATCCCATCATGGTACCGAAACCTTGCAATCCCAACCAGACACCACATCTGATATACTGCTCTTCCTTACGGTACCATTGTGAAGTCATGATCATGTAAGCTGGATCCATGAATGATTCAAAGACACCCAAGAGAGTACGACACAACAAGAAAGTTGGAGCACTCTGACATGCACCGTGACAACATATGACAATACCCCACATGACAACAGCAAAGGCTAAAACTTTGCTTAAAGGTAATCTTTGCAAGAACATGTTAGCTGGGTATTCAAAGACCAAGTAACCTAGATAAAAAGATGAAGCAACCCAAGAGTACTCCAATGAACTCATTTTCAAATCTTCAGTTAAACCAACAATAGAAGCATATGAGTTTGTAGCTTTATCCATAAGTTGACAAGTCATAAGTAAGCACATCATTGGTAGCACCAAAAAATCGATCTTTAGTAAAACTTTCTTTTCAATTTCAGGGTCAAGCACCATACCCTCTGTCCCCAAAGCATATTCGAAAGCTTGATCAACTTCTTTCAACTCTTCAGAGGATAGAACAGTTGTTAAACCAAGCTTGACTTCAGGTCTTTTCTCATCGCTAACACTAATTTCGGTATCAGACATTTTGTTGAATCGAGTATTCTTGCCTAATATTTACTAATGGTTAAGGAACGAATGGAAGCATTTAAGAACGAAAAAATAAATGAGATATCAGAACTCTTTATATAGATGCAGTGGGGGAAGTATTCTGTGTATAAGATAGATAGCGCTTTTTTAGCTAGATAAGTAAAGATAGAGAGACAATTTCACACATCTGGACTAATGACACAAACAAAAATCACCATCTTCAATGCATAGAGATCAAAGAGTGTTCTTCAACATTCGCAATCATTGCCAAATGGGAACGAAAGCGATTGTTGTAAATCCACACTCATTGTTCTCTAAGGTCCCTGTATTGTTGATTGTGCCTCTTGTTTATTGTAACGGACATTATTTGATGGTTGAAGGCTTGATTTCGATCCTTTCGATCCCGAACACAGAGGTTCTTGGGGAACTGCGGCTTATGAGTGGGGGTCAATCCTATCAGATAAGGCTACAATACATTGAACGAAGTTTCCAGTGGAGGTGAAAATTTACCGATCTGATCGGTAGGACGGGATTATTGTGTTCTGGTTCTGAATCACAAATACATTTGATAGATTCCGTTGCCAATATCAATTAGCAAATCGGGTAATAACTAGCGCTTTAAACTGGGTTGTTTAATCAGTAAGAGACCTATTGGCGATAGGGCTTAATCGCAGATGGAAGAAGGAAAACGACTACAACTAATATATTGTTTTGATTTTTATAGTTGAGGTGATATCATATATGCCTATACACTCGAAAGTATACTATGATGAAACGAATGGTGAATTTCTTATAGTATCTGTAACTTCCTGAGAGTCACCGATCATTCTTGGAGCACTACCAGTGTCGGCAGACAATTCAACTTTCTCTTTCCAAGACCATTTTGAAACTAATTCAGGATCTAATTTCCCTGCCATGAAGTCAACGACCTTGTCACCAATTATGGAGACAAACTTCCACGCATGAGCTGAGCCACCTGTAGCCATCAAAACGTTCTTCAGTTTAGGATGGTTGTCAATCAGAAAGTTAGCAGAAGGAGTTTGTGTCAACCAACAAAGCTTGGTTCTATCAAAAGGTCTGTCAGCCAAAGTTGGGAAAATTTCCTTCATATTTTCTCTTAATGCGTGTTCTGCATCTTGAGGAATCCAATCGCTTGGGTTTGTCATCAAAGTTCTAGGATAAGAGATAGTAACGCTTTTTGTCTCAGATAAAGGTTCAGGATTGGCAACAACCACAGTGTTTTTATACCCTGCAGATCTTCTTAAGATTTTGATTTCACCTTCATATGGAGGAAAGGTGTTAATACCAGTTGACAAATTTGTAGTGATGGCCATATTTTTCCATTGCTCTTCTTCTTGAGGGGTAACTTTGTACCAAGCAACTTCAATTGCTGAACTCTTACAGATACCTTCTAAATCAACAAGCTTCGAACTCCAGGCACCAGCAGCAACAACAACAAGATCTGATAATAAAGTAGTACCTTCAATAAACTTAACACCTTTTGCCTCGTTAGTTCCTTCGTGATACGAGATTGATTCGACCTCTTTGAAAGTAAAGCAGATGTTGTCAAAAGTCTTTGCACGCTCATAGTAGGCTTTCATACTTTTAGCGGCATCAATAAAACCATTTGACAAATTACAGTATCCTTTGTTCCACCACGATTCTCTACCTAGCTCTTCTGGAGTCTTTGGTTCATAATTCTGACCATGGATCAATTTGAACACTTCAGCATTATTGTTGGTGTAGATCATCTTTTCAGGATGTCCTTCGTTAACTTTTTCAGCTGAAATTTTACCAGTTCTGAAAATTTCTTCCCATCTGTCCTTCTTACCGTCGTACACGAATGACATACCGCATGGATGAAAAAATGGAGAAATATCTGGATCGGCTTTTATAATCTCCATAGCCTGGTATGCCAGTTCGTAGTAAACAGGATCCTTGTAATCAATTCTCAAACAACGGGTTGTGTCCACACTAGTTCCATCTGGAACTGGTGGTTCGTAACGATCAACAACATCAATTTTGGTATTTGGATATCTAGTAGCTAGAGATATTGCCGTTGAAATACCAAATATACCTGCACCAATAATAATAACATGATCTGGTACTCCCATTTTTGATGATTTAGTATATTTTCTTTGTTTAACTCAACAGGATGAACTGTGCTGACTGTTGTGAGAATGTTGGGAATTCATGAAATACAAATACTTTATACTCCACTGAGATTGGCATTGAAGCCGTTCTCACTCCCAGTTGTGTTTACTTCTCTTGAAATGCAAAAGTATGATCACCGCTGTACTTAGACCGCAAAATTATATCTTTTTCCTCGGGAACTCCAGACGCATAAAACCTGTCACAAGTGTTATCGCTCTTGTTGCTTTTCTACATTTGGAAATTAAAGCGACAACGATCGCCTCTTGCTCCCAAGGGGATATTGCAACTCACAGCTCTTAGGATGGAAACTTAGCTTAGCTGATCTCTGTTTTTGATTTGGACACCAATATCATGGTCTTCGATTGGTTATACAATTGTTCGGGGGTTCGGTTTTAGCTATCATGAAGCAAGACAAAATGGGCCATTGGGCTTCAGCATTGATTAGATTGTGTTACACCCTTTGATTCCACCACTTACGGCTTAGACTTTTTTCACTACAGTTAGATTCAGTTGAAGTTATGAATTTTTTCAAAAATCCATATGAGGTTTTTAATTCCATTTAGTTTTGCAGAAGGATCTTTACGGAAAGCTGTATAAGTTTCAAGTTTTCGAATTTTGATAAAATCTAAAAAAATTGGGTAGTCATTTACAAATGAGACTTTAGAAGGTCTTTGGTAATCTTGTAATCCTCAGGAACTGATAACACCTGCTTATCATAGGCTCTTGCGCTCGATAATCCTTCTCTCAAACCGTTGGGGTCTTTTTCAAAGTCCTTCGAGTATCTCCACTTGAAGAGATCAGTGTAAAAGTTTTGACGTCCTTCAATCTTGTCCACCAAGAATTGGCCTAGCACTGGCAGCATTTTGAAGGCATGGCCAGAACCACCACAAGCCACAAACAAACCTTTCTTGTTTGGAACATAATCGTATAAGTAGTCGTTATTGATCGTATCAGTATACCATAATATTTTGCTCTCAAATTTCAAATTGGCCTCAACTAGATCAGGGAAGAAGATTGTCAACCAGTCCTTAACCTGGTCGACAATGTGTCTAGTTAAGTATTTGAAAGGTGGATTGCTATTGACAGTCTTTGGAATTGAAACTACTCTACCATTATCCAGCTTGACAGGGTTGGTGTACTTTGTTTGTCTGATGATCATCTTCATGTAACCTTCAGGCTCACTAATTGGAAACATGAACATACCAGCCATTTGTTCATGCTCTCTGGAGTGACCCGTTTTCCATCCAATCATTGGGAAATTCTTGGAGTTGTATTTAATCCTCAAATCCTTACGATCTTCAGGAATCTTGAAAACAATGATGTTACCACCAGTACCTTCATTTATACCGTCTAGTTCAGGAACCAATGATGTTGACCATGGGCCACAATTGATAACAACCAAATCCGCAACATGTCTTTTTCCATCTTCAGTGACAATCCCACCAACCTCAGTTTGCGCAGTGTCGTTATATATGAAATGTTTGAAAGTACCTTTCTTACCTCCTAGAACGAATTTGACTCCCATAGTTCTACATAAGTAGTTAGCGTACTGACAAGCTCTAGAAGCATACAGGACACCGGATGTTGAATCCAAAGCACCTTCAAGCTGTGGCAAAGTAGTGGCTTTCAAGTTTCTCGCCCAGTTCATCTTTGATGCGAAACCAGAAGCATTTGCTCTCTTGACATCAGCCTCGTTGTTGATATCAAATCTCAAAGCTGACAATCCTTCCTTTGCATAATTATCTCTGGAGGCTAGCTCTTCCCATCCAATCTGATCATCTAGTCTAAGCATACCACACAAGTCCAGAATCCTTAAATCAGTGTAATTCTTAGCTTCATCAGGTGGCAAGAGACCAATATCTCTATCCCATTTTTGCCATATCTCGAAAGCTTTGAACGCCAGATCTTGATAATGTTTCTTCTCTGCGTACTGAGCCCTGAAAACTTTGTTCAAATCAGCAGAAGCAGTGTCGGCACCTTCAAGCAAAGTATAATGGTTGCTATTCATATCCAATCTGTCAAAAACAGTGATATCAGTATAACCATTTTGAGCTAGGTGTAAAGCGTTGGATAATCCAAACACCCCAGCTCCAACGATAATAATTTTGGAGTCTTTCTTTATAGACATGATGATGTTTATTTCTTGTTCGTTTGACAGCTACCAAGTTTCTAGCTGTTCAATCATTACAAAAGAAAATCAGGTAAAAAAGGTGCAGAATACTGGTATTTTATGGTGTTATATCCAAATTCCAGTAATGGTATACTATATCTTTGCAGCGAAGCACTACTTTATTTTGAGTCTAATGTCAATACCAAATGTCCGCTTATCATCACCCTTCTTGTCAGGATTCGCAGAAATTTCCGAAAGCGGAATAAAATGCGCATAATTTGAGATCGCACTTCCGCAATTTCAAAGCGCAACGGTTCCCTGATTTGGAGATAAGCGGCGAAGTCTCATTAGTTTGGAAGCAAGCTAGCTGGATGGCTAGTTGACCTTCGATTTACAGATACTTCTACCAGGCAAAGTGATTCAAGCTAGACTTTTACAGTAAACGGAGTATTTAGAAGGTACATATAGAGTGTGATCATAGCGGACATAAACAATATTAAGGTAAATAACTGAGATCAGTAATTAGGAACATAAACAGATTACTATTAAATGTTTTTTCGACAAATGTTTCCAATCCACAAAAGTGCTCCCTTCGGGATTGAGCTTCCAAACTTGTTCTAGTAAAGAAACACAAGTCTTGATCATGCTCTTCTTTGTGAGGTTATATAAGCTTAACAACTCTGTTTTATACCACTCCCTTTTACCTCTCGAAACCAAATCAACACCGAGTAAGAATAAAGCCAGATGGAAGACTGTTGAATTTTTTGCTTCCTCTTGACTTGAAGTTTTGTAATACTCAAAAAGATTTACCGCTTCTGCCAATAATAATTTGACTGTAAAGACTGTTTTTGGAGATAGGGAGATCTGTCTGTAGATCGATTGATATAAGTATAAACTTGAAGCATGTAATGCAAATCGAAGCTGAAGTTGATGCAGCATTGAAATGTTTGGAGGAAAATCACCATTGAGTGCCAAATCGATTTCTCTTTCCAATGAATCAGACTCTTGAAGTACCATTTCAAGGTTTGCCGAACTAACAGACTCGTAGTTACCATATATTTTTAAAGATGTATCGCTACCTTTGTGATTGGCATCATATGAAATAGCAGCTAAGTTTTGAAGCAACGTTATATGCCCATATATGCCGACGACTTGTTTCATATCGCTGAGGCTTAAACGAGAAGAGCAGTTAAAGTTGTCAAAAAATTCCATTTGATCGCTATAATCTAGAATATAGAAAAAGTCTTTAAGGCTCAAAGGATCACCACACTCAAGTTCATTCATCAGAAACGATCTCCCAACTGAGAAATGAGTCAACAAAAGTTTTAGCAAACATACACCTGTGACATTACTTGCGAGCTTAGTTACTCCTCCTCTTAAAGAAACCAAATTTTGACCCAACGTTATTAATTTACCATATAGAGAACCGTTAGCACCATTTATAACCTCGATTGTTAGCAACAAAAGAACCAAATAGATAGTATGGTCACAACAAACAGATGTAAGGTATATCAGTCTTTGTTGAAGCTCAGCCAAAACACCCAGATGTATATCCTTCATTGGGCCTTTCATTGAAATAAGAAACTCAGTATGGTTAGCTTCATCCGACATCCGGTCATAGTATGCAACAAGCAATACTGATTTGAGAACGGTAATATTTCCAAGGATTAACGGTAAGCACACCTTGAGTACATTGATACTACTTGGCTTTGTTGGATCTCTCTCTTGGCAGACATTACAAAAATGTTTGAACAAATCATCAGCAAACTCTCTAGTTATAGTATCAGGCAGGTTAACAAAACTTTCGGCCTTGTCATCATTAGTGACAGCTGCCTCTTGGATAAAAACGACATTTTTCAGCTTTGCAATGTCAATACTTAAATCAGTGGCTTCTAAGTCTCTATTTAGGTCAACAGAGTTAGACGGTGATACTATCGACGCCGTCGAAGACATTGGAGTGGAAATCCAAGGTGAAATATTTGATCGAGAAACATTTTGCTCTTGTTTGAATAGCTCGCTATCTTTGGCTAGTCTAACTCTGTCTTTGTCAACATCGCATGGATAGGAATCAACCAATTGCACTCTCGTAGCTGACAGAATGAAGTCATAGAGTGAGAAGTTGCTATCTAAAATAGCTTCATCATTGTAAACGGTAATTTGTTCAGTATCATCGTGAACTGTTGGTGTAGAGTTTGATGTCTGAATAATCTTGCGTGTTGGTAAATAGACTACTGGGATCCCAGTTCCGGATAACTCATTGAAGGCATCTTGAACTGATTTCGGTGGAGAATTTGGAGTTATCATGGACTTTGTATCTCTTGCAACAACCGAAGGAGGAGTGGTTGTGTCACTCATCTTATTCAAAGATTTCGGCGATGTAGAAACAAAGTCTATTAGTGGTGGGAAACTTCTTTGTGATGATGACTTCTCAATCTTCTCGATTCTTGTCTTTCTCCTTTGCTGACCAGTATATTGAACAATATGGACTGATTCAATTATACATTCGATTCCTCTCTTTTCACAGTAGTTGCATCTTGAACCATCTCCGTCACACCTTTTCTTTCTTCTTTTACATTCTGCACAACGCTTCTTCTTAAGTGCTTGCTGAGTGGTGGGGAAAGCAACGGCAGACTGAGGAGCAGGTCTTGCCAAACTTGAGGTCATTCTTAGAATCTGGCTTTTTCCGTACTTATGAGAAACTTGTACTGTGAAAGATAGTTGAGAACAGAGATCTACACATGGCTGTCGAATGAATAAATTGATCCCTTGATCTCTACTCCATAGTTCACCAAATATTCAAGCTTGGCCGATCTACCACTAAAGTGTTTGTTTTCCAGATAAGTAGCCATCAGTCCGGAAACCTTGATAACTGGATTGCGGCGCATCAAATTATCCGCTCTTTCTGAGCTATGCTGTGCAAAGGTGTCGGTATTTTAGTTATTAATCGCTGAGTAATCTTTTTCTGATATTTCACGTTATCTCGGTCTTATGCCCAGTTAGTCCGTAAAAGCGAACCTCGTTCCTAAGATTTTTTATTGGCACTTTTGCTTATTTTTTTAAATTGAAACTGAACCGCTTAGCAGCTAATTTTTGGAGACAACTTTAAGAGAGACTTGTTCTTCTCTAAAGTGATTAACAGAACTTGTATGCGTGATTTCTTTTGAGCAATGAATTTTCTGAAAAGCCTGGTGAAAGGGACACCACCAGATCCCACCTCTAAAGTCGCTGAGATCTTACCTATCTCGCATGAGCCGTCATCTTGCAACCCATCGCTTTGCCACCACAGCTATTCTACCAACTGTTTCAAATTGGATGCTGCAGCAGAAGTAGAACCGCTATGGGAAACTGCAGATTCTGCCGATTTGCATTTACTGGTGTCTACGGAATCAACAGATTGGCAACGTGACCCATTTGATGCCCCAGGTACCGTGCTAGGCACAATCAAGAATGTGTTGAATGAAGGAGAAAAGATCAAAAAGTTAGGTCTGAAATTAAGAATCAGTGCCACGTCTTTGCCTCTGAAAGATAATGAAGAGTATGCAATCTATAAAGACCAACAGAAATGTGATATCCTAGTCATGCCTTGGTTTATCTGGATGAAGGGGATCACGAGTGCCAACTTCGAAAATACGTTGGTAGAATTGCTCACAATACTAAATGATGGTCAAGATAACTTGCCTTCCAACATTGGTGATGTTACTATTGAAAAGGATCCAGCGAGATCATACGTCTTTTTATGTTCTCACAGAACTAGAGATAAGAAGTGTGGGATCACTGCTCCGATAATGAAGAAGGAGTTCGATTCAAACTTGAGAGATCTTGGACTGTATCGTGATATTGGTGACAACCGTCCAGGTGGAGTGAATGTCGTTTTCATTAATCATGTTGGAGGACACAAGTTTGCCGCAAACATTCTCATATATAACAAGGGTGGAGAGTTCATATGGTATGCAAGATGCACACCGTTGAATGTCAAACCAATAATTGACGAGGCTGTTCTCAAAGGTACAGTTTTTCCTGAATTGGCAAGAAATGTACAAAAATACGCATCTATAAACTGGTAGTTTTTTTTAAATTACTGAAACTATTCTCGACTACGAAAAACGTGATAATTTATATAGATCAATGAGGTGCTTTTTTCTAATACTTAAATACTATAATATAATGCAATGGGTACATTTTAGATTGATCAGAGTTCGTCTCTAACTTCTTTGAAAGTTTCATCTGTGAAACAGCTTTGGAAGTATTTCAAGATGTTCAGTCTGTAAACGGTCGAATCTTTAGCATCTTGACTAATGTTATCATCTAGTATAGCAGTTAATCTAACAACTTCGTTATTAACAAAGTCATATGGCCCGTTAACAAGAGAATTAATAACTCTAATGTAGTATTTGATCTCAAGAAGTTTGGTTTTATCATTCACTTCTTTCAAAGCAGCAACAACATTTCTCACCATAGATGATCTCTTACGAACATCAACACCAGCAAATTTACAGATAACATCGTCAACCTCGTGTAAGATACCAGCATCTTCATCTAAATTACCATCAGCTCCTCTAGAAGTGTTGATCTTCTTATTCACATATGATATCAAATCTGGTAAGTCTCTTCTACCTTCATAAAATTCAGGGTTATCTAAGTCACCATCATTGATAAATAGAACGGTTGGGAAGGATTTGATTTCATACTTGCTCTTGAGCCAATCGGTTGGTTCATCACCGGTAGTCTGAACTTCACTGATCAAAAATCTGTCAACATCAGCATGGAACACGTCAGCTAATTTTTTCCAAGTAGGAAGGAAATCTTTACAGTGGCCACACCAGTCAGCAGTGAAAACAATAAACGCTGATTTTCCCTTGTTTTGCACCATTCTTTCGATCGAACCATCGTGTAATTGAACAACCTTGGAAGGACCAGAATATGATCCCGCAGCTTTGACACCAGTCAGTTCACTTATGAATTTGGTGAAAGTTTCTAGATCTCTTGATGCTTCAAATGCAACAGGACTTGTTGGATTTTCCTTGTTGAAAAACAATAAAGTTGGGAAGCCTTGGATCCCAAACATGGATCCAGCCTTTCTATTGATATCAGCATCGATCTTGACAATTTGAATGTCTTCTTTGTCTTTATATGAGTCAGATAAAGTATCCCAAACAGGAGCCAAATTCTTACAATGGCCACACCAAGAAGCGTAGAACTCAACAAATGAATGTTTACCAGATTTGAACACAATATCCTCGAAGTTAGTGTCATCTGCAATAATGACCTCGGCTGATGCTAGTAGTGCTCTGGCTAAGAACACAAACAAGAAGCTGTAGGACTGAGAGAGCTTCATCTTTTCAAGACAGTTAAAAAATACAATTGATTGTCTAAAAAGAGGCAATTCTTATGGAGATACAACTAAGTAGAGTCATGAAATTAGGAACAGTTATGAACAACAGTCGGTCTCTCTGGCCGTACCACATTATGGAACAAGGAGAACTGACTCGCCGTAGTTGCCTTTCTGAAATTCTTGAGGCGTCGAGCGACGCGACTTGACATGACGCGTCGATTTAGATCTTTCCAAGCACACACTTCCAAATGTAAAACGAGCCCGATGGAGACTAGCATTTTGAAAACTGATAAGAAAGGTACTGAACCGTACTGAATACCATCCAATCAACACATATGTCGAACGATCCAAAGAACACCTCAGTGATACAAGATGATGACGACGAGCCTGATGAATGGTATGTGCTTCCGCTTGAACTACTGAATTTCTACTAGTCGATACTAACATAAACCTTCTTTATAGGGACAAGCGAATCAACAAAACTGGATGTGCAGGTAAGTAGTTGTCTTATTTCTTATACTACAAGGAATTTGTCCACCGTTTACAACTCATGACTTATGTTTTACTAACAAATCAAACTATCGATATTTTATTAGAGGAGAACTTGAAGTTGCAGTTGTGCCATGCCGATACAAATGACTGGAGGAAATGCTTGGATGAAGTACGTATGATTTTCAAATGAGACTCTTTCACAAGATACTAACTAATATTAATCTCTTTAGATGACTGCGTTCCGTACCTGTTGGCAGGCACAATCGAACAACGAAAGAACTGCCACAAAAAACAACGACATATCCAATTTTTGAGAACTTTTTTCTCCCTCTGACCTGTATAAAATATTGCTTTTCACTTGATCAACCGTTCAAAGAGAACAGTAGCTATAAAATTTCCTTGTTTTTATAAAGTATAGAGTATACATTAGATGAGATTGATAATGAAGTGACTTTTGTAAAATGAGCTTATCCTGATATAAACTACTTACCGATGATGTCATATATTATGTCATTCTTATGTAAATTATTTACTTGGTGCGCTCTCTCGTGTTGGTGAGATGACCCACATAACGTAAACAAATGTTTATAAGTACTAAAAAGGGTGCCCGTGGACCTTATGAAATACCTGATATAGTAGAACCATATATTCAAATAACTGTTCATCATGAACGATTTGCCCCGTGTCCCCGGGCCTCAACAGCTTGACGTGGAGAGATTGCGATCTTTGAAAAAGGTTAGAGACGCATGGCAATCTATTATAGAGAGGTACTCTGCACTAAATGAGGATGAGCAAGGAGACGTTGTTGATATGAGAACAGGTGATGTGATTGAAGATTCAGGACATCTTCGATCTATGACTGACTCATCGCAAATACCCGGTAACGTATGGAAGAGCTTGTTGGATGCGGAGAAGGATGAGAAAAGACAGATAACGGATGATGAAGAGAAAGAAGTAATTGATCTTACGATGTCGCCTACAAAGAAGCGTAAGGCATTTGGATTTGCAATCTCTTCTCCAGAAAAGTCGTTCACTTCAATATCTATACTAACGGATTCAGAGGAAGATGGGTACGAAGGACTGCAAAATTTTGACAAATACTTTTCACGTCACAGGGCCTCCCCTCGAAGAACAACAAGATCCACGGTTGCTCAAAAGGATAATTTGAGAATTGGTGGGCTCTCAGAAGCAGAACATCGACCATCCATAACACAAGAAAAACTCCCCAAGGAAATCAAAACCTCACCAACAAAAGCAATGCGTCCAGCATTGTCATCTAACCTTGAAAATGATCCATTGAAGCTTACGTCCCCAAGATACAGTAACGAATCATTTTCACAACCAAGCACACAACTATACAGATCACTACCTCCTGGAGCGATGGGTACGATGATCACGCCCACCAAAATTCGAAGATTCAAGGAGGCTGTTTCATTGCAAAAGATAAGCAAAGATCGTGGGAACGAAAAATTGAAGAGACTTATCTGGAATAACAAAAAAGATAAGAATGTTGAGTCTGGAGATATATTCTGGTTGACTGATGGGAAGAGTATCCCAATATCGGAGAGTCCTTCTTCGGAGGAGGATGAAATCGTAAAGTCAGAAGGTTTTGTTAGCGAGGATGACGATGTACAATTTATTGGGGAATCAAGCAATGCTACACCACTACGATATGCAATTATTGGCGAAACACAATCCAGGGAAAGCAGTGAAGATGTCATAACAGAAGATTTAAAACTGGAAGCGAACATTTTTCCTCCAATTATGTCCAATCATCTACCTGAAAGCTCAAACTCTCTGTCTGACACTGGCAATATATCAAGGGCTACTTCTGTAACACTGACAAATGAAGAGGATAAAGATCGATCAGTTCATCACGAAAGCGAGTCACAGAAGAAAACACTTACCTTTGCAAAGAATAAAGATCGATCAGTTCATCATGAAAACGAGTCACGGAAGAAAACACTCAAAATCGTAAAGAATTTCAAAAATCGATCAGTTCATCATGAAAACGAGTCACAGAAGATACCACTTACCTCGGCAGAAAATAAAGTTCGATCAGTTCATCAAGAGAGCGAGTCACAGAAGAAAACACTAACCTTGACAAATACTTTGCGATCGAACGCTACTTTTAACAAGTTGCCAATTGAAGCCAACATGCGTTCTCCATCTTGGCGCTATAAACAAAGCAAGAAAGCACTCGCATCCAGATGGATGGTAAATTTCCCTAGCAGTGATGATTCGCCCGATGATTCGCCCGATGAGTTGCCCAGTCCTAAATCGAGAGCAACGATCGATTGTGATTTGGTAAGAGACGTAGTGGTGATATCCGAGTCTACCAATAGCTACGCGGGTGAAGATGTTGATTCCCTTCAGAATGGAGCAATTGGTGAGTCGAAAGCTATGGAAGAGTTTACGAAACAACCCACTGATAAAAATTGCGACTATCCAGACATTGCTACTGGACTCACTTCTGATCATGAAGATAGTGATGACGATGTTCAATTAGATTAATCCATGTATGATTCCCTTCAATGTAGATGTATATTTATGTACCGTATGTATGTACCTTATAGTTGTATAATAGCTAATTCAATAATGATTACGTGATCGGAGCGCCCTATGCGGCTTTTCCTCTAACCAGGCCAACTTTCCAGATCCTTCCAACGAGGGACGAAGATTCGTATAAATCCATCGAAATGTACCTTCTTCTATCATCTTCAATTGATTATAGTAGGAACCTTACCAAATAGATTATAGTCAAAAGCAGAATGTCAGAAACAGCACAACCATCACGTACAAGAGTTTACTTTGATATCGCCATTGGTGGCGAAGCAGCAGGAAGAGTTGCATTTGAACTATTTGATGATATCGTTCCAAAGACAACTGAGAATTTCAAAGCACTATGTACTGGAGAGAAAGGTTATGGGTACAAAGATTCTATCTTCCATAGAGTCATTAAAAGTTTCATGATTCAAGGTGGTGATTTTACCAATTTCAATGGTACTGGAGGTAAGTCAATTTACGGTGAAAAGTTTGAAGATGAAAACTTTGAATTGAAGCACACCCAACCATTTTTATTATCGATGGCCAATGCTGGTCCAAATACAAATGGCTCTCAGTTCTTTATTACCACTGTACCAACACCACACTTAGATGGCAAACACGTTGTTTTCGGTAAGGTGATAGCTGGTAAGTCCATTGTGAGGGCTGTGGAAAATACAAAAACCGATTCTGGTGACAAGCCAACTCAAGATTGTACCATTATCGGGTGTGGTATACTTAAGGAAGGTGAATCATTGGTTGTTGATGATGGTACTGGTGACAAATACGATGATTCATTGGAAGATGAGCAATCTATCGATATCAATAAGCCAGATCAAGTCTTCAAAGCCGTTGAAGAGATTAAAGATATTGGTACCAATTGCTTTAAAAAGGGAGATTTGTCTTTAGCTTTGAAGAAATATAAAAAGGCAGTTGATTATTTGAATGCATACTATCCAGAGGATCTCTCAGAAGAAGATATTGCTACGTTGAACAAGCTTAAATCGTCAAGTTATTTGAATGCCGCATTGATGGCAATGAAGTTGAAGAAAGCTAAGGAAACAATAAAGTATTCTACTGAAGCTTATGAAGTTGAAGGATCAGATGATAAATCAAAGGCCAAAGCTTTGTTCAGAAGAGGTACTGGTTACGTTTATGCTCACGATGAAGAAGCTGCAATCAAAGACTTTGAAGCTGCATTGAAGCTTTCGCCTGGTGATGCTGCTATTACGAAAAGTTTGAAGGATACCAAGGCATCATTGAAGCAGAAATTACAAAAAGAGAAAGCTGCTTTCAACAAATTCTTCTCTTGAAGAACTAAGTAGGTGAAAGAATGTATATATCTCTGTAGAAAATAGAAAAGGTGATCTGAATCACGTGATACTGATAAAACAATTACGTAATCCGTCAAGCCAGCCGGGGACTGACTGAATACAAGTAAACGAGTAAGCGACTGAGAGGTTATGTGCCCCGTGTCACCTTCTAAAGTCGCCACTTTTTGCTGAAAAATCAAATATTCTCAAACTGCGACGACGAACGGCAAGTGAAAACATACATGACTTGCCATCTTCTTAAAGCCTTCTTGTTATTATTGTAGTCACAATAGTTCAACAAAGTCATTTTATTCAGTGGTTAATATTCTTTTCCATTTGTATAATACTCAATAGTCGTTCAATCCGGATTGCACTCATTTACTTGATCGTTGCAAGCCATACTATTCTCTGAACAGAATCAAAAACAGTCAAAGACTAAGAAACTGAGCCTTCAAATATTTCAAGTCAAAGCTACTTAGTACTTATCAAAGCAATACAAATATTATATCATTTGAATTTATAAACCTTCAACATCATTTCTTTCCAATTTTTCAGTCTTGGGGAAGCATTTAAAATCAACCAGAAAGAATTTGCTGTTTGTCCTTTTATTATCAATTGAAAAAATATACTACAAGTTTTACTTTGAACTAATTTTGAACTTTCAATTCCAATTCTCTGTATATTTTGTACCATACTAAATTATTTTCATTTTTCCTACTTGTTTTCATCTCCGTTTTATTTTTCATTATCATTTTGCAAACTTTAAACATTTCAAAAAAAAAAACCCAAAAAAATTACTATCAAAAATACATCGATTCCAAAATTAAGATCAGTTTTATCTATCTAATTCATATCCATTATCCATTATAAATATATTGGATCAACTACAAATCAACAATTTTCATTAAAAGAAAAACTTTTCAATTCTATATCGATAATGAGTAGATTCCCATATTCAAGTGCTCCACTCCGTACGGTGCAAGAAGTATGTTCCTCTCTATTTCGCAAGTTGATTTGTATATCATTTTCATCGTACTAACATATTTTTTTATTACTAATTTAGGTCCAATTTGGTCTTATGTCCCCAGAAGAAATTAGAGCCATCTCAGTTGCCAAGATTGAATATCCTGAAATTATGGACCCAACAACCATGAAACCAAGAGAAGGTGGTTTAAACGATCCAAGATTAGGTTCCATTGATAGAAATTTCAGATGTCAAACTTGTTCCGAAGATATGCAAGAATGTCCAGGTCATTTTGGTCATATCGAATTAGCAAAACCAGTTTTCCATATTGGGTTTTTGACCAGAATCAAGAAAGCATGTGAATGTGTTTGTATGAACTGTGGTAAATTGCTTTTGGACGAAAATAATCCTCAATTTGCTGCTGCCATTAGAATCAAAGATCCAAAGAAAAGATTTAATGCCATTTGGACCCTATGTAAAACAAAAATGGTTTGTGAAGTTGATCAACCTATGGATGACGACTCAGGTGAAACCGTTCATCAAAGAGGTGGATGTGGTTCATCACAACCAACCATCAGAAAAGATGGTTTAAAATTATGGGGTACATGGAAAAAGAGTAATGTCGAAGAAGAAACTGAACAAATCGAAAGAAGACAATTGTATCCTACAGAAATTCTAAATATTTTCAAACACATTTCATCTGAAGATTGTGTCAAATTGGGTTTCAACGAAGATTACGCAAGACCAGAATGGATGTTGATCACAGTTTTACCTGTCCCACCTCCACCAGTTAGACCTTCTGTTGCCTTCACAGATTCCAAGAGATCAGAAGATGATTTAACTTATAAATTGGCTGATATATTGAAAGCAAATATTAATGTCCAAAAGTTTGAAATGGATGGTTCTCCTCAGCATGTGTTAAGTGAGTTCGAGGCATTATTACAATATCATGTTGCCACATATATGGATAACGATATTGCAGGTCAACCGCAAGCTTTGCAAAAGAGTGGTAGACCGATCAAGTCTATTAGAGCTCGTTTGAAGGGTAAAGAAGGTCGTTTAAGAGGTAACTTGATGGGTAAGAGAGTTGACTTCTCCGCCAGAACAGTTATCTCAGGTGATCCAAACTTAGATTTGGATCAAGTCGGTGTCCCAAAATCTATCGCAAGAACTCTTTCATATCCTGAAATTGTGACCCCTTACAACATTCAAAAATTGACCGAGTATGTCAGAAACGGTCCTAACGAACATCCTGGTGCAAAATATGTGATCAGAGATTCTGGTGACAGAATCGATTTGAGATTCAATAAAAGAGCTGGTGACATTCAACTACAATATGGATGGAAAGTTGAACGTCATTTGATGGATGATGACCCGGTGTTATTCAATCGTCAACCATCTTTGCATAAGATGTCCATGATGGCTCACAGAGTCAAAGTTATGCCATATTCGACTTTCAGAATGAATTTATCTGTCACTTCTCCATATAATGCCGATTTCGATGGTGATGAAATGAATTTGCACGTTCCTCAATCTTATGAAACAAGAGCTGAGTTATCCCAAATTTGTGCCGTCCCATTACAAATTGTTTCTCCACAATCCAATAAGCCTGTTATGGGTATTGTGCAGGATACGTTGTGTGGTGTCAGAAAATTAACCTTAAAAGATAACTTTATAGAGTATGCTCAAGTTATGAATATGTGCTTTTGGATTCCTAACTGGGATGGTGTTGTTCCTCAACCAGCCATCTTGAAACCAAAACCATTATGGACCGGTAAGCAAATGATGTCATTATGTGTTCCAAAAGGTATCTTTTTGCAAAGATTGGATGGTTCATTATTGTCTCCAAAGGATTCAGGTATGTTGATCGTCAATGGTGAAGTTATGTTTGGTGTGGTGAACAAAGCAACCGTTGGTGCCACCGCTGGTGGTTTGATTCATACTGTTATGAGAGAAAAGGGGCCACAAGTTTGTGCACAGATGTTTGGTAACCTACAAAAGGTTGTCAACTACTGGTTATTACACAATGGTTTCTCTATTGGTATTGGTGATGCTATCGCCGATACAGCTACCATGAAGACTATTACTGAAACTATTGCTGTTGCCAAAGAAAAGGTGAAGGGTGTCATTTTAGATGCACAAAACAATTTATTGGAACCTGAGCCTGGTATGACAGTTAGAGAATCGTTCGAACAAAAAGTTTCCAAGATTTTGAACGAAGCCAGAGATAGTGCAGGTAAATCTGCCGAAACATCTTTGAAAGATTCGAATAACGTCAAACAGATGGTTACTGCTGGTTCTAAGGGTTCTTATATTAATATTTCTCAGATGTCAGCTTGTGTGGGTCAACAGATTGTGGAAGGTAAGCGTATCAATTTCGGTTTCGCTGATCGTTCTCTACCTCATTTTACGAAGGATGATTATTCAGCAGAATCGAAAGGTTTTGTTGAAAACTCTTATTTAAGAGGTTTGACCCCTCAAGAATTCTTCTTCCATGCTATGGCTGGTAGAGAAGGTTTGATTGATACTGCTGTTAAGACCGCTGAAACTGGTTATATTCAACGTCGTTTATTGAAGGCGTTGGAAGATATCATGGTCCACTACGATGGTACTACTAGAAACTCTTTAGGTGATATTATTCAATTCATCTATGGTGAAGATGGTATTGATGGTACTCAAGTGGAGAAACAAACTGTTGATACTATTCCTGGTTCCACTGAAGCATTCAAAAAGAAGTATCTTGTTGATTTAATGAATGCTGAAACTTCGATTCGTCCAGACTTTGTTGAATACGGAACTGAAATTTTGGGTGACATTGAATTACAAAAGTTATTAGATGAAGAGTATGAACAACTATTATCTGATAGAGCATACCTGAGAAACGAATGTTTCACCACTGGTGAAAATAACTGGCCACTACCTGTTAATCTTCGTAGAATTATTCAGAACGCACAACAAATTTTCCATGTTGATCAAACTAAGGCAAGTGATTTGACCATCTTTGAAATCGTTACTTCAGTTCAAAAGTTATGTAAGAAGTTTATCGTTGTCAGAGGTCACGGTGGTATCCTAGATGAAGCCCAAGAAAATGCTACTTTACTATTCCAGTGTTTGGTGAGATCCAGACTTGCAACTAGAAGAGTGTTGGAAGAGTTCAGATTGAATAGGGATGCATTCGAGTGGGTTATCGGTACTATTGAACAACAATTTTTCAAGTCCTTGGTTAATCCAGGTGAGATGGTTGGTGTCATTGCTGCTCAATCCATTGGTGAACCTGCTACTCAAATGACTTTGAATACTTTCCATTATGCTGGTGTTTCGTCTAAGAATGTTACCTTGGGTGTTCCAAGATTGAAGGAAATTTTGAATGTTGCTAAAAACGTCAAGACTCCTGCTTTGACGGTTTATTTGGAAGAAGAGTATGCTTCAGACATTGAAAATGCCAAGTCGATTCAATCTGCTATTGAGCATACTACCTTGAAGAACGTTACAGCTTCTACCGAAATTTACTACGATCCAGATCCAAAGAGTACCATCATTGAAGATGATATTGATACTGTTGAGGCATATTTCGCTATTCCTGATGAAAAGGTGGAAGAAAACTTGCACAAACAATCTCCTTGGTTACTAAGATTAGAACTTGATAGAGCTAAGATGTTAGATAAGCAATTAACTATGAGTCAAGTTGCTAGTAAGATCATGGAAAACTTTGGTGATGATTTGTTTGTCATTTGGTCGGAAGATAATGCTGAAAAGTTAGTCATTAGATGTAGAATTGTTCGTGAAGAAAAGGCATTGGATGAAGAAGAGGAAGAAACTGAAGATGGTTTATTGAAAGCTTTAGAGGCTCAAATGTTGGAATCTATTTCATTAAGAGGTATTACTGGTATCACCAGAGTTTTCATGATGAAGTATGATAAGACATATATTGACTCAACAGGTGACTTCGCTAAGAAAGAAGAATGGGTCTTAGAAACTGATGGTGTGAACTTGGCAGACGTCATGGCCGTTGAAGGTATTGATACTGTCAGAACTTACTCCAATTCCTTTGTTGAGATCTTGTTCGTTTTGGGTATTGAAGCTGCCAGAAGTGCCTTATACAGAGAAATTATGAACGTTATTGCCTTCGATGGTTCATACGTTAATTACAGACATTTGGCATTATTGGTTGATTTGATGACTTACAGAGGTCACTTGGTTGCAATTTCAAGACATGGTTTCAACAGAAACGATACTGGTGCTTTGATGAGATGTTCCTTCGAAGAAACAGTTGAAATTTTGTTTGAAGCTGGTGCTTCTGCTGAATTGGATACCTGTGATGGTGTCTCCCAAAATGTTATTTTGGGTCAATTGGCTCCATTCGGTACTGGTTCATTTGAAGTTTATTTGGATGAAGAAAAATTGACAATGTTGCCTTCTGATGCACCTGTTAACGCACCAAACTCTATGAAACTCAAGAATGTTGAAGGTTCCGCAACACCTTATGATGATGATCACTTTACTGATGACTTCATTGATGCTGATATGGAAGACGAAAGAGTTGCATTCTCTCCAATGTTCAATTCTAGTGCTGACGATGATCGTAGCGGAGGATTTACCGAATACGGAGGCATGAGTGCATACCAACCAACGTCACCATTTAGCACATCGCCAAGCAATTATGCTCCTACTTCCCCAGGCTATGGTGCTACTTCCCCAACGTATGGTGCTACTTCCCCTTCATACTCTCCAACTTCTCCAAGCTATAGTCCTACATCCCCATCATATTCGCCAACATCTCCATCATACAGTCCTACTTCCCCATCATATTCACCAACTTCCCCAAGTTATTCTCCAACTTCTCCATCGTACAGTCCTACTTCACCATCATATTCACCAACTTCCCCATCATATTCACCAACTTCTCCATCGTACAGTCCAACTTCCCCAAGTTATTCACCAACTTCCCCATCATATTCACCAACTTCCCCATCATATTCTCCAACTTCTCCAAGTTATTCACCAACTTCTCCAAGTTATTCACCAACTTCGCCAAGTTACTCACCTACATCTCCATCTTACTCACCTACATCTCCAAGTTATTCACCAACATTCAACTCATACTCTCCGACTTCGCCTTCTTATAGTCCAACGTCTCCACAGTATTCACCTACATCTCCCCAATATTCGCCAACTTCCCCACAATACTCACCAAAGTCACCATCTTACCAACCAACAGATGATAAGAAATAGATAGAGGCCTTAAGGTGACTTTAGTTGTGTGGTGTATTTTTGCCAATTTACCCTCATTGTATATTTAAAAACAAAACAATTTTATAATTAAACTCCAATATAATTTTAACTTAGCTTTACATTTTTTTTTACCTTTTAAACCACTGCTCTATAATTTGAACGCAATTAGAAAAGCACCACTGAATAAGTTTACAATTACAACCACTTTGCTTCTCGCTACGTTGTGATGCTTTCGAATAGCGACTGGTGTACTCACCCCGATGAGAATACGACGTTTCTACATTATTGTTTCATTTTTTGTTTGTATTTAACATTTTTTACTATTTCATTGTTTTCTAAGTGCAAAAAAAACAAAAACGCCAAAAAAAAAAAAAAGAGCCAGATAGGTTCTACTATAGAAATAAAAACTATATACATTTATCCTTGAGATACAGGTTAGCGTGCTAGCTAATTGATACTAATTTTGCTGACCATTTACACTTTGTAATAGTAATAGTTGTAGAGTTTTTTTGATATGACCAAGAAACTAAAAGATTTGGTATACATTAATGCTTTCTAGAAATAAGCCCTTTAAACATATCGAATGAATTTCCATCGGGCTGTAGCTCGAAGACATTACCAGTTGGTATGTCTCGCAAATCAACTTCCTGAGCCAATAACATCCCCCAGTCCTTCGTGATACCTGTAACTTTGGCTCTAAAACTACCCTTGTCCTTGATGTGAACAATTTGGTCTTGGTGTAGCCATCTTTTATAATAGAGATCAAAAAATGGTTCAAATCCCTGGGTTTTGAACTTATTATACATAGAATTGAAAATAACCAAATAGTTGGCAACCAACTTCTCCGCTGAAATAGGATCCAATCTCTTTCCCTGAGAAGCATAGTATTTGTTGTACTCTTCAATGAATAAATTGATCGATGTTGTTGGGGCAGCATTGGATAAATTCAAACCTGAACCAACAACCAAATAATATTCATTGTTGAAAATATTAGTATTGACCAAAATACCACCTATTTTAGCATATGTTGGCTCCCCAGGTGATTTTGGAAGTTCCTGACCAATCAGTTCTGGTCGCAGTAGGTACACATCGTTCGGCCACTTGATTCTGATTGGTATATCATCATAACCTAGGCCATACTGGGAAACAGCTTCCACGAATGCCATACTAGCAAGATACTGTATAAAGACAATTGGAGACTGTGAATTGTTAATTGGAAGTTTCATGAAAGTGGAAACCGCAACCACACCTGGAGGGTTGACCCACACATTTCCCGATCTGCCTTTCCCTGAAACTTGGGTAGTACCATGGATAGTAAACCCTTCTGGTAAGCATCGCAAAAGTTGAGCATTTCTATCCATTAGTACACTAGTTGATGTGAGAACTTCACCGTAAACAAAAGTGGAGCCAAATGCTCCATTTGACGAATATCCTGCAGCCTTGTAAAGTTCACTCAAATTTCTGTTGAATGTTTGTAGGTTGAAGTACGGCGTTAATTTTCTATCTGGGATGACATCATTACAATTGAATAAATCGATTATGGCAGAGTCTGGATCTTCGTATCCTTCCTTATGTTGAGCTGTGGCAAAGGAGGATAAAGATTTATGAATACGGAACTTATCAGTACCCACATCCATTATATTTTGAATAGAATAGCCAATAGTCGACTCTAGCCTTTCAATTAATTTGGATGCTCCATCATTCTGAGATGAAATCATGAGCAAAGGAGTTAGAGATGGTCTTGATAAACTTGATTCATTGACATTCAAACCCATTCTCTTGAGGCAAGACTTCATAAATTCCAATCTTGTTTTATTCGAATCCCTTAGAGTGGATATCACATTTGCAAAACCGGGGATATCAGCTTGGGCTTTGAGTAAATCTGGTGTAAATTCAGGATGAGTTCCACTCAACAAGACTTTTCCCTTACCCACCTCACATAGAACGACAGCAGCATTAATGGCATCAGGACCGTCTTCAACATCTATTGGGTCTGAATACGACGCCAAGATCTCAACGTTAGGATATTTCTGAGCATCAACAAAAACAGCTCCTCCATTATAGTAATTGAATAATGGTTTTTCAGTCAAATTAGGGAAGATCTCACTATTAACTTTCAAAGGAACAGCTCTGGCACCAGCCTCTGATTCGTACGAGAAGCCTTTGTAACAACATCCTCTAGCAACACCAGGAAAGAACTTCAATTCCCTCGAGCCACTAACTTCCATGGCCCCATTACCAACTTCAAACTCACATCTGGCAGAAGCAAAGTATCCACCAGCACAAAAACCAATAAAGCAACCACCTCTTTTGACAAATTTTTCAATTTCCCTATTACCATCACCATTGAAGAGCCTACACATTGGCAAGTCTGCACCACCAGGGAACACCAACACAGATGTCTTTGAAGCCCATGGTTGGTCCAATAGTGATTTTGGCTCAATGCTGAACACTGCGTAGTAAGGAGAAAGGATCAATCTCAGTGTTTCAAGACAATGCTTGACACTATCAGACGTTGTTCCTGGACCTGAATATACAAGCACGTTCATGTTTCTCTTACTAATTGATGGTCTCAAGTGACTCCCGTAGTGATGAGAAGCGAATCTTCTAAGTACTTTAATAGCAAAAGATCGAAACATATGGGCTTCAAATTGCATCCCATATTTGCTTGTCAAGTTAGTGGAGAGTGAATTCGGTCCGAGTTTGTGAGTGAGCGAGATGCGCAACTGAGTGCCGAGGGTGGATGAAGTTTTGCACAGATGACTCCAGTGACTCTTTTACAACAAAACTGTTCTGGATGACAGGCTTTCAAGGGTGGTATACGTTATCTTATTGGCTATTCAATATCAGTGGTTAATCAATTGAATGCTGGCTATATCCATAACGAGAGCGATTAGCTCTAGACTCATAGTCACATCGTCGGCCAAAGATGTGATGAACCGTCCATTGAACATTATAATACAGCAACATCATCTACTGAAAAGATTTACATCTCCATCAATACCAGTCTCAAGAGCATTTTCTATCTATAGTGGATTGCTGAGCCAGCAAAAATATTCGGCAAAGAAGGTTTTGAAGAAAACTAATGAGATTAGAGATAAAGCCTTGGGAAAGACTAAACAGATTACCGACAAGACATGGGAGAAATCAGTTCAAACGTACAACAAATCCAAAGAGTTGAAAGAAAGTATAGTTAAAATCATCCCTCCTGAAGTCCATGAGAACATTTATACTATTCCAAATATTTTAACTTTCACGAGAATAGCAACTACTCCAATCATAGGTTATTTAATCGTCAAAGGTGAATCCAATTGGGCACTAGGTTTTTTCGTTTACTCAGCAATCACGGATTTTCTTGATGGATTCATTGCTAGAAAGTACAATTTGCAATCAGTAGTGGGTTCGGTACTCGATCCATTGGCAGACAAAGCACTCATGATCATATGTACTTTTTGTCTGGCTAAGGTTTCGGCAATACCAATATACTTGGCAGCTTTAATCTTAGGCCGTGATATAATTCTATTCTTGGCTGCGATTGTGATCAGATGGATATCATTACCTCCTCCAAAGACTTTTTTAAGGTATTGGGATGTCAGTATCGTCACTGCTGAAGTGCGTCCTAATATGATTAGTAAAGTGAATACTGGTTTACAAATGGTTTATATTGGGTCGATGGTTATCAAGCCTGTTTTGATAGCTCATTTAGGTCCGGATGCTACGGGGCTAGTTTTGAATCTTTTACAAGGTTTGGAATGGACGGTAGCATGTACTACTATCCTAAGTGGGCTTTCATATGTCTTCAAAAACGGTGTTAAAATTATCAAACCACCAAATACAACTACCAAATAACGCTTATACTGTATATACTAATGACATATATTGTTACATCGTAAAGTAAATTTATATTTAAAAATTAAGACGAACAGCATTATATTAAGTCTAAAAAGAAGATATTTTTATAAGTGCAAAAGGATATAAAATAACAGGGAAATCTAGTCTTTGTACCAAACTTGAAGATTAACGGCTGAAAGCGATATCATCGATCCTGAGAATGGATTTGACAGTTTCAGAAGCTAATGTGATAGCACTAGTATTAACCAAAACAGGTTGTAAAACGTGTTCATCATAAGTATTTGTAGCACCTGATCTTCTAACACTTATACCGGAGTTCTTTTCACCAATTTCATGTCTATTTCTAAGATCTGTGACGACTTCAATTGGATTCAAACCGGCATTTTCAGCCAATGTAGTTGGAATAACTTCCAAAGCCAACGCAAATTCTTGGAAACATAATTGTTCAACACCAAATAATTTATTTGATTCCTTTAATAAAGTTCTCGAAACTTCAATTTCTGGAGCACCACCACCGGCAATCAATGCCTTTTCCTTCACCAAACATCTAATAACACATAATGCATCATGTAAAGATCTTTCAGTTTCATCCAAAATCATATTGTTAGCACCTCTACATATCACGGAAACAGTTGGTTGCGTCACATTTTTAACACCTGTAATCTTGATGATTTTGGATCCTGAAGATTCAATCTCTTCAACCAAATCCGCGGAACCTAATCTACTTTCGGTAAAAGAATCAACATCAGCAATTGGCTTACATCCAAGAGATTTTGACATGAACTCAATCTCATCTCTTTCAATATCTCTGACCACCAAGATATTTAATTTTGATAAGAAATGTAAAGCTAAATCATTAACAGCATCTCTTAAGATTGATTTTTGAATCAATAACACATTACACTTAGCTTTCTTAATTTTCTTACAAATGTTCAATAAGTATGCTCTTTCTTCTTTCAAAATTTTATCCATTTGTCTGTAATCATTAACAACAACATTGTTTTCCATATCTGGTTTTGGAGGAGATAGTTGAAATTGAATCAAACCAATCTTTGCCTTTTCCATTCTAGTTGGTCCACCTGCACTTTTGATGACATTTTGAGTTAAAACGACACCATCAACCATCTCAGTATCATCAATTGTACCACCATTCTTTTTTATCAATCTAATATCATTTAAATCAACGTTGGTTGCATCAGGTTTCACAACTCTCATAACAGCATCAACTGCAATAGGTCCCAATAATGAGGAGTGTTGAGCAACAATTTTTGAAGATAATGAAGTATTAGCAGCTCTGATCAAAGCTTCTCTATCTGATAATGAAATTTTATGAGACATATCTAATAGAATCTCAACTGATCTTTGAGCAGCTTTTTGAAAGGCTTCAGATATGATTGTTGGATGAATACCTTTGTTTAATAACTTTTCTGCAGCACCTAATAAAGCACCAGTGATAACAACAACAGAAGTGGTACCATCACCAGCTTCAACATCTTGAGCACCAGATAGATCAACCAACATCTTAGCAGCTGGATGTAACACTGCCATATGTTTTAAAATGGTGTGACCATCATTGGATATGATCACTTCACCATTGGCTGCTTTGATCATCTTATCCATACCTTTTGGACCTAATGAAGTTCTAACTGCATCAGCAACAGCTCTGGCTGCTAAAATGTTAGCCTTACGAACCTCTTGAGGCTTTTCTTTATCTTTGAATGTAGCGTTTGAAGGAAGTGTTTGAGCAGACATTATATATTATTGAGAGTATGTATATATATAAATAAGAGATCGATCAACTTGTATGCTTTTATTCAATGACTTAACCTTATCCTTCTTATTGCCTTCCTTCAACACACACCTCTGTCGTCTTCAATCAAACTTTTCAGCGTGTCGAAACTTTTGAATTTTCGACGCGTTTTTTTTAAAAAAGTTCGGTCACGTGACACGGCGGTGTTGAATCTATTTCAAATTTGACAATTTTTCATGTTTTTTCACTGGTTTTCAATAGTGTTTTGCCCTTCTTTATCATATATTAATCATTTTTCATCACTTATATCATTATGCCAGATACTGCTGCAGACCGTTCTGAAACCGGGGAAGCCTCGGATGTTGCTCTATTCGCAGAGATCCCTCTTACAAAGCAGGACATCCTCAACTGTTCATACTCAAACTGGTACAATAAATTCAACAAGCATACCCTTTCAAGAGTTGAAATTTTGAAACCAATACCCAAAGAGTTCGTTGACTATCTAGCCTCAGATGAGTTCACCTTACCAAAGGAAGCACCTCATGAATCCTCATTGTTCACAAAGCCTCGATGCAACAGTGATAACGAGTATAGTGATTGGGAAGATGACGAATTAGTTGAGACATCCAATAATAGTAAAAGGCCCGATCCAACTCTGAAATTTAATGATTTCCATAATGATGTGAAGAGAGTCTTTACTGAATTTAAAAGTGTGGCTCCGAAGTTGAACTGGTCAGCTCCACAAGATTCCACTTGGATCATGGTTAATAAAACCATGCAATGTCATTCGCCTTCTGATGTGTATCTATTGCTGAAATCATCAGATTATATCAACCATGATTTATACCATGCTTTTGATGGTTTGGATGACCAAACCCCTGTGGAGCCAAGCACATTTGATTATGAATTAGTGCTAAGAGAATGGGTTGATGTTAACCCATCTATGGAGTTCAGATGTTTCGTTAGAGACAGACAATTGATAGCTATATCTCAAAGAGATTTGAATTATTATGATTTTCTTGAAGAAATTCAAGATCAGGTTCTTGAAAAGATTGCAATGTTTTTCGATGATGTTCTCTTGCCGAAGTTTGATTCGAACAGTTTTGTCTTTGATGTGTATATACCTAAAACAATTGCCAAGGTTTTTTTGATTGATATCAATCCATTTGCTAGAAAGACGGATTCTTTGTTATTCAGTTGGCATGAGTTGGCAACTTTGAAAGTTGATGATGATGATGTGAAATTTAGATTAGTGACAAAATACAACACTGGACAATTTGCTAGTAAAGCTCATGGACAGAACCATGTTCCTAAAGATGTTTTGGATGCTTCTTTAGACACAGCTGGTATGATTGAGTTAGCTCAACGTTGGGCAAAGCTTTTATCCTCAGATGGTACTACAAACTTACAAGATGATGACGACGATGACGACGAAGATGATACTGATGAATTATAAATTTTAATATTCAAAAAACGTTTTGACGGCCACTAGAGATTTTGGAAGCTGTTGAATTGCAAATAAAAAAGTCTTAGGTATACAAATATACAAAGAAATCAAGATTTATCTACCATTTTTGATCTGGAATTGGGAACTGTGCTTCCTTTCCAAGTAATGGGCCTTCGGTGTGATAAATTCGAGGCCTATATTCTGGATTCTCTTCCATGATCTTTGAATTTTTGAATTTTTTTATCAATTCTTGTTTACCTTGAACACGAGCGTATGCAAGCTCGCATATTTTATCCGATTTGAACTTGTTCCATTTCTTGCCTTTCCTTTCTGTGTGAAATTTGATTATATGTTGCGGATCTGTGAAGGACACAAAAGCATAACCAACATTACAATGATTCTCAAAATCTATACGCAAGTCTATTTGTATTTCCATGTAACTATATGTTAGTACTGGGATCGGTCGAGAATATATGTTCACAGCGTGTACTTACATAAGAAATCATATGTATTTTCATTAGTTATATCGATGAAGTTTTTCAACTCGTCATGAGTTATTTTGTTTGGAATATTTTTTATCATTATTGTAACCCTGTTGTCTACTCTATTTCTTATATTTTCAATGTTTATTTGGTTTTCCTCTGGAACTTTTGTGAAACCAAGAGGTAAAGAAGTCAACCTTTTATGTTTCAATTGATGAAAATATTTCGCTTCGTTAAATAATTGGGTACTACGGGGCATATTTGATGGTGAAAAACCGCTGTTGTTCATAAGGTTAGTTTCAATTCCAACTATTTGGTTTCGGTTGAAAGCCTTCAGATAGTCGCATGAATCGGTCAATGTAGAGTTTATGCAAATCTTTGATGTTCCTACTCTGCAAAATTTGATTTTATTTATCTCAAAAGCTGCTCTGATATCATAGTATTTGCATTTGAAGATCCTGTTTGGCACATCTAGCTGTTCAAACCGTTCAATACACCCAAACCTTGTCAAATACAGATATAGCTCTTGTCTTAAAGTGTTATCCAAATATCTGTCACATTTCAAAGAGACTATGTAAGTTTCGGTGTAGCTGTCTTCAAGAAATTGAAATTCGCTTTGCAGTATGATGGCATTCATTAAAGCGGCGTTATCAATGTAACTGTATTCAAGAAGCTTGTTGGTTGAAGTTTCGTAGATCATTTTCAATTGCTGAACCTGGAGTGGTATTTTCCTTGAATCGTACCAACCAACAACAAATATATATGATTTTTTCCATATAAAATGTTTGTATGCGGAAATATCATTTTTATTGGTGAATTGCACCAGAATTCTTTGCAGTTTTTCTTCGTTACAGTTCTTGAAAACAATGATTCTGGAGTTCAATATTTTGGGTTTCTGCATTGTTGCTGAAGTGTCAATTGAAGTTCCATCATTTGGGAAAAATGAACTTTTCTTCTTGGAAGTCATCAGCCAATGATTCTCAGAAAGTGGGATAGAGCCTGTTGCATTGAAATCTTGTTGCTCCTCGTTCTTAGTAAAGAGAGGTAAGATTCCGGATGCAACCGATTTTTCTCTCTGCTGATTCTCACTCTGATAGCTTGTTTGAATCATTGAGAATGAGAATTGTTCAAGTTTTCGTTGTATTCGAAAAATAGTGATATGAAGCAAGAAGAACTGTTGTGTAGCGCTTGAAGAATCAAGAAAGTTTAAATTGGGGAAAAATCAAAATGCGGATCTTTTTGTGGGGATAAATAAATGCGGCTCTCAATGAACTTATTGAGAAAAAAGGGCTGTTTTTTTTGGCTTTGTTGCCATCAGTTTGATTTTACTTGTTCTCTTGATATTGGGCTGAATTCGACTAGAGATGAACAATCAAGAGCTGTTTTCCTTTCTTCATAGGTCACTTGGGAACCAGACCTATGTGAATAGAGACAATGATACTCCAAGCATTTTGGGGGGCAATTCAAATGATGGTAATAACAATAACAATGATGATGAGGAGGAGGAGGGGGAAGAGCAAAGAGACGAGTCAGATTATGATTCTTCTTACTCTATTATACTATGTGTTTATGCAGAATCCAGTACTGCAGTTGGAATACTATTCAATGGCACATCAAAGATGTTGGAGTTGATTGAAACATTCAAAATTTCAAGTGACTGTCAAGTGATACTTGACAATCTGATTTTACAAACTCAGCCAGACGTTTTGGTTTGTAATAATAAAATCAACACCATCTTGAGCGCTGCTAAAGTCGGCGAAGACAAAGAATCCAGAATTCTTGACTATAAAGTAGAGGTCAAATCATCAAAAGAGTTTCAGCAACCAGAGGGAAACCTAATACTTCGTTCAATGACAGCTGAAGCCAAAGAAATTGGGAACAATTCAAAATTGCTTTCAACATTGATGGAATTAAGTTTATCATCTGAGTATCATTTTTATGTATGTTTTACCCCCTAACTATGATCAAGAACGTTTGGCCCAATACTAACACATTCTTAAGGCGTGCGCTATCTGTGCTCTATCTCCTTACCTTGACAGACTCGTTATGTCTTTGGAAAGTACAACGAAGCTAGACATTATCCATCAGATCAGATTCATCTCATTAGGTGAGTTTATGATTGTTGATGAGGACGCACTTCGATCCTTGTCCGTCATTGATCCTTCGAAAGGGAACAAAAAAAGCTCTAGACTCACTTTATATAAAATGCTAAGTAAAACTCACTCAAAAATTGGTGCTGATACTCTCAATAATTACATCTTTAGGCCTCTTAACAATATTGAAAAGATAAAAAAGAGGCATGATTCAGTTGAGACTATTTTAGGATTGTTGGAAATATCAAATCAAGATAATGAAATTGGATTGATCGCAAATAGCTTGAAGAACTTGGGCAATGTTTATCATATTGTCTCTCAAATGAAATTGGGTAATTTGAAGCCTAGCATTTGGAAACAACTGAAAAATTACTTGGTAAACTCCACCAAGATTTCTCAGTATATATCGGGATCTGATCGTTTGAAGCATGCAGATGTTTTTCAACGATTTACAAACATTTTTGTAAGCACTTCTGCTGTTGAGCTACTTACATCACTTGAAACTTATCTTGATTTTGTCACTGATCCGAAAACCGTCAGTATTCAAAAAGGGGTCCACTCCGAGCTTGATAAGTATAGAGAAACATACGAAGAGCTGGAGAGTATACTTCAATCTGTATCTACAGAAATATCCCAAATAATTAATCAGGATGTAAACATTGCTTATATTCCTCAGCTAGGGTACCTAGTGATTGTTGATGTTCAAGCAAATGTGACTGATATTGAGGAAGAATGGAATGAATTATTCAGAACTTCAACTACCATATACTACAAAAATAAAAGAATGGAAGCAATGGATGATTATTTTGGAGATATATATTCTTTGATACGAGATGCAGAGGTTGAGGTGTTATATGCTTTGAAGGATAAGGTTTTGATGCAACAAGAAATGATGGTTGCATCCTATGAAAGTCTAGGAGAGATTGATGTTTTGATTACATTTGCTAAGCTATCCCATTCGTATTGCTTTACCAAGCCTGAGATGGTGGTTGAGCCTATATTTCAAGTGAAGGATTGTCGACACCCATTATTTTTGGATGATCATATCTCAAACGATATTGAGATTACCAAAGAGAAAGTTATGGTTTTAACTGGACCAAATTATAGTGGTAAATCTTCCCTTTTAGTTCAAGTTGGATTGATAACATTCTTGTCTCATATTGGATGTTTTGTTCCAGCCATTGGAAAGATAGGAATAACAGATAGAATATTAACCAGAATCAATACTAGGGAATCAATGACTAAGCTACAGAGCACTTTCATGGCTGATGCTCAACAAATGAGCAGATGTTTAACCAGATCCACGCCCAACTCATTGATATTGATTGATGAATTTGGGAAAGGTACTGATGTATACGATGGGCCTGCCCTTTTGGCCTCGATTATTAAGTATCTTTCAAACATGGGACAAAGTTCCGCAAGGACTATAGTAGTTACCCATTTCATTGAGATATTTAACGATAACCTAATCACATTCCCAAATCCGATCAAACTATCTCATATGCAATTTCTCGTCAATGAGTCAGAAAATAAAGAGATAGCATATCTTTATAAGATAGGATCTGGGATTTCAACTGAATCTTTTGGAATTTACTGTGCAAAGAGATGTGGTATTCAAGAAGATATTATCACGAGAGCCACACAGATAATCCAAATGGTTAAAGAGAACGTTGATTTAACTGATATGATATCTGAAACAAGTGTTAGAGAGAAGGAAATATTAGCTAAAGCTGAGAAAGTTGTTAAAACAGTGTTGAAATTAGATTTAGATTCAACAACAACCGATGCTGAACAAATTCGCTCTACATTATTACAACTATTATGAAATATATATAAATATATGTCAATCATTAAGTGAGATTTAAAATACATAAAAAAAAAAAAGAAAACGAATATAATAACTTACACCAATTTGACAGATTTTGACAAATTCTTTTTGATACCAGTAGCTTCTCCAACATAAGCACCTTTTTGTTCTTTGTAAACGGCACGAACAGACTTCAATTTCTTTTGAGCGGTAGCATACTTCTTTCTCTTTTTAACTCTTGAATTTCTATTATCTTTATTTCTATGTGGTGTCAAACCTCTATTCTTCATGATTTGATAATTCACTGCTCTCTTACCATCATCACCCACAGATTCTTTCAATTCAGCCAATTTACCTTCTTTAGCTGCTTTAACAGCTAATTGATGTGAATCCATTCTTGATTTCTTTTGATTTGATTTTTTAGATGCAATAGAGTTATAGAAATCTGTATCTTTATCAGATTGTTCATTAATCGATCTTGCAGTTTGACTATCAAAGTCACCATAATCTTCATCATCTAAATCGACACCTGGAGCACTAGCGTTATTTTTATCACCTCTTTTCTTAGCTTCTTCCGTTAGTCTTTGTTGTCTTTCAAATAATCTTTCTTTATATGGTAAATCTTGATCACCTTGGAATCTAGCATCTTTTTTATTTTCTTGTTGATCAATCTTAGAAGTATAGAATCTTAAAGTCTTTCTACGGCCACGTTTTTCTTCAGCATCAATATCATCAATGTATTCAGCATTCTTAGACTTGAGTTTTCTAACATTTCTTTTCTTTGTGATATCCAACTCATCATCATCATCATCGTCTTGTTCTTGTTCTTCTTTATCTTCCATTTGTATATCTTCTTCTTCTTCAGAACTTGAATAAGTTTCCACTTGTTGAATGTCCTCTTCAGATCCTGATTCAGCAGTTTCATATTCATCTTCAAGTTCTGGTAATTGAGTGGGTAGTTTATTAGCTTGTCTCCAAATTTCTCTTGTACTCAATATACCAGCCATTATAGGTTCATCTTTCATACTGAATTGTTCTCCACTATTTAGATATGAAACAAACATAGCAAAATAAGTACCTATAGTACCTAAATATGCAGATAATGCAGTATATTTGACATTTATAAGCTCATTGGATTCTTTATTTGATTTATATTCATTTAACAATGGTTTTAATGAGTTTAATTCTTTTGTTAAAGGTATGAATTCAGGGTATGTACTTTTCAAAACTTCTAACTGTCCTTCACTATCCAAAGATTTCAAATCAATCTTTGAATCTTCATTTGATTTATCATTTTCAATTTGATATTCATTATCATCTTTAATTTCTTTTTTCCATTCTTCTTCCATTTCATCAACCATATAATCATCCATAGTTAATTCTTCCAAATGTTTTTTTTGAATTCTTAGTGCTTCTTCTTGCATGGCTTTAGCATCAGCTTCATCTTCCTCTTCATCAGCACCATAATAATCATTTTTGGATCTACCCCATCCTTCTTCTTCATCTGCATCTTTATCCTCATCACCATCTTGTTCAATGAAATATTGTTCATCTTCATCGTCAACATGTCCTTTAAACTGTTTTCTATATCTTTCAATTTCTTCTTCGCCGGCAGATGAATCATTGTCATCATCAATACCTAACACTTCTTGATCTTGATCCGATTCATCTGATTCTTGAACTTGATCTAAACCAGATTCTTCAAGTAATACTTTTTCTCTAGCAGCTTCAAACTCATCCACTTCACTCAAACCAAACTCTTCCGGAGCCGCTTGCTGTCTCTTGTTTCTTCTAGCCATGTTATCCAATTGTTTATCTCAAACTACAAAAGCTACCAAGTACAATCAAAGGACAAAAGACAAACTACAACTACAACTATACCATATATAAACTGTATGAAAAAATTTGAAAAAAAAAAAATTTGTTAAATAAAAACACGGCTGTGCTTGTCATGTGACACGTGATTCTGATCACGTGATTCTGATTGGCTGTTTTTCGAATTTTTTTTTTTTCAAATTTTCATTTCAATCAAGTAAGTAAGTAAGTAAGTGATGTATTATTTATGTAGTGATCTGATACTTATTGTATTATCATATCAGATCTTGGTAATATTCATCAAGATGTCGAATCCTAGTCAGAGGTTGGACTCAATTTCTCGTCCTTCAAGTGCGACGCCTGCGAATTCATCATCAACAACAACGTCATCTTCATCTTCCACAGCATCTTCTAAACCAGCATTAAAATTCAAGCCTAAAGTAGTTGCTAGAAAGACTAAAGAGGAAAGAGATGCGAATGCTCCATTAAGTAAACCTGGTATTAGGATCAATCGTGGTGGATTGAGGGGTACTGGTCGTGGTGGTCGTGGTGGTTCTGGTGCTGGTGGTGCTAGAGGAGGTCGTGGTGGTGGATCAAGTGGACCTAGACATTTACAAAATACAACAATAGTTGCATCTGGTCCATTATCATCTGGTGCTGTTTCCCTTGGAAATACAGTTGGAAATTCAAGAAGTCATATGTCTATGGGAGGTGGAGGTGGTAACAGTGGTTTAAATGCTAGTTTCTTACAAAAATTGAAATCTAAATCATCTAATAAATTAAAATCAAGCAGTGGTGGTACTGGTGCTTATTCAGATGATGATGATGATGATTTCATCGCTGATGAAAATTCAGCTAGAATTAATATGAGTCAAGCTTATTCTTGGGATGAAGCAGATACTGAATTATTCCCAATTAGAGCTGAAAGAACTCAACATTATGAATTTGGTGAGAAACCAGTACCAGATACATCAATTAAAACTGAATTTCATAGAGAAGCTTCCATGCCTCCATTATCTGAATCAGAACCAAATACAAGAGAAAATAGTGTTCCTCCAATTCCAAATATTAAGAAAGAAGTTGATGACAGTTTAAAACTTATACCTGATGAATCTACAGCGTCTGAATTGGTAGATACAATCAACGATTATCAAAACAAACAAGAAAGAGAAAGGTTGAATGAAGATTATGAATCCATTATAAATTTCATAGAATCTTTCAAAGTGGAAGCGGAACCAAGTGTGGAATTGAAAAAACCAATAGCACAAGAAGATGCAGAAAATGTTGATGTTGAAATGGCAACAGATGAAATAGATCAAGTTAAACAAGATGATAAAGAAAGTGTGAAGAAATTACCAAACTTCATGTTTGTTCAAATGCCAAGTCTCTTACCAACATTTGAATCACCATCATCATCATCATCATCAACATCATCATCATCATCCATTAAAGTTAAAAAGGAACAAACTACAATAAATTTAGATGATATTGAAGAAGAAGGAGAGGAAAAGAAAAAAAATAAGGACAACGATAATGATAATGTAAATGTCAAACCATCTGGTCAAATAGGTACTTTACGTTATCATAAATCTGGTAAAGTTACAATGTTAATAGGTAATGTTGTAATGGATATAACAAGAGGTGGTTCAACTAAATTAAAACAAAATATTATTCTTGTTAATGATGAAAATCAAGAATGTATTTATTTAGGTGATGTTGATGAGAAGATAATTGCAACTCCAACTTTTATGTAAAGTGATTTTTTTTACTTTAATTTATTTTGTACATTAGATAGTAATAATAATATAAAGCATATATATATATATATATACATTATTCTAACTTCACTCTTTTAACATCATCAGTAGTGGGTTGTTCTTCTTGAGGTCTTTTATCCCCTATATTTGGAGTACTTTCTATACTTGGTGTTTCTAAACTTTGTGAATCTTGTTCTGATTTGATTGAAACTTTTTCACCGGATTTAGCAACTAAATCACTAATATTTCTATGCTCTTTCATTAATTTCTTACCGAATCTCAAAGGTTCTAAACAAAATTGAATCTTTTGAGATATAACTTTTGATTCTTCAACAGATGGATTAAATCCACCATTTTTAATTAATTTTGCACAATCTTTAATTAAGTTCATTATTTTATTATAATGTTCTTCTGGTGTCATTGATTTTATCTTTTCTTCTTCTTCTTCAACATCAGTTATTATATTTTTGTCGTTTTTATTCTCATCACCAACAACTTCCACATCCACATCCACATCCACATCCCCATCCACTTCAAGTTCCTCTTCCTCCTCTTCCTCTTCATCAACTTCTTCTTTAACACTTTCTAATATCTCATTAGTTATTTTCTTCAACAAACGTTTCTCACTTTTCAATTTATCTTTTTTCAAATTAGCTTCAACTAAAGCAACACCACCAACAACATTTTTTTTACTATTACCACTACCACCATCATTATTCTTCCTCTTAACTTTAAACTTCTTCATTAAATATCTTTCAACTAATACCTCATCACTCAACCATAAACAAGCAAGTGCAATTTGAGGAGGAGTGTATAAGAATTCAACATCAACGAATAAAGATTCCTGTATTAAATCTCTTGCCAAATCATAATTTTTACCTAATCTTCCAAAATCCAATTTTGGTAATAATTGCTGTATATCTAAGAAAAACCCATATAATGAATTATAAGGATGATGACAAGTCAAACTAAATTTCAAAGTTTCCATAATTAAATATTCATTTTTCAAAACGTTCAATTCAGTTGCTTTTGGTATTGGTTTTACAAAATCTGAAATCTTTATGAAATTGTTTTCAACTTTCGTAGATAGGTATAAACACGTTAACATTATATGTTGTGGGTGATATTCCATCACACTATGTATGATGTAGAATTTATACAGGTAGATAATAGCAGTTGATCTTGCTTGGGATGGTAATTTGAAAAAGTTAGCTAAATCTTTACATTTACGAGCATAATATGTAACTATTTGTAATTCTTCAATTTTATTAACGTATGGGAAATCATCCAATTGATTTAAATCAGAATCATTATTCGATGATAGATGTTGTCTAATGAATGATATTTCAGGTGGTGGTGTTTCAGTATCATTTGATTCTAGTAATAGTTTCTTCAATCTTTCTTTAGTTGCTTTGATTCCTTTTTTATTTGATATTATTCGTGAATCATCTAATTTTGTTGATGTGAATGACCAGAATCGATATTGTGTTGAACGACGATATAAATCATCATTTGATATGAATTCTTTCTTGTTTTCTTTTGTTAACTGTGGTGGTTTTGTAGTCATTGTCACTTACACCTATGAAGAAGTGTAGTTTTAAGGTGTAGTTAGTAAATTTCTTTGAAAAATTATAATCGCGTTGAGTAATTCAAAGATACCAATACTGTAATAACATACTTAAATGATACTAATACTACTTAATTGATACTTAACTGATACTAGTACTCAAATGATAGTAATACGTAAATGATACTAATACTGTAACGTTATACTCAAATGATAGTAGTAAAACTTTAGTAATAAGATAATAGTTTTACTTATATAGCTAATATAGTACCACGTTAATAACAAACTAATAATACCTACACTTCTACTTCAATAACATTTAATAATAAGATAATAGTTTTTTAAAAAGTTAAACATAACAACAAAAATAAAAAACAAAATCTAAAAGAATATATAATTTTGAATAATAATAATAAAAAAATGAAGAACAAACAACATCACAAATCAATAATAATAATAAATCAATAATCAATATGATATGATATGATATGATATGATAGAGATAGAGATAGTATATAGTTGTTAACTAACTAAATAACTAACAACATGATTATAAACCATTTGGTTTAACTTCTATTCTATTTCAATTACTTAAAAAGTAGCAATAAAAGATTCAGTTGCAGTCTTTAATTTAGCTAATAATTCCTTTGATAATTCACCTTTAGTCTTAATAGCATCTAAAATTTCAGTTTCATTTGATTTTAAATAATCTAAAAATTCAACTTCAAATGATGCAATTCTATCTAATGGTAATTTATCTAAATAACCATTAACACCAGCATAAATAACTGGAACTTGTTCTTCAGCAGCTAATGGACTATATTGTTTTTGTTTTAATAATTGAGTTAATCTTTCACCTCTTTGTAAAGTTTGTTTAGTTGAAGCATCTAAATCAGAACCAAATTGAGCGAAAGCAGCAACTTCTCTATATTGAGCTAAGAACAATTTTAATGAACCAGCAACTTGTTTCATTGCTTTAACTTGAGCAGCAGAACCAACTCTTGAAACTGATAAACCAACATTAATAGCTGGTCTAATACCTTTATAGAATAATTCAGCTTCTAAGAAAATTTGACCATCAGTAATTGAAATAACATTAGTTGGAATATAAGCAGAAACATCACCACCTTGAGTTTCAATAACTGGTAAAGCAGTTAATGAACCACCACCTAATTTATCAGACATTTTAGCAGCTCTTTCTAATAATCTTGAATGTAAGTAGAAAACATCACCAGGATAAGCTTCTCTTCCTGGAGGTCTTCTTAACAATAAGGATAATTGTCTGTAAGCAACAGCTTGTTTTGATAAATCATCATAGACAATTAAAGCATGTTTACCGTTATCTCTGAACCATTCAGAAATAGCACAAGCAGTGAAAGGAGCTAAATATTGTAATGGAGCAGCTTCAGATGCAGTTGCAGCAACAATAATTGAGTATTTTAAAGCATCATGTTGTTCTAAAGTTTGAACTAATTGAGCAACAGTAGATCTTTTTTGACCAACAGCAACATAAACACAATATAATTTTTTAGATTCATCAGCACCATCATTCCATCTTTTTTGATTTAAAATTGTATCAATGGCAACAGCGGTTTTACCAGTTTGTCTATCACCAATAATCAATTCTCTTTGACCTCTACCAACTGGGACTAAAGCATCAACAGCTTTTAAACCGGTTTGCATTGGTTCAAAAACAGATCTTCTTGGTAAAATACCTGGAGCTTTTAATTGAGCTCTTGAGAAACCAGTTGATTCAATTGGTCCTTTACCATCAATTGGAGCACCTAAAGCATCAACAACTCTACCTAACATAGCTGGACCAACAGGAACATCAACAATCTTACCGGTTCTCTTGACGATTTCACCTTCTTTAACTTCTCTATCAGAACCGAATAAAACAATACCAACTTGACCTGGTTCTAAATTCAAAGCCATACCTTTAACACCTGAAGCAAATTCAACTAATTCTTCAGCTTGACAGTTGTTTAAACCGAAAACTCTTGCAATACCATCACTAGAATATAAAAAAGGAAAATGTTAGTAAATTGATCGTATAGTAATATAGTAATATAGTAATAACATATAGTAATACAACCATCATATAGTATAGTATAGTGATATTGATACAACACCCGAACACCATTTCACATTGAAAAAAAACTTGAAAATGGTTATGAGATTTCGAGTGATTTTATTGGTTAATTCGCGCGTTGATTGATTAATTGAGTGAGTGAGGGACAGTGAGTGAGGGACAGTGATTGAAAGAGGGTTTTCAAAGTATGATGATATGATGGTTGTATGACAGTATTATCTATCAATTGATGTTATTATAATGATTAGAAGTAAACTTACCCAACAGATAAAACTCTTCCGGTTTCATCCAAGTTAGCTTCATCGGAAACACCTCTAATTTTAGATTCTAAAATTGAGGAAACTTCAGTTGGTGCAGCTTTTGCTGATGCAAATCTTAAAGAAGTTGCAGCTAATGGTCTAGCCTATAATAATAATCATGTAAACCAAAAGTAAAATTGGTTGTAATTGAATGTTAGTATATGTAGGAAGGAAGGAAGGAAGGAGGGGAACTTAAGATAAAATTATCAATTGAGTAGTAATAAAGTTAAGTAAAACATCACAATCGTCAATTGATTGAATTAAATGGTTTGCATTCAATTGATTCAATGAAATAAATTGTAATATAGTATCTTTAATTCTAAGTGTATATTATGTATACATACAATTCTTGGGACAGATCTGACAAGGTTGGAAGCTAAAGCTGATCTAGCAGCTGCTCTAATAACTGGTCTAGCTGAAAGCATTATGATTTATAATAAGATATATGATTTCAATTAAATTGATTGTAATAAAACAAAAAATATACAGATTATAATTAAAAGATAAAATATGTATAAAATGTATAAATGAATGGATAAAAGACAAGAAACACACACACTGTGATTGAATGAGCGAAAGTTGTCGATGAAAGTTTCATGGAAAATTGGCTGTAAAGATTCAGCGTGCGTGGTAGCGTGGTAGAGACTACCCGGTAGAGCGTGCGAAGGTGCGTGCGCTGGTGCGTACTTTCCGTACGTACGTACGTATGTGCGCGCTGTTAATGTTTATTGGTAGTTTTTAAAGCCCGATAAAATGTTGTTTTGCTTTTTTATTGGTTGAAATGAGTGGTGTAGAGATGTGTGGCTGCGTGGCTGTTTACTGTGGCTGTGTTGTTGTTGTTGTTTACATTGTGTGGCTGAGTATGTATCTGGTTGTGGTGTAGAGATGTCACTTTGTAACTATATCAAATTATCACCATCATGTATTTCAAATTTGTATGGTGTTACTGATCAATCATATTAATTATCAATATGTCATTGGATATACTTTATAGTGCTGAATATTTACCTAGGATTAATAGTATATCGATTCAATTATCTAATATTAAATTAAATTTGATAGAGTCTATTGAAATATCTAATAGTAATATACTTTTAATTACATATCTTTCAAAATTATATTCATTTAAATTACCTTCATCATGCAGTAATTATAATGATTTGAAACCAATACTGAGTCAGAGTGGTGATGTGATATCATTCAAATTACAATCAACAACTAATAATGATACCAACAATTCAACAATAGATCAATTCAACGATAATTATAAATGGAATAATAAATTCATTTCAAATATACTAGACTATAAACCTAGTTTGAAATGTTACAATTGTGATCATGTAATCGTTAATTTGATTCATGGTTCAACAAAATTGAAATCCATGCCTAGTGAATCATGGTCTGAAATGATGGATTTTTGGCATTGTCATAAACCAACTACTGGTTCTTATTCAAATAATGAAATTTTAAATAGATTCAATCAATTCAAACCAAATCTAAATGATCTTATAATTGGTTGTAATTATTTCATTATAAATTATAAACAATATGAAAATGAATCTTTGAAGTTGAGTGATGGTAATAATGATGTTTGTTGTTCTTTTTGTGATTTTAAAATTGGTAAAATTGATGAAAATACAGGTAATTGTCAATTAATCAAATGGTTTTTAAAATTAAATTATACTATAGATAATGAATTAATAATAGATGATTTTAAACCTTCATTATTCATTTATAATTATTTATTAGATTCCATTAACTCAACTGCAATTAGATATTATTTATTCACATCAACATCAGGTGATAGAATACTTATTTGGTGTTTTAATTTTGGTTTGAAATTATCAATTAATGATTTGAATTTAAATAATTGTTTGAAAATCTTCTATTCAACTTCAAATTCAGATATAGATTCATTTTTAAATGATGGAAAATCAATAAATTTAAATAATTTAGATCAATTTGAATTAGATTCCATCATATTCAATGATTTGATTTCAAATTTAAATAAAATTAATAAATTATTACCTATAAATAAATTCACATCAACAATTTGGAAAATTAGTTATTTATCATTAGATTTATAATAATAATTTTTAATTAATGGAATAACTTGTTTCCTTGAACATTCAATTTTCAATTGATTAAATAAAATCAGTTCATTTTCATTCAATTTTAAAGTTAAGTTTAATTCATCTTTCAATGAATCAATCAATCCCTTTAATGAATCATCATCATATAAAAATCCCAACTCTCTTTTAAATTCACCATCATTTGTATTGAATGAAGTCATAAACACAACAAATTTCAAATCATTTTCAATTTTCCAATCTTTCAAACCTTGAATTATATCATTTATATCATGTTGTTTATATATATTTGAAAAAGAATCAGGTATTGAACTAACACCTATCTTTAAATCACCATCACCCACATCCACATCCAAACATTTATAATCTTTCTTTAATATATCAATCATTGTAAAACCATTCAAATCATTTTTAGCATCGTTTATATTATTATAATATTGTGAATATATATTAAAATCACCAACTAATAATTTAACAGATTGTAAATCAACTTCACAAACACGACGTTTTAGATAACTAGTGTCCATTAATATAGGCATAACACAAAATTTCCGCAAGTCAGAATCAACATCATTGAATAACTTACTATTGTTATCATGTAATTCCTTAATAACTAAAGAAGTACATGATCCACATTCTTGAATGATTCTCAATTTAGCATCTTTGAATTCCCCTTCATCAAAATGATGATCTATAATACCAACAACTTTAGCATCATAATCATTAATTAAACTCTTGATAAAATCACCCTGTGGTGAATTATGATCAGTTAAAATCAAGTTAATTGAAAATTTTAAACCACCACCACCAACGAAAACATTTTTAAAATCATCAATACAGAAAATATCATTCATATTAAACCCACAATCTTGAAATAGTTTATGAACATCTTTACGTATTTTCAAATCAACTCGATTGATATTCAATAAAGGTATAACTAACTCATCATTATCAATTTTACTACCCCCAAGTAATGCATATGTATGTGAAGATACAGCTGAATCCAAATCACATGATTGATTACCTGTTATAATTGTTAACTTGTTCAATTTATGTAAATCATGTTTAAATGTTTGTCTAACGTTACTAAGTAGTCTTCCCAGCATATTACCAATAGTATACCAGTGTACACTTACTTACTTGTTCTTATATATAAGCTATATACACTTTGTTATTACTTGTACAAACATGGAATAACTGACTTGAACGTCGATCGACCACTGTAAGTCGATCGACTCACAAAAAATTAACTTGAAGTCGATCGACGAATCACGGCTGTGCAAACACCATTCCAAGGCTTAAAATTTCAAAATTTCGAATTTCTCCATTTTAACACTCTTGTAATTGACAGGTTGTCATATTGATATTTACAGTTTTGATAATATAATATGGTCAATGTTACTAAAAGAATTGTAAGATTGGTCATCTTTTCATTATCTGTATCTATCATCATCTTATTGTTGATCAATGTTGACTTTCAATCGATAAATTCAGATATAGTATCAATAGATGATAGCAATAGATCAATAATTGATAAAATCAAATTTAACATAAAATCAAAACTTTCAAGAGATGAAATTGTTGAACAAAATTATTCACAATTACAAAAATTATTAAAACAACCAATCGGTGAACCAAAAGTTAAAAATCTAGTACCACCACCTGCAAATCCAGATGAATATGAACGTGCTAATGCAACATTAACTGTACTTGTTAGAAATAAAGAATTATTAAAAGTTATAAGTACAATCAAACAAATTGAATCCAAATTCAATAATAAATATCATTATCCATATGTTTTCTTAAATGATGAGAAATTCACTGATAAATTTAAAGAACGTATATTGAAAGTTGTTTCAGGTGAAGCTTATTTTGAAACCATTGATAAAAAAATATGGAATCAACCTTCAAATATAGATAAACAAAAACAACATGATTCAATGAATATAATGAATGCAGAAGGTGTTGGATATGCTAAAATGATCTCATATCATAATATGTGTAGATATTATAGTATGAATTTTTTCAATCATCCAAGAATGAAACAATTCAAATATTATTGGAGATTTGAACCTGGAACTCATTATTATTGTGATATTAATTATGATGTTTTCAAATTCATGCAATCAAACAATAAAAAATATGGTTTCACAATTGCTTTATATGATGTTGAACAATCAGTTAGAACATTATGGCCTTCAACTTTAGAATTTTTAGAGATGAATCCACATTATTTAAATGAAAATTCAGCAATCAAATTCTTAACTGAAAATTTACAAAATCCACATAAAACTGAAGTTGCAAATGGTTATTCAACTTGTCATTTTTGGTCAAATTTTGAAATTGCAGATATGGATTTTTATAGAGATGAAGCATATACTAAATGGGTTGAATATTTGGATTCAAAAGGTGGGTTTTATTATGAACGTTGGGGTGATGCACCTGTTCATTCAATTGGGTTAAGTTTGTTTGCTGATAAGAAGGATATTCATTGGTTTAGAGATATTGGTTATAAACATGATCCTTATACTTTATGTAGTGATTGTCCAAATTGTAAAGGTTGTGTTCCTGGTGATTTCACGTATAAACATTTGAGAGATCAAAATTGTTTAACTAATTGGTGGAATCTAGAAATGGATGATGAGGATAGAAACCTTTACTAGATATATACACGTACATACATACATACTTTCATGTATTCATTAAAATTGCATTTTCATTGAATTTTCAAGTAAAATTTCCAATTTTTGAAAACTCGCAATTTTTCAAAATTTGTTGAACGTTGTTGACCTTCACTTTGACTTTGTTCTTCTTCATCAAACATCTAAATTATCGTTTATATCATGACTAAATCAGTTAATATTGCAATCATTGGTGCTGGTGTTGTTGGTTCAGCGTTCATCAACCAATTAACAGCTTTGAAATCCTCAATTAATTATAATGTCATCTTATTGTCAACTTCCAAGAAAGCTTTAATTTCAAATAATTACAATCCATTAGATTTATCGAATTTCCAAGATTCACTTTCTAAAACAACTCAATCTTCATTATCCATTGATGATTTGATTGCTTATTTGGTTAAATCTCCAAAACCAACTATTTTAGTTGATAATACTTCAAATGAATTAATGGCTAATTCATACCCATTATTCATAAATAATGGTATATCAATAGCAACTCCAAATAAGAAAGCTTTTTCAAGTGATTTGAAATTATGGAATGATATTTTCGAAAATGAAGGTAAAGATAATGATAAATTTGGTTTATGTTATCATGAATCATCAGTTGGTGCAGGATTACCTTTAATTTCACCATTAAAAGAAATGATTTCAACCGGTGATGAAGTTAAAACTATTGAAGGTATCTTTTCAGGTACTTTATCTTATATCTTTAATGAATTTTCAACAATTGAATCAAATAATACTAAATTCTCAGATATTGTTAAAATCGCTAAAGATTTAGGATATACTGAACCTGATCCAAGAGATGATTTGAATGGTTTAGATGTTGCTAGAAAAGTCACCATTTTAGCACGTATTTCAGGTTTAGATATTCAATCACCAACTTCATTCCCTGTTCATTCATTGATTCCAAAAGATTTAGAATCCGTTGAATCATCTGATGAATATATGCAAAAATTACCTAATTTCGATAATGAAATGGATGAATTAAAATTACAAGCTAGTAAAGAAGGTAAAGTGTTGAGATTTATTGGTAAAGTTGATGTCTTGGCAAATAAAGCATCTGTTGAAATTGCAAAATATGATTATTCTCATCCTTTTGCTTCTTTGAAAGGTAGTGATAATGTTATCTCCATTAAGACTAAAAGATATCCAAATCCTTTAATTATTCAAGGTGCTGGTGCTGGTGCTGATGTTACAGCTATGGGTGTTTTGGGTGATGTTATTAAGATTGGTCAAAGAATTGCCAAATAGATAGTTTATTTGTAGTTCTTGAGTTTACTTACAATGATTTTTTGTTATTACTTAGGAAAGTAATTCGTGTATATCTAACTTATCGTAAATCCAATTGAATTACAAGTTTACAGATTAGGAATAGCGATGTTATTCAATCGATTCATTATAGTTTCATAATATACAGTTTCTTCTAACTTATTTCTTCTGCTTCAAAAAGTGCAGTTTCAACATCTTGACTTTGATCATATCTAGCTTTAGCTTCCCTAAACAACACTCTTAACTTCTCTTCATCTTTACAAATATCTCTAAAATCAAGCATAACACTTTGAGAATCTAAATAAATTGCATTTTTATTCTTGTTTTGTTGTAATTGACCAATACTCAAATTGACTCTTGCAACATGTGCATTATTTGGAGCTAAGAAAAAATCACCATTTTCTCTCAACTCTGCAATATAAGCACCTGTTTTATGTATGAATTGTGCATACTTGAAAGTCGGTTTACCCCATGAATAATTAACATCAAATGTATCATCCCTGAAATATGTAGCTGTTCTATTATCTAATAAGAATCCACATTTTTCAAGTAAATATAAATGATAAAAATATTTATTTTCTTTCAAAATCAATTCTCCAATACCTTCATTGAATTCAGTTTCATTCCATGGACTTAATACAAGTGATATATCAATTGTTGAATGTAATGGATCTCTAATTGGTAAAGTACATAATTCCTCCCATGGTGTTTCAACCAATGTCAATCCATAAAGTTCACAATGTTTAGCCCATCCATTAATTGTATCTTCAACTAATTTGGATGTATTACTCAGCCATTCTAATCTAATATGGAAGCAATGTTCAGGATTATGAACAATATCATAGTGAACAATCAATAATTCTTGTTGCCATGATAGATTATTTGGATCCAAATCACAAAGTACCCTTCTACTCAAAACAACACGACGTCTATTTGAATTATGTTCATCGTTTATATTGCCTGCACCACCACCAGTTGTTCCAGTTCCATCCGTTTTTATACTTGATATATCATTCAATGGAGCAGATGTCGCTGATGTTTGGGTATTTGAAGTGAGTATTTTTTTCAAATTATTGCTCACATCAACAGCTTCAGCAGCAGATACTTGTGGTGATAAGATTGGCGTATTTGAATTACTATTCATATTTGTTGTCTTGGATTGTGACATTGAATTATTCCTCAATGATGGAACTGCTGAGTTTGATCTAGCTCTAGCTGTGAAATCATCAGATGCTATCTTCTTAGGTGTAGTTGGTATAGATGGAGGTGATTTCATATCTTGATGCTGCTGCTGTTGTTGTTGTTGTTGTTGTTGTTGTGCAAGAAGTTTTTCTAAAGAATACTCTTCATTCAACTGATAGAAATAATGGCCATCCAAAAATCTATGTCTTGACTCAACATGTTCAAAAATATGCTCATCCATTAAATGATTACCAAATTCAACAGCTTGCTCTCTTGTATCTATATCTTCAAAATTCTCAATCATCCAACTAACTAATTCCATTCCTAAGAAACAATTAGGGTGTGTTCTCAAATGCCATTTTCTATCAACAACTTCAATACCTTTATCACCTTGTATTGCCATTGCAATCTTTGATAAAGGTGTTTTTTGATTGAACCTAGCTTCTTGAAATAATGAATTTTTCTTCTTACCCTCACTATTTTCAAACTCTTTGGAAGCACTAATCAAATAAGAAAATAGATTCCCAGTATAGAAATTGATTTCAGGAGTAATTTCAACTTTTTTATTGGATTTTTTCTCCTCATTTGTACGATATCTTGAACGATTAATAATTGTTATCAATGCACGTATACCTTCTAATCTAATCTCTTCTGGTGTTAATTTTTCAGCTGCTAATTTGAACGAGTTTGGTGGTATTTTAGTTGGAAGAATAACAAATTTAATTCTATGTGTCTTTCTTTGTGTTACTTCAACAGCATCATCATAACCAGCCAATACTTGATCTAACTGATTCCAATTGTAATTTCTTGGTTCTCCTTGCAGTCCTTTGATAATAATTGGATGGTACTCTTCTGAATATCTGGTTCTAACATAAGGTACATAACCAGCAGCTGGTTTGCTCGTTTCAGTGAGAATGTCATCTGGTCTATCAGTACGTTTATAAACTTGTACATTGATCAATCCATGATAATCACAACTGATTCTATGAATTTCATGAGACAAACTTAAATATATTCTGGAACCGTGATAGTTACTCTTGCTCAAATACTGAATGAGTAATTTCGGATCACCATTTGGCTTTCTTTGACTCTCAACTTTTGCAACATTATCCCCAATACATATTTGGAATCCTAATGTTAGTCTCAAAGAAATCATCTTTCTCATTAATGTTTCACTATTTCTACCTTCATTCACATCAGCTTGATTCAAATAAACATCATAAATTCTAAAAGTAAAATTTTGATTGAAATCTCCAACAGATGGGAAAACCGCCGTCATTATAGGTAACGAAGCAGGTGATGATAATGATGTCCATTTAATCGATCTACGTTTCACATTTGGAGGAAACACAAACTGCCATCTACCATATGAAACCATTCCTAAAAGTTCAGATGTGACAGCATTTGATGGATTCTCAACATGTGTCCAATAACTGTTCAAAATGGAATTTTTTTCCTCGTTCAGCCTAACTATTGAACTTTTCTTCTTCAGTCTTTGCTGTTGTTGTCCTTTATTTATCCCATATGAGGAACTTGCAGAACTAACAGCGAATTTCTTGTTATCCCTTTCTGATGATGCAATGAAAGAGACATCACCTGCAGATGTAGACGTTTCTGGCTTTGGCCTCTGGAGATCTTTGTATTTATCCTTTTGAACAGCGTTTTTGATTTCAGAGGCTGAAACATATTCTAGTTTTGGAACATCTTCGTTCGACTTGACAGATGCAGACATATCTATAGATGGTGTTGATGGTAAAGGTAATGGGGAAATGATTCTTTTAACAAAATCGAAAGCTTTTGGACTCGTTTTCTTGTTATCCGTCTTGGAGATTGATAACAATGATGAAAAGGCAGAAACGTTTGATTTTGATGTCGTTGTTACACCAGTTACATTCGATGTTGTTGGTAATGTAGCCTTTGCAGCTATTAATTCTGGTGGTTGAAAACCTTTTCTAGTAGCTGCTTCTCCACTAACATAATCTTCTTCATCAATATCAAAGTTCCCCGATGGTTTTCTCAAATCCTTTTGTCCAGATCTACTAGTAAAAGGTAAAGCTCCAATTGTTGCACTTTCACCATAATTAGTCTTGATTGCCTTTTGAGTCAATAAAAATTTGGAGTTCAGCGATAAATCAGAGTTCAACCGACTCGCAGATGATGTTCTTCTTTTGGTTTTATCGCTAACTTTTTTACTAAAAGGAGAGCTGAACAGTTCACTATCATAATCATCCATAGCCTCAACTACCGATTTATTATTTCCATTTGTTAGATTCAGCTCATTGATAGTGATTGCACTCAACTCATTCTCCATAACACCCATCATTTGTAATTCGTATATCTTACATCTAGGTAACCACTGATTCGCTGCTTGACTTGAATCACTCCAGAATGATATATCCATCCAGCTCGGAATACAGTGTTTCAATTTACCTTGTCTATCTTGATATCTGAACAAAGGAACAACATGTAAAGGTGGCTGACTCAAACATATGACATCAATTGTAGAGTCAATTGTAGTCATCAACTTACTAGTTTGAATCAACATATTGTAATCGGTATCAAAAATACCAGTACCAGGTGTAATTATAACAAAATGGTTTGTAGTTTGCCTCAAATCAGGATCACGGAAATCATCACTCACTAAACTCATTCCCAAATTTATAGCTTCTAGTAAGTTACCTTTCACCGAAGGTAAAAACTCACCCTCAATAAAATACTCCTCTTCATTAGAGGAAGCGCCATTTGAATTATGCTTCAACTTGATGTCTTTTTGGAAATTGACAAACTCCAATCTTAAAGCAGCCATAATTTCATTCCATAGTAAAATACTAACTTGATCAACAACAACTCTGTAATAATCTTTTCGATTTTTAGGTTTCTCTCCAGCTCGATAGTTGGCCATGTTTTCTCCACTTAAATCAACACTTGTAAACAGAACAATGGTTATCAGATGATGCGTTCCCATATCTTTCCAACGTTGGAAAACTTTAGGAAAAAGAGAATTCACCAATTTATGAAACATTTGCTGACCACTTTCTTCAAAATGCCACATTTCTGATGAGATTTGAATGAAGAAGATCAAACGTGCAGATTCTGAACGGAAAACAATCTTCGTTCGACTACCTATATAAGATGAAAACATTTTCTTACCGTTTCTGTATATTCTATTCACAGTACCTCTAATTGAACCTTGTAAAAATGACAACCGTTGCGTTTTATACACACAACTGTCAGTCAGTAATGCTGATAAGTTCCACATATCACCTCGTGATAAATGAATATCCTTAATATAGACTTCCACAACATCAGCCTCAACAGCTTTCTTACTTTTCACCCTAACCAAAACCTGGCTACGTAATTTCAAATCCATTAACGTTTGAACAGGACCAGACTGTATAGAAATATAATTGTTGTTATTGTTACTGCTGTTAGCATTTGCAACCGCATTGACTCCAGCTTGACTCATTGTTGTTATTGGAGCAGTGAAAACAAAATAAATCTTCTTGGATGTTCCTTCAAGTGATTCAATCTCCCCAATATCTCCAACTTTAGCACCCGGTATAAGAGCTGGGTCAAGTATCACCTCTCCTGGTGATTGTCTCAATTCATGGAATTTTACCGTCAGCTGGACAGGTTCGTTGTATAGATATTTCGTCTGTATGTCGTCGGATCCAATCTTATCTGAAGTTGTACTTATCGTCAAGCCGGTCATTGGATCCTTTGGAATAAAATTATGATCCTTAGTTGCAGTCACTACTGAAGACGAACGTTGTGGCTGCTCTGGCCTATTTTGACCCTGAGAAAATTGTGATTCTTTGCCATCTTTTATTGAAATTGCCGGTCCCTTACTACCATCAAAAAGAATGCTTTCATGTGGTCCTGTTACTATAACATGATTGGATCTATTCTTTCCAACAACCAAGCTTGCCTCGTTGGTTCTCTGGCTCATACGATTTCTCGCAGTGCTCAGATCAAAGTTGATTTTCTTTCGTTGCTTTTGCATTTTGATAAGACAACTCTCAGTTTCCGTTGAGAAATCAATTGACCTGATGTACGAACTGTTCTCTACAGTGTATCAGATATTATAGACACATAGTGTTATAAGCTCTTTAATCTTTATGACTTGCAGAATTGATTGCCGTGACACGTGCAAGGATGTTTACTTCAATTTCTCGCGTTGATTTCTCATATTCTGTTGTATCCCTTTTTGAGATGCTCTATCATCCAAAGAAACGATCTGTTCATTATTCCCAAGGTAAGAGGGGATGGAGCTGAGTATAAGTGGCAAATACTAAAATTCTTTCTTCAGTGAGCTTGATTTTTTCTTTCCAATGATCTCAACGCTTTCTTAGCATATTTCCCTTGGAAGTCCTGTTTGCATTACTGAAATAGCAAAGATGAGGTTCTCGTTGATCTTGTTTTGTACTTGCAAAATATTTGCAATCAAATGTGGGGCAGCCTATCTAAATTTATCACAATCACAAATTGAAGCAACAAATGAGGACCGCATGGAAGACTACTACGAGCAGTATATACAACAGTTAGTTCCAACTTCAGATTGTTTCCCTAGCACTGCAGTTAAAGTATCAAACAAAGGCTTCTTTACAGATGTGTTATTACAAGATACTAGTCTCTGTCAAATTGCTTACTGCATCAATGAAAAACATTTTCTAAGAGAGCTAGAGTATAACAGATTCAAGTTTCCTGATCAGTTATTACCGCACTCAAATATAGACTACAACGAACGCATTACAAACGAAGACAATGAGCTAGTTTTTCGTTACAACTTGAGCTCTATTTTCACCAATACTAATGAAGATGATCACTGGATTCCCCGTGGTGGAGGAGATGGGTATGTTTTAGTTGATCATGATTTCAAAAGATTGGTTGTCTGCTTCAGAGGCTCAAGACACCTTTCCCACTGGATAACAAATTTTGATATCTATCCAGCTCATTATAAATCTCCACTTATTCACAGTTCAGAGAACTGGAATGAACTCAAAATGTTCAAAGCTTTCAAAGCTTATAAAGCACATGCTCAAGAAAGTGACAAAGAATTCAATAGTTTCCATAGTAGAAGGTACTATACCCATGCTGGGTTCAAGAAGGTATTCGACTTGGTATTTTTCAGAGTTTTGGCTGATCTTTTGAAAGAAATGCAAGAGTATCCAAGCTACTCAGTAGTAGTCACAGGTCACTCATTAGGTGGTGCACTAGCTACATTGTTGTCTTTGGAGCTCAATTTGATGAAATTGACACACTTGCTAGTAACTTCCAATTCTCCAGCCGTCTTCTCTCCCAAATTGTCAAAGGTATACCAGAGAATTTCAGATATCTCAAACATGGAACTGACAGAAAATACCAAATCAGGGGCAATAAGAGTCTTTCAATTCTATGACCTCGTTCCTAGAATTCTTCCTAGTATGATATACAGACATGTTGGTAAGCCTATATCCGTTTATAAAAAGGAATTGCCACATCGAATTAGTGACGTGTATATTCTCCGTGATGAGGATGTTCAAGGCTGGAGTGACGAAACAGTCGAATTGGATGTTGAACAGTGTGGCAAAGTTATTGAATTCTTTGGAAGAAAGCATTCAAAAAAGATTGACACTGATGAACTATTGAGAGTTGCTTATCATTCTAATTTACTCGTTTACTACAGTGCTTGTAATGAATATGTTACCGAGTACGAATGAAACTCTATTTTGAATTTTTTGGATACATTTACTTCAAAACTTTGTTTTTTTTATTCTTTCGTTTGTTTGTTTGTTTGTATTTATGTTCATAATTATAATGGACAAGGTTCATAAAAAGCGTATAGCTATCACTATATACATCATTATATTTATACAATCCCGTAACGCAAGTAACCAGGACCAAGTGGTTCACAAATTACAAAACAGCAAAATACTATACTTTACTTGAGAGCAACTGGCGAGTGACAAATGCTCTATTCTTCAATGACTCGCTCAATGACTTTTTGTTGGCCAGAACAGCAGCCTGTGTTGCAATTCTCAACTTTTCCTGATTATCGTTCAAATGAAGGCCATAAGTTATGGCTGGCTCTTCAATAGTTTTTGGTTTGTCCGCCGCTGCTAATTTTTCTTTAATGGACTTCAACGAATCAAAGTAATATCTGAATCTTGAATCGATATTTGCTAGAACTATATTGAGCACGTTTGGATTTTTGATCAGCTTTTCAGGCTGTAAAACACTGTTCAAGAGAAGAAGCTTTGACTGTAAGCTATCTTCATATGATTTGATAATACCATATTTCTTTCTTAGAACATTTCTCTTTTGGATTCTGTCAAAGCTTAATTGCCTATCCTCCTTGATATTCTTGACCTTCTCTTTGTCTTGAACAACTTTTAACCGATGCTCAGCTGATTTGGATTCTTTCACTAAATTTCTAACATCTTCATATAGAGCATCGACTTGAGACAAATTGAATTCCAGTCTGTTCTTCAAACTATCGGAGTCAGCAATTTCGTTACCAACCATAAGAGCTACCGTGTCAGATTCGCACAGTCTCCAAAATTGTGGGAACTCTAGACTGTCCGAACTATGCTGAAGTCCTCTATCAAGTTGATCCTTTAGATAAGTTGTCATTCTATTCAAATTCATATTCAATATCGCAAATTCAGAGTCTAGATCATATACGATTTTTTCCATCTCGTTAACAACAGGATCTGGATTTATGGTAGGATAGACAACATTCTTCAAAGAAACCAAACGTGGAACGGATGCTGGCATACTTCTCTTACTTAAATAAACTTCATCACTTTCAACTTTCAAGTCTATGATTTCTGGAGTTATTTCAGTAGCCGTACTCTTGTATTGTGGGAAAGAATCCACCACGACAGAGATTTGTAGATGCTCAGTTTCGGTAGACTGGTCCTTTAGTTCAGGATCGACTGCAATCTCCTCTTCAACATAAGACACTTTTGCTTCAACTGATGTATCTTTGATCTCAGCTTTGACTCCTGGGCTTTCGACTTTCTTCTCAGAAGAAGTTTCTGGTGAAGAAGAACTGCTTTTCTCGTGAACTTCATCAGAAGTTTTAGGATGAACCGAAGATGGTGCCTCTGAATTTTCTGCTGCAGAATTTTCGCTTTCTTTATCGGCTTCCTGCGAGCTTTCATCTTTATCAACAGTTGTTTCCGTTTTTGATAACTCGGCTGCCTCTTCTTCAGCTTTAGAGGAGGATGCTTCAGCTTCTTCTTCTTTGACTTGACGTTCGTCGGACTCCTTGATTGGCTCTTCGCTTGATTCAGTAACGGTTTCGGCTGGAAGCGTGTCAATCTCCTTGCTTGATTCTATTGGCTCTTCAGGAGTTTCAGCAACTGGCTGTTCGACAGATTCTTCGTCGGCAACTGACTGTTCGGTGGATTTTTCATCGGCAACCGGCTGTTCGACAGATTCTTCATGAGCCTCAACCTCCTTTGTAGACTCAACAGCCTCAACCTCCTTTGTAGGCTCAACAGCCTCATCGCTTGGTTCAGTTGGTGTTTCTGCTGCCTCTTCATTTAACTCAGTCGACTCCTCAGAATCCTTAAGAGCCTCCCCAGTTGGTTCCGCGTCAGTTTTCTCGACAATATCTGCTGGTTCTTCAGTTGTTTCTGCTGTATCAACACTTTCCTCGGCTGGCTTTTCAGCGGTCTCCGTAGCTGGTTGTTCTTCTGCTGCTCTTTCACCTTCCTTGATTGGCACCGTATCAGAATCCTCACTTGATTTTATTGGTTCTTCAATTGGTTCAGTAGCATCATCTTTAACTGTCTTAGCAACTGATTCCGGTAATGTTTCTTCTGTTTCGGTGGATGTTTCAGTAACTGTTTTAGTAACTGTTTCAATAACTGATTGTTCTTCAGTTGTTTCCGAAACATCCTTAATCGAATCTGACTCGTCAACCTCCTTGGATGGCACCAAAGCCGTTTCCTCGCTTGATTTGCTTGGTTCGTCGGTTGTTTCACCAACTTTCTCGGTTGGCTCAGGAGCTAATTCTGTTGATTTTTCGTCTGTTTCAGTAACTGTTGGTTGTTCTTCGTTTGTTTCATCAACATCCTTCGTTGGCTCTGTTGGCTCTGTTGCAGTTTTCTCACTTGATTGTATTGATTTTTCATCTGTTTCTTCACCAGTAACTTCAACTAATTCATCTATGGAGTCCTCAGGATAAACCATCTCTTTTTCTTCCTCTTCTCTTTCTTGCTCGGCAAATTCTTGATCAATTGCACGTTCAAATTCACTTTGATCTGATCCATAAGACGTATCAAGTTCATTTTCATCATCATCTTCTTCTTCTTCTTCATCATCTTTTTCGTCGTCAAATTCTTCTTCTTCTTCGGTAGATCTATCAGCTGAGTCATCATTGGTTCCTTCCAAATTATTCATTATATCATCCATATTGAAAGCACTTGATAATGAATCCTTTTTGATTTCTTCGAATGATTCACTGGATGAAGTTGATTTTGAACCCATATCATTTGATGAATTATCATTTGTAGTCTGGTTCAATTTTGCAAATGGACTGTCGCCAACCTCTTTTGTGGTGGTTGAAGTATTATTTCCGAATCTGAATGGTGCCGTCACGGTAGCTGATGATGTATTGCTGTCTTGATTCAACTTACTAAATGGACTTTCGGTATTATTTGTATTGGCGGTACTACCAAAGCTAAATGGTGATGCAGTGGTTGATGTTTTTCCAAAATTTGAAGAACCAAAAGCAGGTGATGATTGTTTGGCATCATCGCTTATAGCACCGAAGGGTGATGATTGTTTGGCATCACCGCTTATAGCACCAAATGGCGATGCTGTATTTGCTGCTGTCTTTCCAAAAGTTGAAGAGCCAAAAGATGGGGATGATTGTTTGGCATCAC
>KV453852.1:636550-701640 GCA_001661425.1 Ogataea arabinofermentans
CTTATAGCACCAAATGGCGATGCTGTATTTGCTGCTGTCTTTCCAAAAGTTGAAGAACCAAAAGATGGGGATGATTGTTCGGCATCACCGCTCATAGCACCAAATGGTGATGCTGTACTAGTTGCTGTCTTTCCAAAAGTTGAAGAGCCAAAAGCAGGTGATGATTGCTTACCATCACCGCTAATAGCACCAAATGGTGATGCTGTACCTGTTGTTGTTGCTGATGTCTTTCCAAAAGTAGAGGACCCAAAAATAGATGGATTAGTACCTGTAGATCCAAATCCAGATGCAAATGAAAATACAGATTTAGTTTCATTTGAAGTAATTGATGAATTACCACCCCCACCAAATGTAGCAAATGGGGATGATTCAACTATAGACTCATCGTTATTTGGAGTTTGTGATTTCGCATACTGACCAAACGCTCCTCCCGTTGACGACGTCATTGCCGTAGATGATGAACCTGATGTAGTGGAAAGTGAATTATTAAACGCACCAAATGAACTTTTACCAAATGATGGAGTATTAGTATTTGTGTTATTATTATTATTATTATTATTACCAAATTTGAAACCAGATTGTCCAAATGATGAAGAATTTGTAGCTGATGTTTCTGAAGTGTTACTACCAAATGGATTACTCTTAGCTTGTGATTGTCCAAATGGATTACTCTTAGCTTGTGATTGTCCAAATGGATTAACGGAGTTGGTTTGAGTTGAAGAAGTGGATCCAAATGGGTTGACTGTAGTAGGGACATCAAATATGGATTTAGTCTTTTTATTCTCTGTTGAAGTAGTGGATCCCAAATTGAACCCTCCAGTCATTGACTTTTGAGGAATGATATCATCATCGTCATCCTCAGAACTCTTGTCACTGGAATCTTTGTCATCCAAATCATCATCGCTATTACTGAGTATTTCAACGGGCTGTTGTTGTTGTTGTTGTGGTTGTTGTGGTTGTTGTTGCTGTTGTGGTTGTTGTTGTTGTTGTGGTTGTTGTTGTTGTTCTGAGGAAGAACCAACACCAGAATCAGCAGTTTTTATATCTTCAATCTCATTAATTTTTTGTTGTAGAGCACCTTGTAAATCAACATTATCAGAATTAATATCAATACTATACCATATACTCCAAGAAATCAAACGACCTCTATCTGATAACATCATTATTCTAGGCAATGGAGAACAAGTTTCAATCAATTTACAAGGTTGTAATTCATTCATAGATGAAGATAAATCCATAACTAAACCTAATGACGAGTCATCATCTTGAGTTTCAGGATCTAATGGTACTTCACAACGATCATAATCGTTTGCTTGTATGAATAATTGATTTGTAGTTAGAGCAGTCACTTCACCTGATGTTGAAGCAGTCATGAAAAACAAATGAGGGAATGATTTTGACCAATTATGTAAAGAAACAGGATAAAAAGATCCAAATCTAGGAACAGCAGAATATGGACCACAAACTTGTTCAATCAATTCAGTTGAGTAAGAACCATCATTATCATCATCACTGTTTCTTTTCAACATGAACGTTTCATATTCTGGTGGATCTTCAAATTCTGGATCTAAAGAATTTCCTAATAATATTAACCATGAATTAGATTCAATTTCAGTAATACAATAAATATTGAAATTTTCAGATGAATCAGGTATTGTTATTGGTGCACCATAATTTGATCCTTCAATAAGATTATAAAATTCAATTGATGATGATGATCCATAAACTAAACCACCATCAATTTTAAAATCATATCCAAAAGCAGTAACTCCAGTTTTAATCAATGTATTTAATTGTCCATTTCCAGAAAGTAAATCCACAACCCATAATTCATGATCTTTAGTAAGACAAACAACAAGATGCCAATATTTGGGAACAGCTTTCAAATCAGTTACAGATGATGGGAATTCTAAGAAATCAGATAAACTGAAATCATTAGATGCTAATTTAGAAACATCATAAGCACCAAGTATTTTAGATTCATCACCATGTATCACAAATAACATATCTTCATTTGATGATAAACATATTTGATAAATTGTTGATGTTATTGTTGTTTTGAAAATACCTTCAATTTGAGTTAAACTATCAATAATACCATTTTCATTAGCTAAATCTTCATCTTTAAGTATATTTGATAAAAGTGATAATGGTATAACTTGTAATTGTGAACCCATAGCACAAATAAGTATTTCATGTTTGTGAGAGATGGCTAATAAATTGAAAGATTTCGATTGTAACTCATCTCGATCCAATTCAGGAAATAGTTGAATTGATTTATTTTGTTTGAATCCAAACTCCTACAGGACAAAAGAATAAATAGAATGATGTTAGTAGTGGAGCAACGAATGGAAAAAAAAACACTAACTCAATGCATACCTCTAAATTGACCTCTTCAAAAGTCATATCTGAATATTCTATATTGAAGAATTGGAATTATGATTGAAAGAATTGATATACTATATGAAAAAAGAAATAAATCAGAACCTTGTTATACACAAAGACTCAAACTTCAATACACGAACCATAATAAAGTAACTAACAAAATTTTGTTTGATTTTGATTTGGTGTAAAGGTGTAAAGGTGTTACATATGTAATTGATTACATAATCAATCAGCCACACATTACTCCAGCCACACAACCAGTACAGTACTCAGCCACACTCTTTTAAATAAGGCTGTGCAATACTTCAATTTCTTTTTATTTTATCCGATTTGTTTGTTTACTGCACGTAATTAACAACAATACTATTGTGTTTTTTTTTACTCTTTACTCGAATTTCAATGTATTTTTGTAATTTAATATATAATTTGATTTAATATTTATGGCACAAACAAAATGACTTAGTTATGTTATGAGTAAGGAATTAAAGAGTAAAAGTAAAAAAAGTGTCTAAAAAGCAAAATGGTTAAAAAAAATGAAATTAAAACACACGTAAAGACACACAAATTTTTTTTAGTAATTTTAGTAAATATAACTAAATATATTTATCTACATAATAATTTGAGGAGTTTCAACGTTATCTTTAATAGATTTGTGAGGTAAAACCTTACCACCATTAACGTAAACTTCATCTTTAACAGTAACATCTTCACCTAAAACGGTAACACCTTCTAATCTAGCCCATTTACCAACAGTTGAAGACCAACCAACAATGGTTGATTTAACCCAAGCATGATCTTTAATTTGAGAATTCTTTAAAATAGTTGATCTTTGAATTCTAACACCATCACCAATGATACAATTTGGACCAATAACAACATTTGGACCAATTTTACAACCTTTACCAATCTTAGCAGATGGATCAATTAAAACATTACCACCATTAACAAATTCTTCAGTTGTTGGAGTCAATAAATCAGAACCTTTTTTAGTTAAAGCAGATAGATATAAGCACATACCAGATAAGAAATCTTTTGGTTGACCGACATCCATCCAGTAACCTGGTAAATCAAATGAATATAATTGTTGCTTTTCAACTAAAATTGGGAAAGTTTCATGTTCAATTGAAGTTGGTCTCATTTCAATTAAATCAATAACTGATGGATTTATAACATAAATACCAGCATTAATTCTATTACCAACAAATTCAACTGGTTTTTCAACAAATCTTTCAATTAAATTTGGAACATCTCTATCATGAACAATAACACCATATTTAGATGGTTCATCAACTTTAGTAGCAACAATAGTTGCTTGAGCTTTATGAGCAATATGGAAATCTAATAAATCTTTTAATGGATATTCACAAATAACATCAGAATTTAAAACGAAAATTGGAGTATCATCTTTTCTTAAAATTTTTTCAGCTAATTTTAATGGACCAGCAGTACCTAATGGTTCTTCTTCAACTGAAAAAGTAATATTAACACCATAAATAGATTCATATTGTTTTAAAGCACCAACCATAACTTCTGGTTTATAATTAACAGCTAAAACAATATCAGTACAACCAGCATTAGCTAAAGCTTCGATTTGATGCAAGATCATTGGTTTGTTACCAAATTCAACCAATGGTTTTGGGACAGATAAAGTTAAAGGTCTCAAACGAGTACCGTAACCACCAACTAGAATTAAACCTTTCATTTTTTTTAAAGAGTATTATATGTGTATAAGTGGGTATATATCAAACGAGGGGAAGAATAAAACAAATACGTTCAAAGAAAGAGAAGAGGAAAAAAGAGAAAAAAAAAGAAAAAAAGAAAAAAAAAAAAAGGTAAAACAGAATAAATAAAATTCAACTTGTATACTGTTCAGTGGAAATACATTATATTTATATAAAAATACAACTTGAACACTTCAACACTTCAACAACTCCGGCCACGTATTTATTTCTCGTTTCTCGTTTCGTTGTTCGCGGCGGCCACGTTACACGTAGCATTCATTACTTACTTTACACTACGCGCACGGTGTGGCACGCGGCGTGCTACGTGCTACGTGACATTCGCGTTTTGCTGTGCGCGTGGCTAGCTGGCTAGCTAGACTGGCTGGCCAGCTACTTTCCGTGCAATGGCTGGGCTGGTACTACTTACTACTCTTTGCAAATGTCCGATACCCAAATTTCAATTTCAATTTCATTACATGATCAATTTCAATTTCAATTCATCTGTCTGTTTAAACCAGCCAGCCTTTTACTTTTACTACTTTCAATAGTTCATTGTATATTTTAGAAGTAACGTACATTTAACATTAAAATGTGCGATGTGTGTGTAAGACTGGCCACGCTAGCCTCCCGTGGTTCCCAACAGATGAGCGAACAACCGGCCTTCTGTCAACCTGTTGATCTATCTATCTATCTATCTATCTATCTATCAATATATACACATGGCACATACTAACATAAACTAATATGAAGATCCCAAACAAACACAAAAGTGCCAATAAAATGCCACGCGGCATAATCATTTTCAACGCCAAAACGCGCTTTGTTTCTTTTTTCTTTTTCTTTTTCTTTTGTTTCACCGTGTCTCGATGAGATAGATAGTTAGTTAATATAATAGGATAATAATAGATACCCCTGGTACAAAACTATACATTACTATTCGTACAACTATGCTTATAAGTTGAATACTAATTAGTTGTTCCGTGTTTGTAATAGTAAAACGTGGGTTAATAAGAATGATCATTCATATATACCCATTCATCACTCTCGTTATTAACACGACGTGGTTTATTTCTTCCAGTCTAAAAAATTTAGCACCTTATCATTAAATTCTTTGGAGTTGTCCAAGTACAAATTATGTCCTGCATTACTCACAACCTCAAACTTGGCATCTTTATTATTTGATTTTAATATATCAACAGCTGCCTTACCACAATCATTAAACATAAAATCATGCTCTCCATAAATCCAAAGAGTCTTATTAACACGTAATTGATTTATTCTATCAAGCATGGGATATCTACCAACAACAGAAGCATCAAAGATTCTCATGATTGACGTTTCTGAAAATGATGGTTTTATACTAACATGATAAATATATTTTATGAATAAATCGATTTCTTTCCAATTATTAATACTACCTGATCTAGTCAATTTATTAACATTTCTCAAAGATAATGCTTTTGGTCCGATTGGTCCTGATAAACGTAAAAATGTAAACGCACTCCATCGATTATTCCAAGCCCATTTGAAAGATTCTTTTAAGGTTGGATACCTTCCCAAGAATCCATAATGTCCTGGCCAATTTGAAGTTTTAAATTCAATTTTTTTCCCACTGTTTGAAGACTCATCATCAAGTAATTTATATTCAGGATTACTGATTGCAAATGGAGATCGTTCAATACCTCCTGGTGATACAAGAATCAGTTTATTGATTCTTTCAGGATATTTTAAAGCATATGCTAATGCTACATATCCACCTAATGAATGAGCTAATAAATCAAATTTAGCTAAACCTGTTGCACTTCGCCAACTTTCTAATGATTCAACATATATGGATTCAACTTCATCAATTAATTCATATTGACCTTTTAAATAATTTTTCAATTCTGATTTATCAATAGTATAAGTATCTGGTAAATATAACGATTTATGAACTTGTTTATGATGAGTTAAATTAGAATTATCAAATTCTAATTCAAACAATGATTTTTTATCATGCTTATATTTGATATTAGGTCTACTAGATAATCCAAAACCTAACATATCCAAAACATGAATTTTTGAATTAACTCCACGTTTAATCAATTCATCAAGATTTTTAAACCACCATCCATTAGAAGCAGCATACCCATGAAGCATAACTAAATGATTAGCAGCAGGACTATCACTCGGCGTACTTTTCTCAACACCATTGAAATTCTCCAATCTAATCTCATTCAAATAAACTTCTTCTTCTTCTTCAACTCCATTTCCATTCTTTCCAACACTGGGCATCTTGAATGGTGTTTTGAAATTACTTGCAAACAATCCATCTTTCAAGTTATTATAATAAGGTAATGCAAACCGATACAATTCATCCTGTGCAACTTGATCTTGATTCCGGTTAGTGATACCATCAATCCATATCTTGAATGATTGTACATATGTATAACTGTCAGGCATACCATTTTTCAAATATTTTATATGTAATCGGGCACAACTTGAAAAATTCCTATGTCTTACAATACATGTTTTCAATGGGAGTCGAAGTAACTTCATGGTTGATAGTATCTCAATCAATACCTACACCAATGGAATTTTTCAAAACTATACTGATCAACGGTTAGGAATCGGGATGTATATATATGTATTTCTCACTTTATAGATAGATACAAACCGTTACCTAACTGACTGACTTATGTTTGAGCCGCGCCCCTTACACCGGGCGACCCCGCTGACCACCCCGCTAATTCACCCCCGTTACCTTATTTTATCAGTTGTATATTTGTATCCTCTTTCATGTCATGTCATACTGATATCTTTCCTTTTAGAATTGACTATATACTTTGTTCTTGTTCTTGTTCTTGTTCTTTCTCTCTAGTTGTGTATGAACAGTACAAGTGGAATCATAAGTGAAGTATCATATATATTGTTTAAATCACAGGGTGTATAGTGGTGCTAATACTTTAAATTTACACTGTCTTAGCTAACCAAAGGTATATAAATCATACGCTCCAATTCAACATAATTCACACAACTTATAATATGACTCTCAATGATTTCACCACGATATATACATGTAGTTGTGATCACCAGCGAAAATGGGATCTCTTAAATGTTATGATGATACTCTCCCCTTGCACAGCCTTGACTATACATATATATATTTTTTTTTAACGGACCCGTGCGACATCACTTTCGTTGTGATTGAGTTATATTTGTGCCGTAATTCTCGTAAATTGACTTAAATCATCGATATTGTTTCGTTGGGGTGTTTTCTATATCCTGTGAGTAAGTAATATTTATTATTAATAGTTGAATATACAATATCTATCGGATGAAGAGACTCTTTCTACTTTTATTTTTCAAAATCATTTGAAATTTCTGTAAATTATATGGTTCTTAAGTTGTTTAGGGTGAGATTGTTGATCAAATCTTAGAATTTTTACAGTTTTATTTTTGAATTTATTTTGGGCATGCCAATTAAAATTTTCTAACGACGATTTACCTTCTGTCTCGTTGCAGATCATGACTAATTTAATTAAGATAATATAAAGAAAGAACATAGATAGAATTAAAAATTTTTTTAATAACCTTCACCATTAAAGTTGGTGAATCCAGTCAACATGAAGACTCTATAATAGTCTTTTTTAGATATATTATTACAAAATTCACAAGAAGAAGTAGAAGCAGCATCAACACAAGAACCAGCAAAATAAAAATTATCTGCACCAGAACCATCAAATCCATGTTTGAAATAATCACACATTATTGTTTTTTTCAAATCTTCAATTGATCCAAATTGATCAATCATATATTTTTCTAAATATGGATCTTTAGCTAATACATCAATATCTTCAATACATCTATCGATTGGAATCAATATACTTGGAATTTGAATATACTTATCTAAGAAAAATAATGCATTAGGAACAGCATCATCACCTAAATGAATAACAGGGGTACCGACCCAATAATCGAATTTTCTTTGAACTTCATATAATATATTGTACATTTTCTTATACAAAACAGGACATGATTTAACTCTATTTAAACCTTGTCCTGTATTTGTTAATTGATATTTTTGACCATTAAATAAATCTTCATCTGCAGCAGACCATAATTCAATCATATCTCTCATGACATGTGACCATAATTCAAGTGCTTGTTTAACGTATAAATATTGTTTTTCATGTTTATGTGTTAATCTTGCTCCTGATTGTCCATATCTAATACCTAATGAATATTTTGTAGATGATCCTGAATCTTTGAAAAATTCATCTAATCTTTTAATTGTTCTAATGACAGGTAATCTATTCTTATTAGTATATGAATTGAAATCACCAATTGAATACAATATTTGCCTTATATCTTCTCTTGTCAATCCACCTACTCTAGTATACTTACTTGACATTCTTTCAATAGCTGATTCTTTTTGTCTTATTTGTCTATTTATAATCATTCTTGATTTCCCTTCAGGTCTAATTTCTGCAGTTGCATCCATAATTAATGGATCATTTAATAATTCAAGTGAATCAAATCCACCTTTTTGTAAGATATAACTATGAACTGTTTTAATAGGAGCATATAAATCAAATTCCATATGATCTTTAACTTCAGGTAATCTTGAATCCATTATAATATAACTTAATTTACCAAAAGTATCTCTCATTCTTTCAGGATTCATGATTTTATAACGTCTACCAACTTCAAAAACAGTTTGATACCATTCTGCATTATCTTCAAAATTTTTATCTTGAATTAATTTTTGTCCAATTTTCATATTTGATGAAACAACCAATCCTGCTAAAATTGAACACATTTCTCTTAATTGTTCAACAATTCTTTTAGTTTTCGATTTATATGATAGGATATCAACTCTATCTGTATATTCAGAGACACTTAATGCGGCTTCCAACAACTTTAACAACTGTCTTTCTTCATAGGTTAATCTCATTGGAATGAATTTAGAGTTTTTCTTGATACCGTTCATTATTATTGTATGGATTTCAGCATTTGGATCGGTTTCTTCCTTCATAGTTGAATCTCCTTCATCATCATCATCATCATCATCTAACTCATCTTCATCATCGTTGTCAACTTCATCTTTTGTAACTTCTGCTTCTTCTTTCTCAACATTTTCAATCTCATGATGCTTTCTAGATCCACTTTTGTGAACGAATTGGAAACAAACTTTACAAAAAGGTTCATTACACGTCAAACATTTGATTTCAGTAGGCATATGTTTACAATCGATACAAAAATTAGGATCGAATTTGTCATCATCATCTTCATCATCAACATCATCTTCAACTTTATCTTCTAGATCTTTATCTTTTGCTTTTTGAACATCAATTAAGTCCAATTCCTCATCATTAGCTTCTAATAACTGTGCTAATGTTTTCTTATCTTGATCCATCCCGTTAATGTTCATGACAATTGAAAAAACGTTAATGAAAAACCCAAATAAACAGTATAATTACAACCCCACAAACATAAATCAAGTCCCTGAGTATCCATGATTCAAACAAAGTTCAAAGCCGGACTAATATGCCCAGCCAGCCAGCCAGCTTGATAATTACAAGGTCGTGTCCAACACCCCAAAAACGGAAAAAAGATTTGAAATTTAATTTATATGTGTTTGTTTTACCGTGTTTTACAAGTACATATTGGTTTCATGATAACTGTATGGAAATCAAATCGATTTTTTAACAATTTCACATATATATACATGAATAAATGAATCTAGAGTAGTGCAATTGAATTGGATAGAGTTTGAAAAAGTGTATGCTTGAAAATTATATAGTTTAATTTTCCGCTGCATGCAGAGGAATTTCAGTTTTGAAATCTATTCTTGAGCGGGAATTCAATGTAACAAGTAGCTAGCTACAGATTTAAACCGAGTTGGTTTATAATTTTTCATTTTCAGTATAACTTAATTCCAATTATGTTCATTTGATGGTTTGATAATTTTGATTACTACGATTATATACATGCATTAGCATTTTTTTCTCTGTTGATGTGGTTATAGATTGAGAACACAGTAGTTTTACAATCTCCTAGTTCAATTATATTATCCAATTTTCCATCTTAATGTAATAAATATACTTATACTTTACATTGATATGAAACGGTTGAAATTGAAAGCAGAAACACTTAAATTGAAATAATCATGCCAGTTGTGTATTAAATAAATAAAACGTTATCTTAAAATTCAGCCAAAACGGCTCTCGGGTTGCGCGGACAATAAGAAAACGTTTATTTTTTAATGTACTCGCACAGTGGCGAATTGGCAATTCGTTCGATTCTTTTTGTTGCCGCAGTGAGTGTGATTTTTTAAATTGGGCTTTCCGCTCCCTTCAGATTAAAGGAAGTTAAATTAAAAGGTATATATGTGGTATGTGGATATGATCAATGATTGAAAGTTATACGTTGTTAAGTTACGTATATTGATTAGACTCAAAAGAGAAAAGAAGCATCTAGTCAAAAACCATCGCTTTAGTAAAAAAAAAAAGGAAAGATGGAGAAGCGTATTTTGAAATGATGATGACCTTTTATCAGACTGTTATTGGCTGTGTTTTCCATCGGGGTTTGATTTATCCGGGGTCATATTTTATTTCAATCATATCTACGAAAATGGGAACCTTTTTTCTTTAAGAGATATATAACCTTTCATTTCAAATCCATAAACAGGCTAGTAGTTTACTACGGTCTAAGTAATGGAAGAACGATTAACCTGAAAGTTAATGCTAAGTTATCTGGCAATGAGTTTGTTAACTTAATTCTGATAAAGTATAACAAATCACTAAAATAAGTGCCATCAGTCCGAAAGGTTTGAGACAATCTTGAAACCTCCCTTAAAAAAGAACAGATGGGAGAAGATTGGAAATGCAAACAGAAACAGAAACAGAAACAGAAACAGAGATGGGACGAGGCTGAACATGTAAGTGAGGATGGATGAGTAGAAAGTTCTAATCAATAGAAAGAGGAGAACAAATTCATGATTCCAAAATAGGTGACAAGGAAAGGGAAGAGAAAGGAAAATATAACCACTAACTAACTAGTCATCCCACCCAGTCCCATTCCCATTCCCATTCCCATTCCCCTCCCGTTGTCCCCCACTTGTGTACGCGATGACCTTATTTATCCCCTGAGAGCCTGCCTGACTCACTTAGAGTCACACTCTCACGCGATACGGTTAATATCCGTTAACAAAATCCCAATATGTCAAAAAATTGTGCATGATACTTAATTATTACGCCACTCACCGGCTTTCCGGCTCCGTTAAATAACCGGAAATTAAAGCCAATACGCCGCATATACGTTCACCCCTCACACCAGAAAGAAAAAAGAAAAGTTGGGCCACTAACATTGACATTGGCACATAATCAGAACAGGCTATGTAAAAGAAAAGTCTGTTTCTGGATTCAATATCCGTAAGCAGAAACCTTTAACTAAGAAAAAAGGAATGCGCTTATTACTTTCCTCGGGGGGTTTCAAAAGCAAACTTTGTTGAGTCATCCAAAGAGTTATTTACATGTGCTCTTAAGTGCAATGCGTTACGATATGTGATTCTGTCTTGGTGTGATTTGTTTCAATTATATATATATAACCAGAATGTTCTATAATAGATGATATCCAAATAAACTACTCACTAATGTAAACTACAAACAGATGAGTCAGTTAGTCAGTTAGTCAGCTCGCTCTACCCTTAAAAATTATCCTTACAAATTAACTACTACTCGCACTCGTCATTTGCGAGTCGTGAATTGTTTACTAAAAAGTTTTTAATTTCTCTTTTATGCAGGAAAATTTGTTTCCACTCTCCGTTTTTTTGACTCTTTTTTTTCTTTTAATGTTCTTTAATCTTCTGTTGATTGATAATTGACTTTAGTTATTTGTCATTTTGTATTTAGTCAATGGCTTAACATGTTGACCAATTCAATATATAGAATTCAATGGGAGTATTTTGAATAGCCAATGGCAAACCATCATCACTCAATGGCTCATCATCATCTAATTACCATAACACCGCACAGCACCAAACAGACTTTGAGACCGGATATGATCAATCAAATGCGGCGCGATATTTCTTTTTTTGAATTTTTTTTTTTTTTTTTAAAAAAAACTTTTTTTTTTATTTCTTTTATATATAAGAAGTCTGAAACCAGTTTTCTTTACTTTATATTTATTTACCTGTTGTTTACATTTTTTTTAGTCTTTTCTACTTCTTTTCTTTCTTTCCTTTCAAAGTTATTTCTATCAATTTCAATCGCAGTAACGACAATTACTATCAATTCCAACTAATTCATCATCTTTTTATTATTATTGTGATCGCTTATCAATATCACAACTCGCGCCTCATCCCTTATTTTATCCTACTTACAAATTTAATAATATGTCATTTTTCCATATCAATCAAACAAGACAAATCGATGGTTGTTTAACACCAACTAATGAATTTGCTAGAAAACCAATCACTCTATCACCTTTAAAAGATGATTTACCTTTAGCAAAAGTTACACCATCCACAACTACCAACGTTGGTACAATCACTGACACCAGTAGTACCAACAACAACAACAGCGCCAATTCAGTCTCAACATTGACCGAATCTCAAATCATTGGTGCTAAGAGATCTAATTCAACAGATTTAGCAACAACTACCATTCCATCCCCACCTCAATCTCCATATGCTAGAGCTTTAACTTTTGATGAAAGTGATACTAGATTTGCGGAATTGATTTTCCCAAGACCAACTTCTGCATCTAGATTCGATGTCAATGTCATTTATCCTGCATCTGAAGATGAACATAAAGAGGAAGAAGAAGAACATAAAGTTGAAACTTCAGCTACTATTCCATCAACTACTAAAGAAAAGAAAAGAAGCTTCCCATTAGAAGATCTTAGAGATTCTTCTCTTTACATCAATGCTTATGGAGATTTAAAGATTCCTGGTTTCAAGAAAAGACAATTAAAATTCTTAAGTCAATATCAATTAGTCAATGTTAAACCAACTTATACAAAGAAATCAGTTAGTAACAACTTGCAATCTTCAAATAACAATTTTGCTATGAATACTAGATATGAAACCACAACTTCAAGAAACAGAGATTATGGGTCTAGTGATACTGACAATGATAGACCACGTACTAGAAGAATTGTGAAAGAAAGTTCAGTTACTTTAGAAACAGATGAAAGTAGTATTTCAAGACCATCTACTCCAAGAAAGAGAAAACCAACAGTTAGAAGATTAGAATCTCCTAATGGTTCATCATCATCATCATCATCAGCTCAACCTTATAATTTCGATTATAAATCAGTTCCTGATTATTCTCCACCATTATCAACATTACCAAATAATGCAAGATGTATGAAAACAGAATGGAAAGGTCAAGCAATGGATTTAAGTGATGATCCTTTAATTGGTGAATTACATCCTGCTGAAATTCAATTAGCTTCTATATTAAGATTACCTGCAAATATCTATCTAGATTCAAAAAGAAGATTATTTGTTGAAAAAGTTAAGAGAATGAGAAGTGGTTTACCATTTAGAAGAACTGATGCTCAAAAAGCTTGTAAGATTGATGTTAATAAAGCAAGTAGGCTTTATGCATCTTTTGAAAAAGTTGGTTGGTTATCTGATTCAAATTTCACTCAATACATGAAGAAATAAGATACATTTATAATCAACAGCAGCAACAGCAACTACGACGAAAACAACAACAACATGAAAATTTACTTTTTCAATTAATAGATATTGTACCATTATTTGTACTACTAACTGGGAACAACATTTTATAAATCGGTTTAATATATAGATGACCAAGATAGGTCACACATAGGTCACATTGGGAAGGGAAGGATACGAACGGCAATTATACAACAGTCACCTCAAAGGAAAAAAAAGGATTGGTTATCTTTTTCATCAATTAATCAACTTGGGTAAGGAAGGTTACAGGGATATTCAATCATTCATGGGATACATTTATTTTTTTATTTTATTTTATTTTTATTTTTTTTTATCATATCACTATACAACTCGGCAATTTACTTTTAAAACTTGGGTTTATTTGAGCTTTTATTTGGTTTTTTGGTTTTTTTTTTTTTATTTATTCATTTATTCATACATACATACATTTATGATATCGTTAATATTTTTTATCTTTCTTTGGGTCTCTCTTTTTTTTATTTTTTTTAGGGTACGGTTATTTTTCGGTTTATTATATATATATATATTTCAATACTAATTTCTCCCTTTATTCAATGTTTTACTTCGAAGAACGAACAGTAAGTAATGTATGACAAACTCAGTTATTTATTCAAGTAGTAGACACTGTTTGTTTAATTCATTAATTTGTAAAATCGTGGAGTAAAGAAGTGAGGCTCTAGAAAGATTTAAAGATAGTCGTGTGTGTGTGAGGCGGATGGATTACACAGCCGATGATGAGATGAGATGTGATGAGATGAGATGAGACGATCTTCACATGTCGGTTTCACTAATTTGCATTATATTATTGTCGTATATCTATAACTGTCACATTTATAGGAATAAGTATAACAAATACAGTAGGGGAGAAAGAGAACGGGAACGGGAATGATATTTGATCATGTCGGTTTACAATTAATGATTGAAATCTATTTGGGGGTGATGTGCTAAGTAACCGTACTCTTTCCATATTATTTGTCAATGTCCTTGAAAGTTGACAGATCGTAAATCTTGTCTTTGAGTGATATATTTAATCTTCAATTTTTTGGTAGGATCACAAACCAAGAAGTTTACGATAAAAAATAAACAAAAATCTGAAACAATAAGTTTAAAAAATTGCGGGGAAGTTGATCTAAATTTAGTATTTTATTTTTACTTTACCGTCTTTTCCTAGCTAGTCTGATTAATCCGGTATTTTGTTGTTGTTATTGTTATTATTACTATTATTATTATCGCTTGTTCGTTCATTTGATTAACCTCAAGCTGCCAGGACATAAATATATAGATTATTATCCAAGAAATATAATTTCAATCATTTATAACGCGCTTCAAAGAAGATAAAACGATATGATCTCGGAACCACAAATTAATTATTGTGGAGTGTTCAAAGTCTCATTTAGAGATTAGCTATCAATGCTTTCACAAAACACGCTTTTGGATTAATGTATTTATATTTTTTCAGAACCTACGTGGTGTTTGCTATCTCTAAATTTCGATGATAGCTACGTACTTCTTACTCCTAGTTAATCTGAGAAATCGAAACTGAGGCCTGCTGTAACAATCATCCTTTCCCCACTTTAATTTGTAAAGGCATTGATACAAAGGTAGTTTTAATTTCATATACACGGTATGATCATAGTAAACTGTAGAATTCTAATGCTACAGTTCTTTTTTTTTTCTTTTCTTACTTGTTGCGAGAATAAACAGACCACACAAAAGTAATCTGGATTACCTGTGTCACAAAAAATAGTGTTTAGATAACAACCCTCCGGTAAGTTTTGACCTATGTTATCAATTTTGAGATGGAGACAAAAGTGGTAGCTTCAAATATATTTAAAACGAGATACAGTTTACAATTCAGTTATAAGTTTCTTGGCTTAAGCGATGAATACATTTAGATTCTGCAGCTTTGAAAAGCTTATCCTATCTTATGCAGGGGATCTATTTTGCATCAACTCACGTTTGATTTACTACATGCAAAAATCAACAAACTGTAAATGATAAACAACATAAACAACCCCCTAGTTGCCAAGCTGTCGCTTCCATCACGTGTCTGTGTTCACTGTTACGGTGATGATGCACTGCCTGTTCAATGTTCATCCGACCGCGTTGTTCCGATATTGGAGGGTTATTTTATTATTCACATACTGATTCATGGACGGGCAGATAAATTTATTAAGAATATCTATCTCTTGTTTTTTCATTGAGTTTTTTTTTAATTGAACCACCCGATAAGAGGTCAATTTTCAAGAATTGAACTAGCTGTAATCAAAACAACAACATTGACTATGTTAACAATCTAACTTATAAAGTTGTAAATAAACAGAAAGAAAATTTCGTAAAGCCGCTTGTCAGTAACTATAGTAAAAATCAGCCTTTTAATAATATTGACAATTTGAACAAGCCCTCACGCACGGGCGCACGCACGCAAGCACAATAAAAGAAAAATTTCATTAATTGAGCTTTGCCGAATGTTTCGAAATGTTATGGGTCGAAAACATAATAAATAAATTATAGCTGGACAATACGTTACATATATGTTTCAAGCTAGTCAGAGGCTGAATGGAAGTAACTAAGCGTGTTCGTGTTCCTGAAATGAGATGAAGTGAAACACATAGAATGATTACAATTCTATAGCTACTTCAACTACATGGCTTTCGAATTGTACAGTTTGTTCAAATCACATTTTAATTAATAGCCACTTCAGGCTGATCGACATTAGAACTTTAAATTTATTTGAAGTGAAAATTCGGCTCAGCACCACCGCACTGAAAAAAAAAGTCTTCTAGGCTAGGCTTAAGGCTTAAGTTGAAACTTGTATGAGTACGACTTTTTTTGTTTCACCAGCTCGCATGGGCAGAAAACAGAAAGAAATTCAAATGGTGTTGAGGAATTTTTCAATGCATTTTTCAGTGGTAAAAAAATCGCTTACGTGGAGAGATCAGGATATGTGTACTGAATAATAAAGAATGTGATTTGTAGTTTTAATCCAACCTAATAAGCAACCAACCACACCACACTATAAAAAAATAAAGTAGTGAAGAATTCAATGGCAAGAGCCTTAAATTAACTTCCAGATCAGGACAATGCCCCAATACGGGAAAGTCAAAACAACAAATAGTAACTTTTTTGTCGACAAAATAGGCCGTCCAATTAAAGAGCCTAATATGGGAAAACATAAATAGTAACATCCCTCGTGGTTGGTTACTATGGAACCGGATCGTAGCTTCGCGGCTCTGCCCGGTACGTTCTTTCACCTCACCACTTCACCGGGGGAGTTTTTAAAACCAGCCCCCCCTCTCATGATATCGGCCCCACTCCTTCCTCCACCACGAGCCAGCATGAGCCAGCCCGTGCGCCTTCCCGGCACGAACAAGTAAAATCAGCGGACGTACACAGAAAATAAAATAAACACAGGCTGAACCAAATCAGATCAAATTTGAATTTTCAGAATCAATTGATCTCCAACAACAAGGCAGCTGCTAAGCTCCAACTGCTCTTATACTCTGACCTTTCCTTTTAGTTTTTTTTTCTTATAATCTCTTTCTTTCTTGTTATATTTTTTTTCTCTCTTCTCCCTTTTGATTTCTTTCTTAATCATTAGAATTGTTCAATTGTTATTTAATAAAGATATTCATTTATAACTAAAATGCAATTCAAGTCTATCGCTTTATTAGCTGCCGTTGTCAGCTCGGCCTTTGCTGCTGAAACCACTTCATTGAGTATGTATACTACAATTTCAAATTTTATTTTTCTACATTGAATGATATCGTTTAACTCAACCTTACTACAGATAAACATGAGTTTACTGAGATAACACGCTTTCTTGAAGAAACTGTGATACGATTGTTTTGATTAGGATCGAATCTGAAGAAAGATAACGTTTGTCCTTATTTTTCATTTTTCAATCCAGTTTTAAAGATCAAAACACGCCTCTGATGTGGTTGTGTTTTTTTTGATTGATTTCAAACCTTCAAATCACGCAACATTCGATATTCAAGTTGAACATTGGGTGTTTGATCGAATCAGGTGTGAATTGAATTGAATCTGAGATCGGATCATCGACGTCGACGACGACGACGACGACGACGACCATTACTACAATTAGTAGTTGACCGTCGCTTACTCGTTTCGCATTCCGCTATTAATAGTTCAGATTTTCAAATTTATTTCTATTTTTATCTTTTTGCTCCTGTGGCGCATGTGCGGCTTGTCTTATTTTAGTTTTTCCGAGAGAGGCGCGTTATTTACTATTATCACATCACATCACTATCATCATTGAATGTTTCTTTTTTTCTTTCCTTCATTTGATCATTTTATACTAACATATCATTTTTTAGACTCTACTTTGACTTCAACTACTTCCATTGCTATTGCTTCTGGTTGTTCTTTCAAAAAAACATATACTGCTACAGCTCAATCTGATTTAGATGAATTAGCTTCATGTGATGCTATTAAAGGTGATATTTTAATTACTGGTGATATAGGTTCTGCCTCTATTGCAAATGTTAAAGCCATTTACGGTTCTTTATCTATTTACAATGCTACTTCTTTAAGTTCATTTGCTGCTGATTCTTTAACTACCATTACTGAACAATTAGAATTCTACAGATTAACTATCTTAAGTACTGTTTCCTTCGGTTCTTTAGTCTCTGTTGGTTCAATTAACTGGGTTACTTTACCAGCTTTAACTGCTACCGGTTTCTCTGCTTCAGTTACCGATTGTCAATCATTGTATATCTCTGATACTCAATTGAACAGTTTAGATGGTTTCAACCCAACTACCCTTGAAACTTTTAATGTTAACAACAATTTAGATTTAGCTACTATTGAATCTGATATTGAATCCGTTTCAAGTAGTTTATCTGTTTCTTATAATGGTGAAAATACTGAAGTTGTCTTTGATAAATTAGCTTGGGCTAACAACATGACTTTCTACTCAGTTTCATCTATTTCAATGTCAAACATTACAGTTGTTAACTCATCTGCTGGTTTCTTTGAATCAAATGTTGAATCATTAGATTTCTCAACTTTAACCAAAATTGGTGGTGATTTATCTGTTGAAAATAATGAAGAATTAACTGATGTTGATTTCTCTTCTTTAACTTCTGTTGGTGGTGGTTTCGTTTTCATTAACAACACTCAATTAGAATCTGTTGATAAATTTGATAAATTAAAGTCTATTGCTGGTGCCGTTATTATTGAAGGTGATTTCGCTAACTTTACTTTACCAAAATTAACTTCTGTTAGAGGTGGTTTCACTTTAGAATCTACTGGTGATTTAGACTGTGATTCATTTGATGAATTATACTCAAAGGGTTACATTGATGGTGACAAATACACTTGTAGTGCTTCAACTTCAACTTCATCATCTTCTTCATCAACTAAATCATCAACTAAATCATCTTCATCAGGTTCTGCTTCCGCTACTGCTTCTGCTTCAGATGAAAGTACTTCTACTGAATCATCATCATCATCTGCTGGTGGTGCTATCAAGACTGCTTCAGTCTTTGGTGCTTTAAGTGCTATGCTATTAGCTTTATTATAAGTTTTTACTTATCCACTCCCCTCCTCATCCACTCCCCCCCCTTACCTCTCTCTTTTATTCGTTCTAAAATATAAACATTGATTTCTTTTTCTTGGTTTTTCTGTTTTTAACTTTTTTTTTTCTCTTTTTCTTTTTTCTACTATGTGTATTTATTTACTCTGCCTGCTTGCATCTATTGCGTTTTTTCACTTTATGATATTAGAGGAAAGGGAAAGCAAAGAAACAAAACAAAAAGCAAAACAAAACAAAACAAAACAAAAGGGATTGAATTCATAGTTTTTATTTCTTCTAATTTTACTCTTTTCTCTTTTAAAAACTTATGTCATTATTATTATTTACTCTTTTTACTATTAGTATTACATTTATTATTACTTAGTATATATTATATCATTTACTGACTTTTTTTTTTTTTGCTCTGTTTGTTTTGTGTGTGTCTCTTTTTTTTTATCTAGTTTCAAGTTTGTTCATTTGAACTTGATGAACTGGTTATTTTCTTTTTTATTTTTTTAATTTTTAATACTGCTATCTATCTATCTACCTACTAGTTACAAAGCCACTGTTAGTGAGCAAAATAATTCCGACACAATTGAAAAAGCATCAGCCTCGTTTTGCATACTTAGTTGACAGAAGTTACAATTTCATTTGGGTGACTGTAAGTTAAATAATCAGAGGGTATATTTTAATCAAAACAGAAAGGAACAAAAGAAACAAATAATTAGAAAAAAATAGAATACTCTAAATGTAAAAAATCTTCAAAAAAAAAAAAAAAACATATATATGATGAGGTAAAGTGAATGAATGAATGAATGAATGAAATTTACAAACCTTTACCGTAATTACCACTTNAATCAGAGGGTATATTTTAATCAAAACAGAAAGGAAAAAAAAAAAAAAATAATTAGAAAAAAAAAGAATACTCTAAAAAAAAAAAAAAAAAAAAAAAAAAAAAAAAAAAAACATATATATGATGAGGTAAAGTGAATGAATGAATGAATGAATGAAATTTACAAACCTTTACCGTAATTACCACTTTCAAAGAACTCCAAGATGCTAGTAACGATACTTTCTAAAGCTTGTAACCACGCTTTCATTTGTTCTAACACTTTAGTTTGATCTGCACCCAATTTGGCGAAGAAATCAGCTCTATAAGGACATGCCTTCATAGCTAATTTGAAAATAGGTTTGACTAACATTGAATGATATTTGATTAAAGTTTTACCATAAGCATCAGTGAAAGTTTTAGTTAATTCATCGTTTGGTCTATCCACAGTTTCTCTCATTGCAACAGCAGTGAATTGTAATCCTCTAACTAACCACAATAAACCTTGAGTTGCTGTTTTTTTCTTGTCTGTTACTTCAGATAAGATCAAATCTTGTAATGTTGATGTCTTATCTGGTGCAGACAAGTATTTAGTTCTAACTTTTGTAATGTTACCAGTCATATCATTTTGAACAACAGCAAATGCAGATGATCCCAATAGATCTGTCAAATATAGAATTTAGTTAGTTAGTATTTTTCATTCACTTGTAGTTAGTCATTGAAATAAATCAAAGTAAACTTACCAAATAATTTAACTAGTGATTCAGAAGCTTCTAAAAATTCAGCAGTTGAAACTTTACCTTCATCGGAGACAGGAACGTCAACGAAGGATTTCTTCATATCATCGAAAAACGTGGACATAGTGTTGGATATAGATATTTGTATAAAGTGAGTGAGTTGATAATCAAAAGACAAAAAAGAGTTTCACAACTGAATTGAAATACACATACATACATTGAAATATTCAAGTTGATGTTGATGTACTTATTTACAACGAGAAAGTGAAATACGTGTTTTGGACGCGTTTTGCACATCTTTACACCGATTAGTTTACTTAAGTTAAGTTGAGTGTTTAAGTGTTTAAGTGTTCAAGTGTTTAAGTGTTCAAGTGTAAGTGTTTAAGTGTTTGAGTGTTTAAGTGTATTGAGTGTATTGAATGAGTACTATAAATGTATTTATCTATTTACTTATTTATGCAAACTTTTGAGTAAGTTCCTTGAATCTTCTTCTTTGATTGAATTTCAAAGAACCATCAGCTTCAGCAGCTTTCAGTCTTTCATATTCAGCTCTCTCGGCATCAATACCAGAAGCAGCAGAAGCAGCAGGTGAAGATGAAGACGAACCGAAACCACCTCTCATTGGACCTGGTGCTGGTGCTGGTGCTGATGATCCATAACCACCTCTTGCAAATTCACCTCTCATTGGTGTTGAAGATGCTGCAGATGGAATAGGAGATGATCTCATTGGTGCTGGTGCAGTACCTGGGATAGCCCTTTGACTAGCTGGAACTTTGCCCATTTTTCTATATTGAATTTTTTCAACAGGTGATAGGGTTTTCCATTTAGCTTCGAATTCTTCTTCTTCCTTTTTAATTCTTTCAAGTTCTGCTTCTCTTGCCTTTTCAGCTGCGATTTTAGCTTGTTCTAATTTTTGAGCAGCTTCAAATTCTGCTTTTTTCTTAGCTATAAATTCAGCAATTCTAGCATCTTTAGCAGCTTGTAATTTTTCTTCAACTAATTTCTTTTCTTCTAAATAAGCAACATGAGATTTAGATTTCAATTCATCAACAAATGATTTATAATCTGGCACAACTCTCTTTAATCTATCTCTAATTTGAATAGCTTGTTCATGTTCTTTCTTTGCCTTTTCAGTAAGTTTTGATTTCAAAGATTGATAAATTTCTAATTCTTTACCCTTTTGTTCTTCTGCATCTTTTTGTAAGAATGTTAATTCATATTGTCTTTGAGCTCTTTCAAGATAATCGATTCTCTTATATGTAACTTCATTTCTTTCATCTAATGCTTTTCTATCTTGATCTAATTTTTCAACTTGCATTTGACGAATTGCTTGAGCATCAATATTTTCAACTTCATTAATATCTAAAGTAATAATACCTTGAGAATTAACATCATTAATTAATTTTTGCTTTTCTGCAATCTTAATAGCTTCAAGTAATTTAGCTTTCTTTTCTTCTGCTCTTTTAGCATTTTCAATTTCCATTCTTTCTTGTTCTGCTTTTCTCATTGCTATTTGTTTTTCAATTTTAGCTTTAGCAGCTTCTTCTTCTTCAATACGTTTTAATTCTTCAATTTCTTTTTGTTTAGCTTCTAATAATTCAGAACGTTTTAATAATGCTTCCCTTTCTAAATCAAATTCTTCTTGTGCTGCTTTTAATGATCTATCTCTTAATGCAATTTCGGATTCTTTAATTGATGGATCAATTAATTTAACACTTGATGATAAAGTTTTAGCTAAACTTGATAATTGATATCTAATTAATTCAGATGGTGATAATTGTAATGAATTTGAAATTGATGTTGAATCAGTATATGATAATGATTCATCAAATGGATCAGATTTGAAAGCAACAACTTTAGATTCATGATCTATTTTAGCTGATAAAATATTTGATGAAGCAGCATTTAATAAATATGATTGAATTTCAATTGATGATAATTTAAATTCACCTTCAAATGTAGCTAATTTAATTAAAAAGTCTAATTTAACAGTTTCATAAACTTCTGAAACTTGTTCAAATAATTTATTTAAAACAACTGTTAATAATGGTTTAATATAAGATTTATAATCTTTATTTAATTCAATTTCAGCAAAAATATCTTTAACATTTTTAGAAAATGATAATGGATGGAAATTATCTTCTAATAAATTATATAATTTAACTAAAATTGGATCAACAATTGTTAATAAATCTTTTGATAAAATTTGAGCTAATAAAGATTCTCTAGTTGGAACTCTTGATAAATTTAATAATGAAGCTAATCTATGATTTTTTCTTTTATTAAAATCATCACCTGCAAAAATTGATGATTCATTAATTTGTTGAACTGATAAAGCAGATAATAATTGTAATGAAGCAAAATGTTTTAATTCATCTTCAGTTGCAATTGGAGATTGAACAAATAATGAAAAAAATCTTTCTCTTGCAGCAGCATGGAATAAATGATTTTCAGAAACTGCAAAAATTTTAGCTAAATTTTCATAATAATTAATCATCATTGCTGGTTTTGGTTGTCTTTTGGAAACACTCATTAAAGTATGAACATCTTCAACAGATCTAAAAGATTCTTGCCATAATTCCAATTTAACAGAAACATTTAATTGATTAAATCTAGTTTCTAAATATCTTTGTAAAGTTTCAGGATCAGATAAATCAATTGGATGTTCAATGATTTGTTTATTATAAAGTGGTTTTTGTGAAACTGATTGTAAATGGGTTCTTAACATTTCACATAATCTTCTAAATTCAGCTTTTCTATTATATTTAACACAAAATTGGAAAGCTGATGAAACAACAGAAGCATAAGCAATTTCTAATTTAGAATTATTTCTTAAAATATCTAAAACTGTTCTAAATGCTTCCCATAAGAATTTTAACCATGGAACAACTAATTCTCTATCTGATCTATCTTTAGTATCATCAGTTGAAACAGTTGACATTAAGATATCTTCTGGAGAAATGGTGATTGGAGATGATTCATCATCATCATCATCTTCATCAACATCATCATGGAATTGATCAGCATCATAAGCAGCATTTGCAGCATCAGCTTTAGATTGAGCTTCATTTAATTTAGATTCAGCAATTTCTAAGAATTTTTTAGTAACGTTTTCAACAGAACTTAAACCTTTTTCATTAGCTTGAACATTTTTTTTATATTGATGTAAACCATCTTTAACTAATTTACCATTTCTTAATTCAACACCCAAAGTGACGAATAAGATAGCGATTGGTTCCAAATCAACAGGTAATAAAGATCTTGTTCTCTTAGATGTAACGAAATCGTAAAGGGTTTGAAGGGCAGCATCTCTTTGATCAACAGCGATCAAATCTTCAGCACGTCTAAGGATATTCTCCGGACGAATGATATGTGATGGAGCCATCTTGAATTATTGAGTAATAATAGATAGTTTTTAAAGAAAAGGGGAAATGGAAATGGAAATGGAAATCAGTTAATTACTCTCTACTCCACCTAACAAATCTATCAGTCTGATGTTGATTGTTTGATTGTTTGATTGTTTGATCCTCAAAGTTGAAAAATTTTAAAATCTTTAAAATTGTGGTCGTGTGAAACACAGAAAATTAAGTTACCCGGTTTGTTATCTGATTATGTAATTGATTATGTAATGATTATGTAAGTGATTATGTAATTTTGAGTTTGCGTCGATCGACGTGTTTTTTTTATCTCAAATAAGGGTCCATTTCAGTTTCATGTTTAATAATTGCTCTATTTCTACATAGTTGCTGTCTGTAGATCTACCTGGTTTGCTGGCTGGGTAGCTGGCTGAGTAGCTAACTAATTAACTAACAATTTTTATATTCTTCACTTTATATCAGATTCATTTTCTTCCACTTCTATTATCAACTACTAACAATGTCTCAACTTATATACAAATATCTACTCAAAAAAGTACGTCAGCCTCATTTCCCCATAAAATTCTTACACTATTTCACACTACTAACATTTATTTCCTTTTTCATTATTTTTTAGACGGGTCTTTCAAACGCTATTAAAATTGGTAACACTGATGAAGATCCATACACTGAAATCATACCTAATGAAGAATTGAGCTTTTGGCAAAAAAAAGGTGCTAAAAGAAGACGTAAGATTCCAACAATATATACTCCAAATGATCAAGCTGTACTTCGATCAGTTCAAGGTAAAGCTTATCACTTGGATTTAGCATTACATATTTGTGGTATGAGAATTGGATGGGGTGGTATTATTGGTTTGATTCCAGCTGTAGGTGATATAATCAATTTGACTTTAAGTATGTCTTTAATTAATAAAGCAAGACAAATCGAAGGTGGTTTACCACCTGATGTTTTAGCTAAAATGACAAGTAATGTCATCATTGATTTCTTGATTGGTTTGATTCCATTTGTTGGTGATTTCATTAATATTGCTTTCAAAGCAAATACTAGAAATTTCCAAATGTTGGAAAGATTCTTAAAGAAAAAATATGAAGTTCCTCATGAAATTGATAATCATGCTCCCGGTGCCATAAGACTCCCATCTTCTGATTATGAGATGCTACAAACTGGAAAATTATCAAAACAAAATGTTGGTAATACGGTTGAACTTCCTCCTCGATGATGAATTTATCATCACATACTTTATCGGTTTACGATTTTGTATAACATAACATAGACTATTCTTTTATTTCATTATATAGCTTTACTAAGTTATAGTTCAATGTTTTGAAAAAACTCAACAGCTTTTTTCGGATCAAATATAGCTGGTTTATCAGCGTAGTATTCAGCTTTAGGTAACACTCTTAGCAAATTATAAACTTCATCTCTCACAACAAATGGACCTTTATTTTCTGACCTTATATTAGCTAGTGTTTCTTCTTCAATATCATAATTTTCTGATTGATTTGAATTTCCTGCTGCTGATGATGATGAATAATTATCGTTCAAATCAGGTTCTGTATGTTTATTGTAGATACCATATTCATCTATCATTTTAACAGCACTGAAATTATCATTATCTTCAAATGCTGATGATGCTAGAACAAATGGAGTTTCATCTGGTAAAACTTCACAAAATCTCTTCTCTAGTAATTTAATTGAATTGACATCTCCAAAAGCCATTTCAATTTTCATGAATTTTTTAAAAATTTTAATTAAATATTCTTTTTGATCTTTGAAATTAATTAAAGAAATTTCAAATGCTTTTTTGGAATTAGCTAAATCTTTTTGAGAAATTAAGAAATCTAAATAAGTATCAACAAATCCAAATTCTTTACCAAAATACTTCAAAGCTAATTCAAAAGATCTTAAAGCAATTTTCAAATCATTTGAATTATATTCCATCATTGCATAATCTACGAAAACATGCCATGTGACACCTTTGAATTTTCTAGCCATTGAAAAAATAGCTCTTGCTTTTGTAGTTCCAACCATTCTTTTATAAGCACCCATCAAACATGAATAAGCTCTACTTACACATCTTCCAATGATCAACTTATGTTCTTCAGTTATTGTTTCAGATTCATATTTGGCAGTTAAAGAATCAATTAATTCCATCCATGTTTCTTTAACCAATTCCACATCTCCAATTTTTTCCAATTGATTTGAATGATTGAATCTTAATGAGAAACTTTCAGGGTTTACTAATAAACCCGTTTGAATTATACTACTTGCCATATCTGTATTATTTTTAGATGCTAAATAAACTGAATAATTATACCACACTTCAGGTTGGAATCTTAAATATTCAGTTGATTTTCTATAAACGTAATTGATTCTTTTATCAAGTATATCAGAAGGTAAGTTCATTTTATTTAATTTTTCCCAATTGATCCAATTTTTCCATAATTGTACTTGTCTTTTTGAATTTATTTTATCTGGATTATATTTAATTGAACTTGTCAAATGAATCAATTCTGTATTGAATGGTCTTAATTTCATGTATTCAGGAGATCTTTCATTAATGTATTTTCTAGCAGTACTTTGATTTACATCATTTTCGAAATCTAAATATGTTTTCCAATTATCTTCAAGGTGTAATAAAGGTGTACTTATCATTCTTTTAAGTAAATTTCGTTGTCTTTCAGTCTTAGTACGTATTTCATTAGTTGTTAATGGACTCCATTCATTCAAAAATTTTAGATAATCATTCCATAATGGTTGTGCAGATAAGAAATCAATTCCTACATTATCAATGGCAAAATTGAAAGCTTTAGTAACTACATTCATAGCTTGTTCACCACCTGTAACTATATCATTCACAGTTCGAACATATTCAATGTATAATCTCCATAATTCAACATTATAAATTTGTGTTAGATTCTGACCAAATAATGATTCAACTTCACTATGATTACCTCTTGACAATTCAAAACCAATGTATTTCTTCCATACATCACCATCATTTTTGAATATAGATAAATATGATTTATAAGTTTCAACAATCTTATCAGAATCCGTGGTCTTGTTAACAGCTTCTATTAATTCCATCCATTTAGAATAATCAAGCTTATCCTTTTCCAAATCTGTCTTGAGATCATCTATCGTGTTCCCACCAGTCTTCAACACACCACTAGAAGTCAACTTTCTCCTCTTTGAGTCCGTCATGTTGTTCAATTATGCCTTGGTTAAGCTGTTACTGGTTATTAAACACTATAAACATTGAAAAAGTGTGAAACTTGTAAAGAGTAAATCGACGCACATTTTTTTTCATTTTTTTAGACAATTTTCAATGGAAATTGACTTAATTTGTGTGTTTTTTTCTTTCTTATCACAGAAGTTGTCGTTTATCAGGAATGTTGCAAGTATATGTATGGGGTGATGGATTGCAAGTTGCTGAATTTGACCCTGAGTCGTTGGCAATTGCAAAATTTGTCAATATATACTGCTCTAATTTGGATCTACAATTGATACCCAATTCCAACTATCTATTATCAAATAACGGGAAACTTCCTCTTTTAATCACAGATAAAGGTACACAGATACAAGGATATAAGGAAATCACAAACTATTTATCAAAAAATGAAAAACTTGATTCATCTTTACAATTAGATATCGAATCACAATTATTGAATCAAGGATTCATGGAATTTATATCTGAAACATTACAAACACTTACAGCTTATAATTTGTTTTTGAATAAGGAAAATTATGAAGGTTATACAAGGGGTATATTCAAGAAATACTTACCCTTTCCCTTCCAGTATAAACCACCATTAGATTTCAAAGCTAGAGCCATTGAAATTTGTAATTTATCTGGGATTTCAATCGATCAAGGGTATAGTGACGTTGATAGTGATGAAATGAAAGAGTTGAATGAAAGGGAAAGACAAATTAGAGAGACTCCAGTGTTGAGCACGGTACAAAAGAGTCAAAATGATGGGATTTTGAAAAATGTACTTGCTCAAAAAAACATCCTTACCAATATGAAGGGAATAACTTTATTACAAGATACTATAAAGGAATTCAATAGCTTGAAACAATCATTAAGTACAGAAGAAACAGAACCAAATGGGAATTTATTTCATGGTACAAAATTGTCAACCTCTGAGATTTTACTATACTCTTATTTCGAGTCCAATACAATAACTGATTTGAAGAGTGATTTTGTTAAATCGTATTTACAAAATAAGGAGCCTGAATTACTTATCAAAACTGATCAATTAAGTAACGATGTTGGGAAGGGAAAGGTGAATGTAACCAATTGTAAGTTGAGTGTATTGACCGCTTTGAACACCACTATCCAAAGTTATATATAAGAAAACCTGTTCATACACAACAACCGAACCTATGCACATAAATAATAAATAATTAAGTTACTTTAACTTTGTCTTGGTTTTTGAATACCATCATGAACATTGTAGTAAACAACCGTACCATCCACATCCACTATACCTAAAATTATCTTCTTTGGTTTCAAACCTTCAGTAGCTTCAATAGCTTCAAATACCGAATCAAGCACTTTCATTGAAACTTTAGTTGTTTTCAAAACGGGCACAATGTACTCCACATCATCTGAAGTGGAATTAGTATTGTTGTTGCTATCTGTTGCAGGTGGAGGACACCCTTTAACAATGTACTCATCTCCACACCTGACAACCGAGACACCACACCATAGATTGTAATGCACCAAATTCAAATACACTTTACCGGCCAGTTCCTCAGACGATAGCATGTCAACGAACCAAAAACACTACAAACAGTGTCAAAACAGTGTCAAAACACTCAAAAAACATGAAAATAAAAAAATCTAAAAAATGGCAGTGAAAAATCAAAACATGTTTGTTTTTATTGCAATTGCAATTTCTATTTTCAATACTCTTCAATTTCTCTTTTGTATCACTCATAAACACCATTCATTCACTGGTATGAATACCGGATCAGTCACATCAGCTCGTCAGAGTGCTATGCGTGCTTTTCTTCGACGTCCAAAGTCAAAAAATGCTCGACAACAACCAGTTTTAGTTAAACAACCTATTAAATTGAAGAAAGTTGGTAAGAAATCCAAAGGTGTATTTAAATGGCTTTATTCGATCTCATTACTGATCTTTAGTATGTTATTACTTGCATTGAATGCAGTCATACCTATCGATGCGATTGTTAAATCTAAAACATCTTCAAATTTGGCTGTTAATGCAATCATTATAGTTATTGCATGTGCTGTTTTTTTAACTTGTTCTGGAGTAATTTATATTTTTAGAATACTTGTTTTGAAAAAATATTTACAAGATATTCCAAAAGCTTATATACCTATAACTCCCAAAGATATATCAAAGAGAGAATCGGATTTCATATATTCTGAAATGTTAAGATCTGAAAAGATAAGGAGATTGGCAAGACCAAATACTTATGTGAATCATCCAAGTTTATATCATTCATATGAAGTTGAAAAATTACTTGATCATGAATTAGCAAAGAGTGGAACTAGAACAGATTATGAAAAGCAAAATGAAATGTTGATTAAATTACCTAATAATCTAATTTATGAAAATGTAGTTAGAGCTATTGGAGAAGATATCAAATATCGAAAATTGCTCACTATAAAGAAAACATTTCAAGTTAAAGTTGGTAAGAATCAAACATTACGATCAATATTAGTTCAAAAATTCGATCTTATAAGTCATGAACTTGTAGATGATGATTTCAAGATACTATATGATTTTCTAAATCATTATGAGAAGCTAAGATTTAGTGGTGAAGCAATCACATATGATGATTTCATCAAGTTCCTCAAGTTATGGGATCATATCATCAACTTGATCTACAAATATAAAGTGTAAATGATATGTTTACACACTAATGAACCCCTTTTTAAGACCTGACATGTCAAACTGTCTAACGAACTTAATCCCCTTATATACCCGCAACAACGCAATACATATTTAATTAATGCATATACTTAATAGTAAATCGATTGTAGGACAGTACAAGTAGAAGTTTATCCAGTCGAAGACCGTAGAATGACGCAGACAGACAGACAGACAGACAGACAGACAGACAGGCTTAATAGCTAGCTAGCTAGCACTTACAAAACAAACTGAATCAAAATTTTGTCAAAAACTTACTAGAAAAAGAACAAAGTATATATACAATAATAAAAAAGAATGTATCCCATAATTTCGACATTCAAATTCCATCTAAGGACACAGAATTCAAACTTCCTAAAGGGATAAGATATAATCTCGGAGGTAGTAAAAAACATATTTTTAAGATATGGCAACGAATATAACTTGATAATTTACATTATTTCGCCGTGGCAAATACCCCCTGTTTAAATGTTTTTGATTCAACAAAAGGAGTAAATTAAAAAATGAATCTTGTTAAGAAGAAGAGTTCAAACAAAGTGTTATAAACCAAACTGCAAACTGCAAACTGCAAACTGCAAACTGCAAACATTTGAAAATTTGATGCTGTCAATTTTGATTACCGGGTTTGTAGTGTGCGGGTCGAATTGGTAGCAGGTCTTTAATCTATACACTTGAGGTTATCTTATATTGTACAGATGTTATATTAATTGACATATATATAATTATATTTATTTATATACTACTCACAACTCATGCGAAAACATCCTCTTGTTCTGCTTCTAACTCAGTCACAGATTCAACTTGTCCAAACGTTGTAAAATGGATTGGTCTATGTAATTCATGATAGAATGGTAATGGAGTATCCAATTTCAATTCATACTCAATATCATCACTCCATGAATTAGCAATGAATGAATAATTCCAAATATCAGTGTCTGGAACCATAAAGAACCCTTTAATTCTATCAGTTAAAATAACTGGTGTCTTTTTCTTATAATTATCAGAGTAATCATTAACAGTAACGGATGATCCAATAGCTCTTTGATTATCAAGACCCCATTCGTAACCTTGTTTGGTAATGTTGTATGAAGATAATGTAACGGAACCAGGTGTGAAAGATACATCAATCACACAGGATCTTGTACTCCAATTATGACCTCTTGCCAATTTGGTATGTGTCAAGACTTCTGATGATTCATCAATCTCATTTTCGTTACCGGATGGAGTAGTATGAATCCAACCTAATGGTTCTAAACCTTTCAATAATTTCGAATTTGGAAGCCCTGTTGGGAATTCAACATGATGATTATCTCCAACTTGTGGAACTAAAATAATACATATAACTTCTTTAACTTGATCGTTATCTTTAGGAGACTTACCAAACATAAATCCACCAATTTGACTCCTTGTATCACTTACCTGAATGAATTTTGATAGTATATTCTTTGGAACAACATATGCATAACAATCAGTCTCAGCTAAATCACCTGATGAAACAAACACTTTATTTGTACGCATATACAAAGTACTTGCAGATATAGCTCTATTTCTCCAATCAGCTTTAGACTCAAAAGTAGCTTGTTCATGATTCGTTGTTGTAACAGTAACAATTTCCTCTCCATGAACATTAACAGTTTTGGTTTTAACAGCAGATAATTGATCTGCTGTTGAATCAGGTGCTGTTTTTCTCTTTGAATTTTCAATCTCAGCAATACGTTGTCTTCTAACTGATGGGGCTCTTATATCTTGACCTAGAATAATATCTCTAATTTCATTATCTGTCAAAGAATTAATATTAACGTTATACTTCTTGGAATAATCACCTAAAATTAAATCTGCCAATTGAGATTCCACTTTTCTCCATTGTTCATCATTCAAACTTGGCCAAAAGTGATGATCTTTGGTGGTAACGGTACCATCTGCCTTCAATATGAGCTTTGTTGTATCTTCATTGACATGTAATGATCTCATGATAACAATTAATCTATTGAATGCAGTAAATGAAGAACATGTCTTCATCCAATCATCATAAATATTGAATAAAACCATTTGTGGTTCTTTAGCAGTATTAACAATATCTAACAATTTATCGATTTTCAAAGCTGAACCAAATGGTAAATGTAATTCAGATGGACGAATAGAAATGTTAGGGAAGTCTAACATATGAACTTCCAATGGATCCAAAATACCCTTTCTAGTGATGATGATTTGCTTTGGTTGTTCTTCTCTTGGTAATGATCTAACTAAAGCAACAACTTCTTCTGCAGATTTCCATTTAGATAATTGTGTTCTACGTTTTTGACCTTGGAAAACAGAACTATGAATAATCTTCAAAAATAATTGCCCTGTTCTAGGATTCAACATGAATAAAGCACCATTCAAAACTTTCACCGCCGTATTTCCTTCAAATGTACTATGAGACACAACTCTATAAACATTCACATCATCAACAAACAATTTGTTATCATTGTTGAACAATTCAACATAGTTACTAGAACTCAAGAAAGCTTCTTGAGGTTGAGCTTGGTACAATTGTAAACCTTTTCTAATTCTTTCTCTCAAAACATAAATAGCAGGATTAGCTTTCATTATAGTATTCATTGCATTTTGCATCAAAGTCTTCATACCCGGGAACCAATTACCATAAGCGTCATACATGTTATAAGCAAGATCAACAGCAACAATCACACCAGTAGCAGATGGATAACTACTAGTGCTATCAGTAGTATAATCCAAGAATTTAGCTCTGGTATAACGTGAAATATCATGAGAATCATAATCACCATACCTTAATTGAACATCCAACCAATATTTATCAGTCTTGGTGACATTCATTTGATCATTTGTATCAAACAATAGCGAAGGTCTTGAACAATTCCATTGGTGAGCACTAGTCAACAAGATATCCGCACATGATGAATTCATCTTATATGATTTACGTGGATGAATTGGTAATTTTTCAACTGTATCAATCATAAGTTCATCCAATTGACTATCTAAAACTTGGCACAAATCAACAACCAAACTTTCATGAATCTTTTGCCATAAATGGGCTCTAAATATTTGAATTAAAGAAATTTTCAAAGTTGGAATTTTACCATGAAGGAATATACCAGTCAAATCCAATTGAACTAAGAAACCAACATAAACATTGGCTCTATTGATAGTTGGAGACCACCACAAAGTAAAACGTCTATTCGGAATTTGGGATAAACCTGATCTTTGAGCATTTGTTAATTTTTTAAACTTCAAAGTATCTTCGAAACCAGAAGCCTTCTCCCAGAATAAACCTTCCCAAGATTCAAAACCTGTACCTTTGAACAATGTATGCTCCAAAATAGTTTCAATACCACCTAATGCCTGAATAACATCAGTACGATAAGCGTTCAAATTCCATAACTTACCATCATGACGGTCCGATATCCACCAGAAAGGACTGTTACGAGGAATATGATATTGTTTGAACTCTTTTCTAATTCTGTAACCTTTATCAACCGCCAAAGTTTGTCTATCCTTCTGGAACAAAGTACTGATTCTTGGTAAACCTCTATCCCAACTATCTTCCAAATCCTCATATGCCAATCTACGTCTTTGTTGTTCAGCTTCAGCTCTTTTAATACCAAACTCAGACCAAACTCTTTGAGAATCCAAAAATTCATTCTCCCATGTAGTGATGTATCTGAAAACAGTGGGGATCAATCTGTCATCATCATGAGTCATACCCGATCTAAAGTGGGTGATTCCGGTATCTGTTTGCTTAGACCATCTTAAGTCTGAAGCAGGAATCAATATATGAGATGCACTCAACATACCAAGACCTCCCAATTCCTTAGGGGTATAAAACACAGCAGGTGGGAAACGTGAAGGCATCTTGGAATTCAATCCTAGTTTAACACGAGTTTGAATCTTCGTCTCGGATTTAACCAAAGCGTCCAATAACGGTTCAGTTGCAATCACAGCTTCTCTATAATAGGTGAACAATGATAGTAAAGCAGTATTCCATTTACTAGCAATCTTGGTAAAAGTAGTAGAACCCGATGACATTAATATTTGTCTCATACGATTATTGAATTTCTCAACGTCTTCTTGGGTGACCTGTAAATAAGCAACAGCAGTACACTCTTTCGTGTTCTCATCAATCAAATCCCAAACACCTTCCTTTGAAGATGAATCTTCACCCATTCTGCATTTTGGTAAAATACGCACCTCAAATCCACACATGGTAAACAACAGATTCGGATTGTCCTTTGAATAAACAGAAGCAAGCGTATCTTCCCATTCAATACTAGCAATTGATCTCGGAATACGTCCTTTGATTTCCCAGAATGTCGCCCGACCTAGGTGAACATCGTGTCTCATTAACTTCATTCTCGAGTCCCTTGGCCAGCATTTACGATTATTATAACCGACAATATGCTCGAAGTTTGGATCAGGATTTTCAGATAGGAATTCTTGAATCAAATCATCAGCTTCATCGGCTTCAAATCTGAAGAAGATGTGGATCTTATCAATGTAACGTGTATATATTCTTATCGGTGAGTTACATTGAGTCTCAAGATCAGTGAACTCCAAAAAGTCATTTGGTTTATTAGGTGGACCAGCCAGTTCTGATGCTCTATCCAAACCCAAAATGAGTAAATCCAACATCATACCATAATATTGGAAAACAAACGATGAAAATTGTAAACCTCTGATTAAACCATATTGGTTGACATGATTCATATCTTTGTATGATAGACCAACGTTGTTTTTAGCAGTGATGTAATCAGCAATGTTGGAATCTGTAATTAAACGTAACAATTGATTCAATAGAGTAAAGTCAACCTTCTCAGATAGCTTTGTGATATCTGTTTGTAGCATGACATTACATTGACCCTTGGAGCTATCCCAAACGTCATGTAGATTAGTTAAACCTTGAGACCATTTGTAAACAAGAAGTGGAGGAATCTCAGAATCGCTTGGTTTGATCCAGTTTGGGAATAAACCACGCTTATCAGCTTCATACCATAGATATTGATCAAGGTAGGCATCCACGATCTTCTCTATTGGTTCGATATCATAGACAGGAACAATGTGACTATAATAATCCATCATTTCTAAAGCAACCTCTTTGAAGTTTCTTTGAGTCAAAATGGTCTTTTTGATGTTAGCTAAAAACTCATGAGGGTTATCATAAGCTTGTTCAATCAATGCTAATTCCTGTCTTTCGGAGGAGTTCAATCTACCTTTTCCTTGATATGTCTCCTTCAAGTTTTCAAGAGCTAAGATCAAAATCTTTGTATCATGCTTATAGTTGATTGGTGGGAAAGGGATTGGAACAAACTTTCTACTTTCTAACCAGTGAACCATCGTCATATAGATAGAAACACCCTCTTGTGGTGAAACATAAGGACCCTCCTTTTGGTAACTCTGTTGACGGTCTTGCTCGTTTTTTATCCATAATCTTGTTAATCTACCTAGATTCTTTTTAGCAACAGCTTTATCAACGGTAGCTCCTCTCTTGATACGCTCTCTATTATAGTGGGCGACTGATATCCATCCGTCAGCTTTAGCCTTAACATACCTTTCAATGATCTTTTCAATTGGTTCAGGCAAACCAGGAACTTTCCAAGGGATATTTGCTTTCCAACATCTCCAAGCTTCACTCAAATGCTGTAAAATTGCTTTCGACTTGTTTTGTTTGATACCTTCTGGAATCATATCCAGAATGTCATGCATGACAGATGCTCTTAGCTCCAAGTCATAGTAAGAATCAACCCTTTGCTTGGTGATTGTTTTGGCAACCTCTTTCGATTGTCTACCCTCAAATTGACGAGCTAGCAAATTTCCTAGCCATCTCTCTAATAGTGGGATTATACCTCTCATGAAAAAGATCCAAACTCTCCAGGCAGGTTGCCAGAAACCACATCCTGGACCCTTACCGATAATAGCATTGAATCTGTAATACACAACGTGCTTGAGATCTTTACAAGCTCTGATTTGGTGCATAACTTTGTACTTGTATCTATAGATACCAGTAAGCTGACCTAAATGATTCAAAGCGTAGTATATACCATCAGCCAACTGGAACCCATCAACGTTACCAAGCCTATATTGAACGTGCGCATCCACAAGTAGTTTGGTAACCCTTAAAATCTCTCTGATCAAATGGAACGCATTACCAAATCTTGATCTCTTTCTTTCTTTTGTGGTCAAAGTCTTTGTTGGTTTCAAATTGAAGTTATAGTCCAAATGTAAATATGTCAAACCTTTTCTATGTATCATCAAATTGAGCATATTGTAACCCTGACGACAAACTTGGATACCTGCCTCAACCCAGTCAATAGTGGTTTCCTGGAAATACTTCGTATTCTTGAGGGACTTCAATAAGCTGACCTTTCTTTGAGCAACAGGGGTTTGCTTGTGCAACTCATTTGCAACATGAGTCTTGAGAAGTTTTTGATAGGAAACTCTAACCTTGACGGGGTAATCTCTTTTAGTATGTTGTAAGTACCAGCTTTTAACAAGAGAGACGTCTTCTGCACGAACCATCCGCCCGCTACGACGGTTGAATGGGTATGGGGCCCACCATAATTGGATTGCATCATACGTCTCTTCAGGCTGCAAATCCACCTCACTCAAGAATGGCTCAAAGCCGTCCCCGAGTTGAAAATCTTCAATACCATCATCTAACAAATCGCCAGTCAGCTCATCAAAGTCTGAAGCCTCATGTATGTTCGTGATACCGGATTTAGGTCTTATGGGATTTAAAGCTTGATCAAAGTTGAAAACAGGAACATCCGGATCTTCACTCTTCATGAATAGCACGTTCGAGTCATGATACCATGAAATTTCAACCGATTTCACAGATGAATTATATAAAAATGGAAAAGCGACACGATATTCAGTTCTGATGGGAGTTCTGAATATGATTCTATCTAAAGAGTTAAATTCATTGAGATCTTCTTCTTCAGGATCTAAATCTTTATAAAGCGGCTCGAATTTCGGTCCACCAGGCAACGCAATGTTCAAAGCTTTTGCTGTGAAGAACGACTTCTTATCAAAAAGGTAGTAATAGTTCGGATCAGTGATATCGTTTAATAATGGAGTAGATAATCTATGCAAACTTGACATGATCTCGAGGTTAAGATTCCACTTTCTGTAAGAACTACCATTAACAAACTCCAGTTTCTCCACAAGAGGTTTTTCGTCATACAACCACTCTGCAACTGCTGAATCTTCTATATCATCAAGTTCTATCTGGATTGGATCCAGTGGTTCTATATCTTCAATATTCTCAGAGTAATTAACAGGGGGTTCTTCATCATCAAAAGGTGGGAATTTCATTCTTTTAAAGTGTCGTCTATCTCTTTTTTCTCTTCTCATCTGGATCCACATTGTAGCCCATTGAGCAGTATAAACAGGTTCAATAACCCTGGGAATCTCATTGACAAACGTGATAGCACCTGTAGTATGATATAGTACTTTCACTTCCTTGGTTTGTTCCCAAGGTTGAGGCATAGTCTCAAGTAACTTGAGGATTGCATGAGGCATATACTTTAGAGAACCCAAAATTGACCGTTTCTCTTGTGAAAATTTTTTGCTCGATAAATCACCTTGATCGTTCATGATTTTTCTGATGTGTTCTGGAGGCATTTCAATTTTTGCAGAGTGAACAAATCCTCCTTGTTGAACCTTACGTTCTGTGTATCTAGTCTTTTGAAGTTGACGCCATTTTTGAGCTCTTAAATCTAAATCTCTTTCATTGGGCGTATATGGTGATGCTTTGGCTGCTTTACTCCCAGGAGGTGGTGGAGGAGGCGGACGTTTCATCCCCATACCTGGAGGGGGAGGTGGAGGTAGTTTTCTCTTTGTATCTGGAGGTGGTGGAGGTGGTTGATGTTGTGAAGCTCTCTTCAAGCCAGGCGGAGGAGGTGGTGGCACCAAAGAGACACCGTTCGTCCGTGGCCTTTTATTGGGAGGTTCTTCTGTTCCATTCCTCGAGCTTGAGTTAGGGGGTGGAAGGGGCTTTTTTGGCGGCATCACAGCAAGTATATGTCTATTGGTTCCGTTTCTGTATAGGTGTAGTTAAAGTGGTGGCAAGAATTTAAGCGTGAAATATTGACAGAAAAAACGTCCAAGCTTCTCAATTTTCGCAGAGCTATAAGTGCGTTCTCTGATTAAACAAGAAATGGCTTATATGAAAGGTCAAAACGTGATTTCAGACTCAATCTAAAAGAATGATCTTTTGTATCTTAGTATCGTCTACTCTACAAACGTCCTATCGACTCTCTCCCTCCTATAACAACAAATTTTTTTGAAACTTTTCAAGGCGGTGAAACTTGAACATCTGTGCACCTTGTTGTGTTTTCCCATTTCTACTACTGATTTCGACTACTAGAGTTTGTGAGATTTAGCTGGTTTTAGCAAAAAGAGTATATATATTTATGGGGTTTTGAAATTTACGCTTCTTCTAAATAAGGTAATGGATGTTCTATTATAGAATGGATTCATTCATTCGCCCATTGATCTTTGCCCTTGCCTCTCTCGCTATTCCTCTTGCTTCTTCAATCTCATGAGATGTACCGTGCGTCATTTCAGAAGCGTATGTATAAGCCTGCTGCCAGCTATGACTCTCCATTGAATGCTTTGCAAGCCATAGTCGTGCCTTGGCTGTCTCATTCGTAACTCCTTCGTTTATCTCTTCATCCAAGCACAATTTCATGAACACTGCAGCATTACTAGTATCCTTGATAGCTTGGTATAACTTGGCTAGTTTGAACAATATGACAGGATCCATTTCAGCAGATACACTCAAACCTTTCTTGTATGCTTTTATTGAATCTTCATACTCACCAAGCTTCTCACAGCAATTTCCAACAGCCTGCCACATACGCTTGTCCAATGGTTTTAGAGCACAAGCTCTTTGATAATAATATAGTGAATATAGATGCATATCCAGCACCTCGTAAGCTTGTCCTAACCCATACCAAGCTCTAAAATCTTTGTTGTTCGTATCAACAGCCATTCTATAACTCTCGATTGCTGCATGAGAATTCTTCAACTCCACAAATTCATGACCCATCAAAGTCCAAGCACTTAAACAATTTTTATTCAAAGCTAAAGCTCTCTTATAGTACATTATTGCCTTTTGATGGTCAAACTTCAAAGAGTAGTAGTTCGCAACAATACAACAAGTTTCAGGTCGAAAGTTGTCTATTTGAGCAGCGAATTGAGCCAAAAATGCAAGCTTGGGCTTTTTTTCCATGACATATAGTATGTTTGAATATGTGTCCATGTCATCTAATCTGAGTGGATCACTCACTAAAACATCGTCAAAAATGCTCTCGGCAGTAGAGTAATCTAGTGCATTATATGAAATCAAAGCCTTCTGAATCTTCAAAAAACTAAAGTGCGGAAAAATCTCTAGAAGGTAATTCAGATCGTCATACAGTTCACTAAATTGTTGAAAGAACTCCTGATTTATAGTCACCTTGAAAAATTTTAACATCACACCATATAATGGGTTTTCCACGAATTTTGAATTCTTTGTAAACTTGTGCAAGATACTCGAGCCTTCACTGAAACTTGTCAGGCTAGCTATCAATTCTGACCAACATGCCCAGTTGAAAGGATATATCGTAAGTGAACGGTAAAATAGCTCTTGTGCCAAAGTATTATCGTTCATTTTAATAGCAACCAGTCCATATAAGTATAGCAAAAATGGATCTTCAACTTTGTTACCTATACTTGCTTTATAATTTTCCAATTCTTTTAATATTTGAGTTAGTTTCAAGTTCTGTGCCTTGCCACCCTGTTGTCCCAGTACTCCACCAGCTGCATCATCTTTCTTTTTCTCTCCACTTAGGTACATTGCGTATAGCTTAATAAAAAGCGCCTTTGAGCTGACACAATCTTTCAACACATACGAGCAACGATCTAGTTCCTTGAAATTGAAGTAGGAGTTGGCCACAAGGACTTTATCTTGTTCTAGAAATTCTAGGAATTCTTCTTGTGGTGTGAGCTCAGCTAAAAATGATGTATTCTGACGACGCTTCAATTGTTGAAATATGACCACAGTTTTCTCGTTGCTTGGTTTGACTAAACCATTCAACGCTTCGCTTGACCACTTACTACCATGGTATAGATTGAGTTCCTGTAGTACCTTTGCACTCTCGGCTAAGGCTAGCCTAAGCTCAACTTGCTGTTCAAAATCCATTTCAAAGTAATTTTGTTGTTGTTAGAAGAACAGGGTATTTTTTCAGTATTTATGAGGTTCTGCAAGCACTAAATAAACGTTACACAAAGTAAGATCGTGTTGTTTGTTTTGCTTTAGATTCTCCAGATCGCAGAGGGCTCAATTCTCGCGGAACCTTCGCGTGCCTCATCTTCAACTTCTACTTTGCGTGCTAGTTTACTTTTTATCTTATGTATATATAAGTATGTAGATTAAAGATATAATTGTAATTAAAAATTTGAGAATAAAATGTGTAATTAAAGATTTGACAATAAAACTATAAAAATATAAAACTAATCATGCTTTGTAGAAGTCCTTGTGTTTTCTTCTATGTTCTCTCCAACTCACTAAAAATCCACTATCGTGAAAGTGAGAAGTGGTTCTGTGAAGGGTTCCAATAAATTTCTCGTGACGATCCTTTCTAGACGTTTTCAAGAAGGCCAATATAGGAGCTATGCGACCATTCAATTTTTTGAACAAATCCGTCTTTTTTGGAACTCTCATCAACCAATAAGCAAAAATGGTGAAAGCCACATTGAAGACAACGTAAACCCAAAAAATGCCAAAGTTCTGCCACATAGTAAAATCTAAGGCATCCATGGATTGCAAATAAACGTCTGTCTTAGCTATTTTACAGTAGCCACAGGTTGTTGTTGAGCTTGGATCAACCAAATATCCACCATTTGCTTCCATATACGGCTTCATATACTCCAAACAAGTCGAATTTGCTAAAGGCTCGAACTCCAATATTTCATTGTCTGCACAGGTAACAGTTGTACCACCTAACCCAACAGTCAACACCCCTGCAATCCAATAATTGAAAGGAGAAACTCTGTTCATGAAGACCCAAAATCCCGGTAGTTTTTCTCTTGAAATCAAGACACCACAGAAAACAAGGGATAATGAGTACAAGAAAGTTGCAAGGTTAGCTGCGTTTTGATCGTTTTCAATACCTGCGATACAAGCTTGACCTAAAGAAAACGTGAACAAAAAGAACTCAACAAAGAAGAGCCAAACTAAAACTCCTCTTTCCTTGACATTATTTGTCAAATCAGCATTGTGCTCTAAACCAACAGGATAATAGAAACAAAAGAATGCACATGTTGCACAGAGGATCATCCAAGGAATCTCGGCTGTAATCTGAGCAGTAATGAAGACAAACCAACTGAATGTCTTTGATGGTCTTTCTCTAGCCTCATACAAATCTCTTTGTGAAACAAAGTAGGGTAGCATCTGTTCCACTAGAGAACCAAAACAAGCAGTAAACATAAAGAGGGAAAACATTTGATTTTGAAGACCTTGGATAGTATTATCGGCTTGGAAAAACGTGAACCCATTGAACAAAGTGGTGGTGATAACCAAAATGAATTTAAACCATAGATAAGAAGGAGATCTCCAGTACTGTTGTAGAACACGCTTTGTCACTTCTTTATATTGGACCCAAATACTAGAAGCATAAGAAGACGAGTCGTTTTCGATTTGCAACGGTGGTTTGGCAAGTAATTCTGTTGCCATAGATTGCAATTCAGTTTGCACAGCTTGGTATTCAGGTGAAGATAACCAGATTTTGTAAAAGTCTTGACCCTCTTTTCCAATTGCTTCCAACATCCACTCGGCAGGGTTTGCTTCTGGAGGACAAGGGATTGAACCATTACGCTCAAAATAACTTATCAAAGTTTGTGAGTTCTCGCCTATTGGACCAAAGTAAACTGTCTCACCACCTCTTTGTAGCAGCAACAAGTTGTCAAACTGTGAGAATAGCATTGCAGAAGGTTGATGAATTGTACACATAATGGCTTGGCCTTGAGCTGAAAGCTTCTTAATCAAACAGAGAATGGACCAAGCTGTTTGAGAATCTAAACCGGATGTAGGCTCATCTAAAAACAATAAGAGTCTAGGTTTGGCAGCAAGCTCGACACCAATAGTCAATCTTTTTCTTTGCTCAACGTTCAAACCTTCACCTGGAACACCAACAACAGCATCAGCGTAAGCTTCCATTTCAAGAATATTCAAAATTGTTTCGACATAATCTTCCTTTTCCTTTCTTGAGACATCGCTGGGCTGTCTCAAATATGCAGAAAACCTTAGAGCCTCTCTGACCGTTGATGTAGCTAAATGCAAATCTTGCTGTTGAGCATAACCAGTTGATCTTTGAAATGATCTATCTCTGATTCTACCATTGACGAGCATGTCACCTGATACAACACCCATTGTAACTCTATCAGCCAAAACATCTAATAAAGTAGTTTTACCAGCACCTGATGCTCCCATAAGTGCAGTCAAGGTACCTGGCTTAACCCAACCATCAACTGTGTTCAATAGCCTTCTGGTATCACTTTTGTATGGGATGTCGTAACAAACGTTTTTCCAATGAAAAATATCGGTGCTGTTATCCAAGCCTACATTTCCATTTTTAACTGATTCCAAAGACAAACTCGAAGCAATACTTTCAGACAGCGATGTTGGCTTTTCATGTGCTAATTGAGACTCAATATCATCAGTTTCGGGAGTCTTTCCGACTTTCTTAACGATCTTCGTAAGATCACCTTTCAAGTACAAGATTTTCTCTCCTGTTTGTCTTGCAGAAGGATTAAACTCAACAGCCATAACATAAGTGAACAAGAAAAAAAACATGAAGCCAACTGCAATACCCCAGTTTCTCCACTTGTGCGAGTGATAATAACTGTATGCAATATTCAAATATCTCTCACCTTCCAAGTAATCTAATCCAGCAACCGAGCCAACAGCGGAGCAAATCCGATTTTTGGGAGCAACAAGATCATAATCACCACCAGATGGGACTATAGTGGTACAATCAATCACTCTACCATGGAACTCATTAATCATCATTGCTTCAAAAACATAAGCAATTGGATCGATATAGTTGATCCATCTACTCCATCCAAGAATATAGTCTGTAGGAACAACAAAACCAACATAAACAGACATAGCAAGTAAAAGCAATGAGGATGGAGTCATTGCTTGAGATAAGGATTTAGTACACGATCCAATGGTTCTGAAAAGATGAGACATAATGAATGTAGCAGTTGTAGCAACCAAATAATAAAAGAAGAAGGGACCTGGTTCCCTTCTCAAGTTAACCATGAAGTATAATGTTAAATTGAAAGCAATTGAGGTGACCAACTTTGTAGGTATTTCACTGACAATTGATGCAAACGCTTCGGCCGAGGGATGGTACATACCATATTGTTTGTGCTTCTCAACAATTGGTCTGGATTCATAAAGAGCAAAAATCTCTAACAAAGACATAAAGGAGTTAAACAAGCAGGCAAAGAAAATACAGGAACATCTGTAATAAAGCTCCCCAGTGGTGTTGGATAGGTTATAAAACACTGAACCATTGATTAGAGCCATAGCAAAATTTGAAAAAATTGTAAAGGCCGGTAAACTAAAGTTATTTCTGATTCTTTGAGTTGCTCTCATTGTCAAATATTTCACTTGCATATTATATGAGACAGTGTAAGGTTCTGATGGAGGCAAGTGAGCAGATTGTTTTGCTTTCTTTGACTCCAAAATTTTAGCTATTAGCTTCTCTTTGTTTACCGCAATCTCATTCATATAGTCATTAATATCAGTTAAAAGCGTTTGATATTCAGCTGACGCTTTCCAATAAACCTCAAATTCTTCAGCAGATTTTGGTACTTTATTCTCCCATCCTTTCTTAGGGGTTCTTTCGGAAGGTGACGTTATTGAAGTCAAAAAATCGGCAGTTGATTGTCTTGCCGGGCATTCAAATCCCATTCTTTCGAAGAAGGATTTTGCACGTTGTGTGTCACCAAAAAAGATTTGTCTACCTTCATATAATAGCAAAACATTATCAAAGAGATCATAGGTTTTTTGAGAGCACTGATAGATCGACACAATTGAAGTTGTTTCGAGAACATCACAAGAAAGCTTCAAACATTTAACAAAGTTTTCAGCTGATGCCGAGTCCAACCCTCTTGTTGAGTTATCCCAACACTGCAACTTAGCACCACATAAAGAAGCTTCAGCAATAGAGACTCTTTTTCTTTCACCTCCAGAAACACCTCTGACAAATTCATTACCAACCTTGGTATCAAATGTATGGGATAGACCAAACATCGACATATAAACCTAAACAAAAGAAAAAAGTTAGTAAAATAAACGAGCATAAAACACAAACAGGTTTGAAGAAATCATATAGGATTGTACTTACTTTAGTGAAATGCTCAGCATAGTCTGTTCTTGCAACACCAGGTAGTCTGTTCTCTGGAACTTTCATAAGACTAACAAAATTCAAGGTTTGACCAACTGTCAAATGTGGAAAATGAATTTCCGATTCTGCATTATAAATTACATCACCTCTGTAATTTCTAGAGATTTCTTTGGGGGTTAAACCATTATAAGTGATCTCAGCCTTTTTATCAACTTTGAAACCATATGTCTGAGATGAAATCGTCTTGAGCAACGATGAGCATCCAGCACCAGGTCTACCAAGAACCACAGTTAGACTTCCTGCTATGATCAAAGCGTCCATTGGCTTTAAAATGTCAAAGGTATTTTTTGATGGAATAATAGTTCGGTAACATTTCCTGATTATCTTTTCACCAATATTCACAAAATCAGGTTGAAAATCAGCATCAACAGCAGCTCCATAGCATCTTAGATTTCTGTAAGCAACACCAATCTTACTGGGTTTGTAGTACTCTAAATCGTTGTCTTGAATTGCTCTCAAATTCTTGACCCAGTATTTAGCACTGAAAGCTTGATTATCCGGGTCTAATTTGGGATCGAAGTTATCAAAAGGGGAGATACCATCCGCTGAAATCTTTGAAACATTGGTTGACTCTCTAGATAATCGAGTATTGAAAAGTTGAAGGGCATTTGGGTCTTCAGCTACTGATCCTGCAATGGATGAATTATGGGTTAGATGTCTGGCTAGCTGCTGTATCTCATCTTCATTTAAAGCTGAGAAATCTTCCTCAATAGGCTCTTCGTCTGGTTCTACTCTGATAGACATTTTGAAGAATAAAATCGATCAATAGATTAATAATATATTGTAGATGTTAGAGTATGCGTCGTACACTTCCAAAGCAACATTACCCTTGTAAAAATCAACGGTTGCTTTGTTGATATATATATAGCTCCTTAGTTATACAAGTATCCCCTGAGAATCGTGCATAAAGCTGCAGATCTCAAATCTTGATGGTGCGGTTTGTTGCGAAAGCTTTGCATGACACATGATTTTATGGAGATATTGCCTGACGTTATATGTAATGGCATATTGTGTTGGAGTTCAAGCCGTCACATGCAAAATTCACAAACTAACTTTCACTCTAATGGATGTTGTATGAAGTTTGAAGGTGCTGATAGTAATCGGCTTGTTGTCGGCAGTTAAGTTTAGGATCTTATTCGGTCCGAGATTTCCAAACAGTTCTCTCTCGGTATTACCATTGAGATATGATAAGGCTTCAAAAGTTTATTAGTGTACAGTTTTTTAAAGTTTTTCAAGACAGCTTTGGTAGCTTGCTGTGCCAACAATAAAATTCACTTCTTAACTATGGTAGCACGTGTAATTATTCTTTAATGGGTTGAGAACATATTCAGGTATTAACTCTCGGGATGAAAATAAACGTTTCGGAAGAGACTGTTCTAAAGGATAGTCAAAAAGTCAATCACGGATAAGTTGAGAATAACTATAGTAGCAGAAACAACAGAGCCAAGTCAGGCCACTACCTGCAGCTGCGATACCCCGGGGCAACGCGCGTGATTTTATGGGGAAACTAGTACGATCGCTGCCGTAATCTGCAGAAGCGAGAGAAGAGGTGGCTCCACAATGAGCTGACAAGTTAATAACTCAATTGTGATATCTCGTTCATTTTCGTATTCAACTCAACTCAATGATGCTTCCTTTGGAATGTGTCTGCTTACTTGTGTGCAATGTTTTGAGGGATCCGTGAATACCGAAATTGTGAATATAGTGCTTTCTTCTTATTTAGTTCACTTAGTTCTCTCATATCTGATGACCCTGAATAATCAATCGTATAAAGCACTTGTAACATGTAGCTTCGGTTTTGATTTCGTCTTGCTTCAGCCCTGAGGTATTCCCGCGGCTTTCAATATCTATTGCATGGTGGAATCAAACTGTGATTCGTATTCTAATCCAGCTCGATAATACTATATCTCCATGCAAACGCTTGCTGCTCGGTATAATCATCTATTGTAGTATATAAACAATCGGGATATCTAGTTGTGGCAGGTAAGCCCGTCAGTTTTCCTTCAATAGAATGGAGTTCACCATCCGTTCCAGAACCCTCTTCAATGTCAAACACATGTTCAACCCCCCAGTGGCCCGCTCAATCATAGGCATGTACACACTTGGTAAATAGATCATTTGTTTCCATTGTGAAACAAATGTCTGAAGTCAGCCCTGTCATTGGAGTGTGGCAGAAGATAAGAAAAGTAACTGGTAACATAACGGTGCAATGTTCTATTAAAACTTCAATTTGAAAGGCTCAAAACTTTTGAATCGCGCAGCTAGTATACGCACACTCGCCGCAAATATTTCTCCAGAAATAGACAACATAACCATATAATTTGGGCATTGCATATGCATCAATGATTAAAATGCAGCTTAATTCCAAATGCGTTTGCGGCTATTATAAAATGAAGTCCCAGCCCTGAAACTCTTCCCCCGAGCAACCTTCAACTTCAGGACCAAGTTACTCTCACCAGATAACCAATAGCCCGCTAAATTCTCCCCATATTAAATTTTACTATGTAGCTTTACTGATTACTCAATATTTCTACATTTCACTATACACATTTAGTATGTTTTACATAATACAGCTTCGGTTATTCAAAATCTGAGAAGAATTGGTAACCCAAATGCGCCTGAGCCGCACACAATCGATGAGTAACCAAAGTGGTTTGTTCATCCCTGGGACCAACAAGTCTACAATCTACAACATAGTTAGCTAGCCCGTACTAGGAATATGAAAAAAACATCGGTCAACTTTAGTAATGAGTCGGCATTTGTCGCTTTAGTTACTATTGTTAAAGTTATCTCATGTAACACAACAGCCAGCTCGCTTCATTTCCACCACGAATTGAATCATTTTTTAGTCTGAATTTTTCAATTATCGAGTACCCAATTTCCGTCCTAAAGATAAGATGAATTTGATCAAATCAAGCTAGTGAGGTCCTTTGATTGACATGTATATTTGAAACAAAGGAAACAAAAGTTTAGAGAGTGCTTTGTTGTGCCTGCAAGTTCCATTGAACCAAATGCGTATTTTATAGAACGATAGATGTACGTACCCTTTGAAAACTATCAAAGAGTGAGGTACTCGTTAAGATGGTTCTCTTTCTTTTGTAAGCTTACAGCTTGATGAATTGTAACATTCGAGTGTTCATGTTCCTGAGCTCCAGTATCTCGACATTCACAGTAATGTAGATTTCAAACCCCGCGTATCAAGGGCAGATAAAAAGCATTGCGTCCCTTTCTACTGCATGAAGTACTGTCAGAAATTCTGAGATCACTTGGGGAACCTAAGAATTGCTGAGACATATTACCAAATTGTAACAATACCGATGATCAAACTCCAATTTTACAAATTATCGGTCTCACAAATGAAAACAATCATCAAAGTTGCATTTCTCGCCTAAAAGTTTATGATAATGAAATCTCATTGCAATGGTTGTCACAAACCCAGTTTCCAAATTGCTTTTATAAGAAAATTCAAGTTAAGAAGTTAACATTTGTCAAGCGCATATGATTTGAGCTTGTTGTGAACTAACAATTTTAATCACAACGCTACTTCACAAATGCGTAAGCTTCTCCTATCAAACAACAATCCAACCTTATGATTTAGAATTGTGTAAAATTTATAACGTCAGCACGGCCCCCCACGTTTTTTTTGAAATCGGCTGTGGTTAGAGGCAAAATCTTTTCTGCTAGAATTTGCGCTCCTACTTTGCAATTTGCACCAGGGAGCAAAAACAGGTTGGAAAAAAAATAACTTCGCGGAAAAGAACTTCCCGTTACAAGAGGTAGGATACATGTCTGAACTTCGTGGAATGCTCAAAAGTGATTGTAAAATGTTAAGATGTGCAGATAAGCCAAATAGCAATCAAACAAATTTTAACAGAATGAAAAATATCGCAATTCAGCACAAAAAACTGTAGATTGAAGTGGTCAATGGCAACGTTTTAGAGTATTGAAATAAGGCGAAATTAAAGCTAAGTTTTATTGAATACAGGTAAATAAATATATATGTCTCTCGCAAAAGCTTGCCCTATTTCGGCGATACCTCGGATAACACTGCCAGCATTCATGTTCCGGTAGCCATCGCCACCACCGGGGAGTTTGATTGAATCCCGGGTATCTACTTTCGTTTACCGGGCTTTGTGGCAGAAGAGCAGAATAGATCATCACAGACGAGCAGCTTATATAATTAAAGATAGGGTGCATTGCATTCAACTTGTCACTCGAAATTCCAACATTTTTTAGTGAAAATTTCCAGTATTTGTACTCTATATATCTCTTAAGGATTCTTCAAGAAAGCGATTGTAGTCGGATCAAGCGACAACATGTTCTCGTTTGAAGCCTCTTGAGTTTGGTTTTGATCACAGTATTCACACTTAACATTTCCGCATTGAGTAGGGTGAAGGGTGGATAAAAGGCACTCGCCAACTTGTAGCTCATGAGTTGTGAAGAATCTTAAGTTTACATTTTACATAAAAGCACTGACTTTGAAGGTCTAGAACTATGATCATATCAAACTACTTGAGAATAAAGTCAAGTTGAAACCATGGTTGAGCCAACCACCCTGGTTGGGCCCTTTTTGCTATAACCACCTACCACCTACCACCCACCCACAGCCTTGAAAAAAAATTAGTATGGGGAGTTCGGAGTTACGTAATTTGCCTTCTACCTCGGTATTGTTGTAAATATTGATTACATAATCAATGGTTGGGTTATAGCTACTTCAAACCCAACCTCGTACCACTTCTTGGCGCGCCGCAGATGTAACCGAAGGTGGTTGGCTTCACCATGGTTGAAACTTGACACTGGTCAAGCTCGCTGCCCACAACATATTTAAGAGTTTAAAGTTTATATTCCCTTATTGAGCATTTATTTGATCGGCACTTTGAGTAGACTGTCGCGCCACTTAGAACAATAGATCGCGGAGTTTATGCCAAATAAGAATCTTTGCAGCTATAGTGTCACCGGGGATAATTTAATAATCATTGCCTCCGCTGGTTGAGTCAACTATTTCGGAACCATCGCGATGAACCGAATGGTCCGCAACAAAATGAAACTTTCCGGTGTTCTTGAAATTATACCAAATTAGGTTTAATCAGGTTTGAATACTTGCTGGAATGACGAAAACTGGTTGACTAAACGAGTAGTTTCAGCAATTTTCATGGCAAATGCAAAATTAATGCTATATAACATTGTGCGAAGTAAGAAACAATAGTAATATAGGTACGATAATAGCGATTTCGGATCTGATTTTTAAAATGTTAGTTATTGAGTCTTCAACATGAGGTAATTAGTTGCAACAAAGTGAGATCACAATGCCGTACCAGAATCAAAATAACTTGCTCGCTCGAGAAGCTATTATCGAAATCCAGGAAATAATGCAATTGTTAAGGAGATTATTTGAGCAAAGAATGTACCTATGGGGATGAATTGTTTGATGCAACGTCATCAGAAGCCAGGGTGAGTACCTCTAAACAACCGAGAACTAGAACAGTGATCTACTGTTAGCTTAGTATGCAATTCTGTTTATTTCACCAGTAACTCTCGAGTGTCATGCTAAGGATCACGATTTCAATCATGGAGTATGCTACAATATCGAAAACAAATGTTGGGGCATATATGGTAGCACGTTTTTGCCCTGGTAACTGATTTTTAAGGGGCCAGAAACAATACCTTCAATAGTACTCGAGCGGTTTACTTGGATGTAGAACATCAAATAATAAAACAAGAAAAATAGAAATAGTGATAAACCGTACGATAATGTCATGTATGCAGAACTAACGTTTTTTCTTATTTTCATGTTTTCTTTCTTGTTATCCTGTGGATGAATCTAGATGAATCCGGAACAAAAACAGGGGAAAGCCCTACTAATGATCTAATTATTTTGTCATGCCATTATTAAATCAGTTGTTGTGTCCCAAGCACGAATCTAATATCAACGAGACGGGGGGAAAAAGGTTGAAGTTGAATCAATTATTTCAAATATGTTGAATCATGAACCTTAGTGGTAGAAGTAATAGAAGTATATATTTGACAGATAGATCAACAAACTTGGTAGCCATTCAATAAAGTGCTAATTTTTTAAACGCACCACTTAATCGCAAAAAAGAAAACAATGCTGTACGGTTGAACGGCAATAAAAAGATTTAGTGTGAAGCGCCTCTCTTTATGCGGACTGCACTGCAGCTATCGGGCACGACCCTGGGCCCACCTGGGCAACTCTATAGCCTTATCCTTAATATACAGGGGTTTCTGACCGCAGGCAGCCCTTTAACCACCCACCACAGGTCAGGCTGAAACCATAAACATATATAGTGGTTTTCCAATCATTGAATGCTGCTGGGTTGAGTATAAGAACAGCTGCATTGCCCTTCTTCACTTGGATGTATTTTTGTGGTTTTTCTCTTTTACAAGAATTGTTTATCCCTGTGTTGCTCAGCTTTATCTGTTAATAACATAATAAGTTGTTTCGAAAAACAGGAAAATAAAGTGGAGATTGGAGAGCCATATATACAAAAAATATATTTGATATGTTCAGCCAATTGCAAAATCTTGTTAATGACCCGTCATTCCCTTCGAACTATATAAGTCTCGAATCCCAGGAAGGTAACGCTAATCTGAATATTAATGTCAATGTTACATCAAACTTCAGTCAACCTCAACATCAAATGGCAAATTCACAACAGTCAAATTCGGATAATCTGGTAGTCCAACAACAACAGCAGCAACAACAACTGCAGCAACAACTGTATCGGCAACAGAAACCTCAGCAGGATGGGGCTTCAATTGCTATGGTTGGTGGCCCAAGCTGGTTTGATGATTTTCAAGATGAATTGGAAGAGACACAAAATCAAATAGATACTGAGACTCACTTAATGCTAAATCCTGCTGTGACAGAATTCAAAGATGAATCTGCTCAAATGAACGTTAGATCAGCATCATTTTCATCCATAAGTAGCTTTAATTCTCCTGATCAGAATAATGCAGATTTATTCGAACAACAGTTAAATACCGGTACTAGAACTTCTGTTTGTACTGTATTAACCACTCCCGAAGATTATCTTAATGAGAATAAGGAAGTTAAATTGGAAGATAGACAATTGGATGATTATCTTGATGCGCATACTGGGATTAAAATGGAAGATAAACAATTGAAAGATTACGTTGAAGAGCAAGAGCCTGTTATAAAGAGAAGAAGAAAGAGATCAACTAAAATGACCAAAGAAGAAGTGCGAGTTGAAAACCTTGGTAAGATTAAGAAACCAATGACTACAATACAAAGAAAAGCACATAATAAGATTGAAAGAAAGTATAGAATCAATATTAACTCCAAGATTGCAAGTTTACAAAAACTTGTTCCTTGGATGAGTAACGAGAATGTTGCATTTGAAGTTGATTCTACTTCAAAAGAGGAATCTGAATTGATTCAATCATGTGGCAAAGATGGCAAACGTTTGAATAAATCAATGATTTTGGATGTTGTTACTAAGTATCTGGTTCATTTGAAAGATGAAAATGACAAGCATATAAAGAGAATAGTTGAAATGGAAAGTGAGTTGAATAGACTTTCCTCATTCAATAAATAAGTGTCAGTTTAGCTGATTGGGTATCATAATATTATATGGCGTTTCTTTGAGTTTTTTGAGTTCATGTTGGATTTGACTTCACATTCGTTACCAGATTTGGGTTTTTCATGAACTTGTGGTCTTTGGTACATATCATTCTCCTCACTTTTATAGAGTTATGTTGAGTGTTTTTTTTTCTTGTTTTAATAAGTTGTTTATATCTGTGCCGATTGACCTTCTTATAATTGTTTTATAGCTTTCTTTGTTAGGTTTTTCATTTATTATGTAATGTTTTTATTGTCAATCACACATGGTCACATCCTGTTTTTATTGTTTTTCTTTTCTATTTCTTTGGTATACTCTATTGGTTGTTTTCTGTCTTTGTTTTTTACTTTATCATTCTATTAATACTATATATTCATAACTTCTATTAAGACAATGTACTCTCCTGTTTCGTGTACTGAACAGCATTACACCACCAAGGTGCTACCATTTTCCAGTATCAAACGCAGCGACGCGCCTGTTTGATTAAGGCTTCTCAAACCTTGAAAACATGCTTTAATGTCTTTTGCGTTAGCACAACTTTTTCTTTCCCCTTATAATGAAACCAACAGGCAGACGGATAGTATACAAATAAAACATTTCTGGACTTTGATATCTAGAATAATATATATATTGGTCACAAGCCCAACACTAAAGACAGCTCCACGATCATGTCATCATCTTTCAAAGGAAAGAATCTTCAAAGTTTGACTAACAGCAGGAATCCACCTAAATTTCTCTCCCATAAAAAGAAGCCAAAGGTTGGACAAAATCAATTGATAATTCCAACTGAGAGTGGACTTCTGGGATTAACAAGCAATACTGGGAAAAGACAACTGGCAAGTTTATCATCCTATGATCAATCTACACCGCAGAAGAAAAAATCAAAAACCAACATACATATAGCAAAGGTATCTTCAAATAGAAACTCCACTCCCCCTGCTTTTGAATCAAAAAGCACGAGGAATAACCCAGCGTTGAAGGAGTTTGATATAAGTGCTATAAAAGAGAGTACAAATAAGCTACTGAATCAAATCAAAGATCATAACACAAAAGCTAAATCTACTGCAGAGGTGGAAAGTGGGAACTCAAAGTATCTTGATAAGCTTCTTGCAGAAGCTAATAAGAATAAGTTTGATGATGATTACATCCCAGAGATTGATAGCGGTATCAATTTGTCTCGTGACATTTATGACGACTCGGCTAAAATCAAGGAGGTTCAACTCAAATATACAAAGGAAAAGTTCTCTCCTTTGCCAATCAACAAAGATGATTTACTACGTAGAGTTAGCTCCAAGTTGGGAATTGCCGAGAAGATCTTGAATGGTAAAATCGGCTCTTATTTCTATGAACTAGCTAGAGATTTCTCGGAATCGTCACATAGATTATCGATTACCGATATGGAGATAATTAACCTACCTAAAGATAAATATCATGGGTATATGGGTACTTTGAGAGCCCATTTAATTTCCAGACATATCATTGAAGTGTTGGGATCATTGCTCACCGAGAAAAATAAGTTCAATAAAGTGGTTCAGTTTTGGGGGATCAATTATTTTACAAGATACGTATTGACATCTGAAATAATTGCAAGATTAGTTGCTGAAGATTACAATTATGGAGAAGATCTAGATAAATCGTACGATATGATGGAAAACACCAACGATTATGGGTTGTATATCATGGATAAAATAGACCCAGAACCACCGATAAGAATTGAAACTCTAGAGTCAGATGAATCTTCCCTTCTTGTGTACGAAGGATTACCAGAATCCACGCCTAAAGTGATAGGCAAGCAAAGTGTGTCAGGGAATTCGGCGAAGATTGAAGGCACATCTGTCTCGTCACATGGTGATACTGTGCTCAGCAAGAGGTCTAGGTTCCAAGATGATTCCTTGTCCTCCTCATCTTCTGATGACGATGATGACGATGAACCGTTGGACAAGCTATTCGATTGAATAAACCCATCAATCAACCGTCGATCGACGCTTATTTCTTCACTTAACACCGCCTTATAATATAGACGGGTAGTGTACATACTCAAAAAACGACTATCGTCGACCAACTGAAAATTTTATCAGCTGCGGCCATCAAAGTTGGCGATCGTGATAATGTTGTTACACTCTAAGGCAGGTGACTGAGTGGGGCCCATTCTCTCTTCCGCATTTTTCTCTTTTTGAAGGCATACATTTATAATATATCATAATATATTTCTTGTATATCAGTGTCTGATTGAAGGGGGTTTTTACTAATTAAAAGTTTTATTCAAACAAAAAATCAAAAAAAAAAAGAAAGATGGCTGCTGTTTTCCCAAGAACCTGTTACAAATGTGGTCAAGTTGGTCACTTTGCTGAAGCTTGTACCGAAGAAGCTAGATTATGTTACAACTGTAAGAAGCCAGGTCATGAATCTAACGATTGTCCTGAACCAAAACAAACCACTCAAAAACAATGTTACAACTGTAAGCAAACTGGTCACGTTCAATCCGAATGTCCAGAACCAGTTAAGCAACAATCAAAATGTTACACATGTGGTAAAGTTGGTCACATATCTAAGAACTGTAACAGCAATGGTGCATCTGGTGCTGGTGCCAATACTGGTTCTAGAAGATCAATTGTCTGTCACAGATGTGGTGGTGCTAACCACTATGCTAGAGATTGTCAATCCCCAGTTCAATCTTCTGTCAAGTGTTACGCTTGTGGTAAATCTGGTCACATTTCAAAGGACTGTACTTCACCATCTGCTGGTGGTCAAAGCTTCAGTACTGATAAGACTTGTTACAAATGTGGTGGTGTCGGCCATATCTCCAAGTTCTGTGATAGTGCCGAACAAGAAGAATAAATAACTCAATTCAATTTGTGTTGTTGCGTTGTCCAATATTAATATTTTCTATTTTTCTAATATGAGAGAGTTCAAATCGTTTGAGAATGTGTTATATTCTCCATGTGGGAGAATGATTTCATGCTGTGTTTTGTGTTGCTTTTATCTTGTTTATCTATGAACAGCATATTTCAAAGATATATACTAATCTTGTTCATTGTTAATTTTGAAGAGGGAGGAAGTCGGAATGTTTTTGTGAGTTTTCTTTTCATCACTGCCACCATTTATTTTTTCTTTTCAAATCTTTTTTTTTATATATTTTATTATTTTGCTTTCTGTTCAAGATAATGTTCTTATTATTATTATTACTCATTTTTCATGTTTTGTCGTTCTATAAGACGTTGTCTAGAAACTTTAATTGTATATTTCGAATCATATTTCCTTCTTTTATTATTACCACTGACGCATTCGGTTTCTACATGTTGTACTACTAGGAACTTGCGGTAAATTGCTCCCTGGTGCTTCTAAAAAAATGGGTAAATATATCCTCGCAGTGCACGGAACTAAAAAAATAAGAAACAGTTACAAGAACACTACAATTGTCCAAATGATATAACTTGACTAAATTTACTCTATAACTATATTCCCTTATAAATTGCATCACCCATCTTGCACACATCTTTGATCTCGACGTAATCGTGTACTCTAACGATATCGGAACCAAATCCAATACATGACATAATGGTAGCACTGGTACCAATTACTCTCTCCGATGCACACTTTTTACCTGTAATTGTACCAATGAAATTTTTTCTGGAAGGACCAAGTAAAACGGGCATATATTCAAATGATATGAAATCACCAGTTTCAACATTCAATTGTTTATAATTTTTGAATGTTGGTAAATGGCTAATAACTGCAATATTTTGTTTCAGATTTTTTGCGAAACCTAAACCTGGATCTAATATTAGTTGCCATCTTTTAATTCCCTTTTTATACATTGTCGTCATCAATGATGCTAATTCTTTAGAAAGTTCATTAACAATTATATCCTGTTCTGTTTCAGGTTCGTTGAAAATAATCAAATCTTGAGTTTTCGTGCTTGAATAGTCTGTCAATTTGTTCATTGTTGATATTAATCCTCTTGTATGATTGATAACGTATGGAACACCATATTTGGCAATCACATCATACATCCGATCATCAAACATACCTGCGCTTATATCATTGATGATATCTGCTCCTAATTTGATTGATTCTTCGGCAACTGTAGCTCTATAAGTATCAATACTGATCAACACATCCGGATACTTTTCTTTTATTGCCCGCACAACAGGTAGCACTCTTGATAGTTCTTCTTGCTCTGTTGGTTGTGGTGAGTTTGGTCTAGTTGAACAACCACCAACATCAATGATATCGACACCGTTTTGAATCATACTATCAACTTTTTCCATGATTTTAGCAGATTCAAGATTCTCTGATGACCCATCACTAAACGAATCAGGTGTAATGTTTAGTATACTCATCAATTGAGTTCTTGTTTTATTATTCAGTAGATCATATGACATATGTTCAAATCTGCTTGATGAACATTTAGAAGGTAATGGAATGACAGTTTCTAGATCAATTGATTCTTGAATTGATTTATCAACTTTGAAGAACCCTTTAAGCAATTGTGATAGGTGATTATGAACTGGTTCAGCTGTAACTGGATGAATATAAGTTGGTTCAATTAATTCACATAATGGCAACAAAACAAATGATCTTTCTAACATGGATATATGTGGAATATTCAACGTTGGTTCGTTAACGATCAAATTATCATATAAAAGAATATCCAAATCAATTGATCTTGGTCCATTATCGAATTTTTTAACTCTATTCAATAGATTATATTCAATATCTTTCAATTCTTTCAATAAATCAAGAGGTGATAGATTAGTTTTCACTTTTAGACAACCATTGAAAAAATCAGGTTGATCCAAATGATACATTGGTTTAGATTTGTATAATGAAGATGTAGCTAGAACAGAGATACCTTTATCGTTCAAAATATTGATGGCGTCATTGATATTTTGCAGTTGATTACCGATATTGGAACCAAATGCCAAATAAGCAGTGTGATATTCTTCACCAGTGATAACATTAGTTTCAACGTTCAAATTTGGAATCACATATGAGTCAATCGTGATGTCATCTCCATCAAATTCAACCACATCATGTAAATCTGTGATTTCAGATCTTGTTCTTTTGACTGCAACACCAACACCATTTGTGAAATCAATAGCATCCGGTTTAGTAACACCAACTTTACAACTTATTATATCTTGTGAAAAGCTGAAAACTAGTTTTGAAACGTTTAGTACTAATGCCTCTACCGTTTTGAAGTTGGAGTTTTCAATGTACTTTGAAATAACACCAGCTAGCTGATTAGTGTCTAAATCTTTACATTTGGAAAAGTCAACTTCCATATTAATATCTAAAATGACTGGTTGTTTTTTGAATCTTTCTTCTTTGAAGACTCCAATAATCGTCATCAATTTTAATCCTTGCACTGCGATCTGATCATTCTTATCAACTTGGGACACAACTTCACTCTCTAAAGATTCATCAACATCACTTCTTCTTGCTTTATTCAGTTGAACGAGTATACTATAATTATCATGAATTTGTTTGAAAGTTAAAGATGCTCGATCACAACTCTTTTCTTTGAATATGATTTGGTGGAATAGTTGATATCCTAAATCTTGGAAAGATTTGAAACTATTCGACTTGGTTTTTTCCTCAAAGGATTTGAACTCTCTTGATAATACAGCATAGTTTATTGAATATTTCAAATCATCAGTCAAACTAGCTTTCAAAAAATCTGTTTTCAACTCAGCAGTAATCACAAAGTTGCAAGGTTTACTTCTGATTATAGCACTGTAGTCGATATCCTTAACGAAAACAGTATCATCTAAACGAGAGATTTCTTCACTTCGTAAATGAAGTCTACTGGGTGACATAGTGGACGATGAACGACTTCTCTTTGTCAATGATGGGGTTGTTATAGTCGATTGGAATAACTTGAATACCGACTTGTAGCTCTTGGAAAACGACAGTTTGTATAAATTTTAAGAAAGGTAGGGGAGGATATGCTACGTAATCTGGTTGAAAGTGTAGTAATAATATGCAGAAACTTGATGAATCAACTAAAAGTAGTATATTGAATGAATCAAGAATAGAAAAGAATCGTAATCACCGCATCGGCATGAAACCCAAGAAAATTGGAATAAAAAAAAAATACCGGTCTTTAAACTAATTAAGAAGTCGCCGCATCGCCACTCAATAAAATTGAAATAAATTAAATTTTCCAGGCTGTGCAAAGGTGAGCTGAGAGATGAAGAGCAAATGGCGGTGAAGTTAATTAATAGAGTGGGTCTCTTTAGTAGGGGAGTTGTTTTGTTTGTATTAGTGCAAAGTGTGGTGTTATACAACTATTCAGTAAAGAAATATGTTCAGAAGGTTATTGTCTACTGCTGTGAAGAGCACCGTGCCACAAACTGCAGATGTTGTCATCATTGGTGGTGGTCCAGCAGGTTTAACTTTAGCTGCTGCTATCAAGAATTCACCGGTTTTGAAAAACCTCAATTGTAAATTGATTGAAGGTGGTAATCTAATTGATCCACTAGAATCTTTCCATACGACTACACCTGAAGATTTCATGAATAGAGTTGTTAGTCTAACTCCTGCTACTATCTCATATTTACAAGAAATCAAAGCTTGGGATTATGTAAAAGAAGAAAGAACAGAAACATACGATAGTATACATGCATATGATGGTGTTACGGGTTCCAAAATTGAATTTGATTCTCCTGAAATTGCAACAATGTGTGAGAACTTTAACTTACAGTCTGCATTACTACAAAGAATAAAAGATCTAAATGAAGTTAGTGAATCTGATTTAGAAATTGTTGAAAAGACTAAAGTGATTGAAATTACAACGAATGAGGAAACCAACTGGCCTATCGTACAATTATCTAACGGTGATAGTATTCAAACTAGATTATTAGTTGGGTGTGATGGTTTCAATTCTCCAGTTAGAAAATTCGCAGGTATTGAAAGTAGAGGTTGGTCATATGATAGATGGGGTATTGTTGCAACTATGAAATATAAAAATGATGCTTTTAGATATCCAACTGGTTGGCAAAGATTCTTGAAATCAGGTCCATTGGCTCAATTGCCACTTCCTAATGGCTGGTGCTCTTTGGTCTGGTCAACTACTCCTGAATTGGCAAACATCTTAATGAAATTGCCAGAAGATCAATTCATTGCTATGGTTAACGCTGGTGCTAAATTATCTCCTGAAGAGATGGGATACTTGTATGACTTAGCGGCCAAGAATGATGATACATTAATTGATGAAATTAATTGGAGATTGAGTTTATTCAACTCCAAATTGAAACCAGAGGAAGAAAGTTCATATCCTTTGGAACTTGAAAGCATGGTTACCAATTCTAGAGGTAGATTCCCATTGAGACTCAGTCATGCAGATACATACGTCGATGAGAGAATTGCTTTGGTTGGTGATGCTGCACATACGACACATCCTTTAGCTGGACAAGGTTTAAATATGGGACAAGCTGACGTCAAATCATTAGTTCATACTCTTGAAGTTTCTGCTCAGCGAGGTTTGGATATCGGAACAAAATTTGCTCTTGAACCATACTTTTCAGAAAGATACCCTGAAAATCATGTCATGTTGGGAATAGTTGATAAGATTCATAAGATTTATTCTACAGACTCGACCCCAATTGTTATGGCTAGATCTTTTGGTGTTGATGTCATCAATAATTTACCATTCCTAAAAGATTTCATGGTGAGTCAAATTAGTAATAAATAAATGTCATGAATACGAATTTACTACATATTAACATAATAATAAAGCATCTACAATTTCATATAACGCCCTTTTCATGTGTTTTCTTTCCTTTATATATACATTTCCTTTTAGTAACTATTAATGTTCTCTATGCCTATCGGAGTAAGATCTATATCTGTGAGACGAACTGCTTTTTTGATCCCTATGCAAGTGCCTTTCGCCACGATGGTAAGAACCCTCTGATCCACCTTCTCTATCTCTATCTCTGTGTCTATCCCTATCTCTATCTCTATCTCTATCTCTGTGTCTATCCCTGTCTCTATCTCTATCTCTATCTCTGTCACTACTTGATCTCACGCTGTCTCTATCTCCATATCTATCACTCCTTGGTCTTTCTCGATGATCCCGATAATGTCTATCATCACTGTGTGTACGTGTTCTATGTTTCTCTCTATAACTACCGGTATCTTTTTTGAAGCTTCCTCTATCACGATCTGACCTCTCAAATGATGAATGGTTCCCTCTATCCCTTCCATATCTATCAAACTTCTTTACACTTTGACTGAAATCAACACCAATCCTACGATCATCTATTAGAACATCATTCATTTTGGTGTATGCATCTTCTACACTTTTCTTATTTTCAAATTCGATAAATCCATAACATAATGAATCTTTAGTCTTTTTGTCTCTTATGATTTCAACTGCTTTAATTGATCCAAATCGTTGGAAAATTAATTTCAAATCTGATTCTTCTGTGATTGGATTCAATTTACAAACAAATAAAACAAATGGGGATGGAGATATTGAGGGTGTTGGTATATCACCTAATAATGATAACGTTAATGCATGTGATTTCGATTGTAACTCCCCTAAATCATTAAAGATTTCATCATTCTCATCATCTAAATTGGCGTTTCCAGTAGAGGATAAAAGTAAACGGAAATCAGAGAGTTGTTTGTCAGTTGGTGGTGGACTTTCAGGAACTTTCAAGTTATCTGGATCGGGAAATGGATCATGTAATATATGAGTATGTATGATTCTGATGTCTTTCAAAGGACGTTTATCATCATCTGTTAAAGCATTATTGATCGTTTCCAATAAAGGATATCCTTCTGCAACTTTACCAAATACCACGGCCTGTGAATTCAATATCTTGAGTATCGAAGGATCATTGTTTAACGTCACTATGAATTTTGAATCAAGTGAACTGTTTTGTGATGATCTCAGAAATGACACCAATCCAATGTCTGTGTGTTTAATGTTGTTGGATGGCGAAGCATGCAACAGTTTTGTGACACTATCATCAATTGCAGAGTAAATGTTGGATACTAGAGGTAGTTCTGGGTAGTTTGGATTGCCAAACTCAAAGAGAAAGTCTTTTTGAATATTGTAACATGGACTGTAATGATAGTACTTGATCTTGCACAGTTTCAGGAAATTAAGGCACTCATTCGGAGCTTGCTCTAGAAATAAATCAATGACAATATTACCTTCCGTCGCTTCAATCAACACACTCATAATATCGTTTCACTGAAAGGTGGTACAGAAACCATTCCAAAGAGTCTTTCCCTTTCTCTATCTTATTGAACACTATACTAATCAAGAACAGTCAAATATACATGCTGGTGCAAAGATGTACAAAATATATATATAGCAAGCGGGGCCCCTTATAACTTATAACTTATAAGCTATTAGTGAAGGTGTCTGTCAACACGAGGGGAGGGGGTGCGCCCCGCCAATAAGAGCAACCGGCTAGAAAGGAGGCAGCGAAGCCGGTTAGACAAAATTTAAGTAGACTAGCGCAGTCCCCGTCACCGTCCCCGTCCCCCACCTGGCTCTCATACAAATCAAACTCCGTGAGTGAGATCAAAACGTCGCCGACTCACCGCCGCCGTCTTCTTCTCCCGCCTTCCATACAAATCAGCACCTCTAATTTTTACCAGATGCGGAAAATCCTAGCCGTCGCACTGAAACCTGTTCCGTTTGGCTCAATTTCCAGATTATTGTAGTTGGCTTCCATTATGTATAAATACATTACTTTTCCTCCAATTGCTTCACTCACTTCCCTACCAGTCATTTATCATTAGAAAGTTTTTATTCTAACTACTTCTGTGTCGTATTTATATATCCACTTAATCTTACAACACTATACAAAATGTCAACTGTCGGAAAAGTACGTTTTTAAATTCCTTCTTCATCTCCGAAATTGCTGCAATTGTTGATTTCACACTATTTGTGACATTCAGAAAGACTCACATTTGCTCAATGATATCAATTGATCTAGTATACTAACATAGAATCATTCTTATCTTTTTTCATTATAGACTATCACCTGTAAAGCTGCCGTTGCTTGGGAAGCTGGTAAAGATTTATCCATTGAAACCATTGAGGTTGCTGCTCCAAGAGCTCACGAAGTTAGAGTTAAAATTGCTTACACTGGTGTTTGTCACACTGATGCTTTCACTTTATCAGGTAATGATGCTGAAGGTGAATTCCCTGTTGTGTTTGGTCACGAAGGTGCTGGTATTGTTGAATCTGTTGGTGAAGGTGTTACATCTGTCAAACCAGGTGATCATGTTGTTTGCTTATACACTCCAGAATGTAAAGAATGTAAGTTCTGTAAATCTGGTAAGACCAACTTATGTGGTAAGATTAGAGCTACTCAAGGTAAAGGTTTAATGCCAGATGGTACCACAAGATTCACTTGTAAAGGTAAACCATTATTACATTACATGGGTTGTTCCACATTCTCTCAATATACAGTTGTTGCTGATATTTCAGTTGTTGCTGTTGATCCAAAGGCCCCAATGGACAGAACTTGTTTGTTAGGTTGTGGTATCACTACCGGTTACGGTGCTGCTACCAACACTGCCAAGATCAGTCCTGGTGATAACATTGCCGTTTTCGGTGCTGGTTGTATCGGTTTATCCGTTATGCAAGGTGCTGTTGAAAAGAAGGCTGGTAAGATCATTGTTGTGGATATCAACGATGATAAGAAAGAATGGGCTGATAAATTCGGTGCTACCGACTTTGTTAACCCAACTAAATTACCAGAAGGTGTTACAATTGTCGATAAATTGGTTGAAATGACTGACGGTGGTTGTGATTACACTTTTGACTGTACTGGTAATGTTCAAGTTATGAGAAATGCTTTAGAAGCTTGTCACAAAGGTTGGGGTGAATCCATCGTTATTGGTGTTGCTCCAGCAGGTAAAGAAATCTCTACAAGACCATTCCAATTGGTTACCGGTAGAGTCTGGAGAGGTTGTGCCTTTGGTGGTATCAAGGGTAGAACTCAAATGCCAGCTTTGGTTCAAGATTATTTGGATGGTAAGATCAAGGTTGATGAATTCATCACTCACAGACATCCTCTAGATAAAATTAACGAAGCTTTCCACGACATGCACGCTGGTGATTGTATCAGAGCTGTTATCACTATGGACGAATAAGTTTATTTCAGATACCTTAAGTAAGTCTGTTTATATATAATTCTATAATCTATGAAATTTTGCATTGATTGCCATTCACTTTACCTGTGCTTGTAATATGATTAGTAGCATTCTCGTGATTCCAGTAACAGGTAATAAAAAGTTAACTGTTAATTATGAACTTGTATATATGCCTCTGAAAAAGGGAGACAAGGGGGTAACGCTAAATGGGAACTTTCAACATTCCAGTATATGTAGCTAAAACGATATATGATCTAATAAAACTACCATATACATTGAAAAAACAAAAGAAAAAAAAGATAGGTATTAAATTCAAATTTCCAGAGAAAGAATTGGTCCACGTGTTGATGTACGTGTTATAGATCATATATGGCATGAGAGATGGGAAAGGAAGCAGCTAGTGAGGGGCTATAATTGGTTTTAACTCCGCTTCTCAGTCAGAAGGGAAAGTATCCCATCTTGTTTGAGAAAAAAGGGATATTTGCAAGTGAGTTTGCCTCTGGATAATGAACCTCTCTGAGTTGTTTGCGTTTGTGAAAGATATGTTGCTTTAACTTTGATAGTTGAGCATCTAGCAGTAATGGTATGTGTTGGAAATAGTGGTGGAAGCAGTGATGAAGGTGCATAAATGGCATACTTTTCAATATGCCATTTCAAAATATCATTTGCATTTTTTTCATCTCGATACATAATTTTTATTCATAAATGCTAGGAATGTAGTATATGGCATATACCCTCAAAAATACCAATTGTAACAACTGTACAAGTATGAACTGAACCATTTTCTATCTTTTATAATTTGTGAGATGGTAGCTGTGAGATGGTAGAAACGGTTTTTTGTCAGAAATCAGTTACTTGATACTTCTAGAACACTGTGACAAAAGATGGTTACTATGCACCAAGTTCAACAGACAATACTATAAGTATGTCACTAGAAAAAGAGAAGTGTGTCCCGTCTAACTGATATGTAGATATGCCTTCCTGAATCGGGTTCGATCGACTGTGCTATGATAATAATAATAATAAAAATTATATTGTCGATGGGGTTGAAGCAACCCTCTTCTATTGAGAACGATGATCCTGATAGTAACTATGTAGCTCATATTCAAGGAGACAAAGAGATATCAACATTAAGAAAAAAAAACAAATGATGAATAAATAAAAATTAAAAAAAATTGCCTTTCCCAGTTGTTGAATTTTACAGTATTTGCATTTTATATTTAGTGATTGCGTTTTATAAGTACTCTTGAGGAGATACAGACTAGTTTTAAGAGAAAAAAAAAATGAATTTTTGATATTTTTAGAAGAAAAAAAGGGACAAAAATAAGAAAAATAGAATAAAGTAAAATAGAAACATAAAATGCACTGAGAACTACATACATCGTATAACAATCATATAACATCGAAACAAACTCGAGCTTTCAAAATGAAAACCCATCAAAAATTTGAGCTTATACAACGAATTCTAATTTCAAAATCACCAAGATTCAGTACTGGTTTTGAATAAGCTGATATATGCTTTTCCTCTAATACGAGTTTTATTGTAAAGAGTTCTACTTCAAATTATAGGTTTTTAATGCAGGTTGGAGAAGTTTTAGATGATTGTACATCTGGTTAGCTGTTCACTCAACGTGACCTTATTTGAAACTAGTACACTCCAGAATCAATATCAATACATAACCAAATCTCCTTAAGGTCCCACT
>KV453853.1:0-72500 GCA_001661425.1 Ogataea arabinofermentans
AATAGCCGAGAAGGGGAACCTAAGAGGGCAACCTAAGAGTCAGGTGAATGAGGGGAAGCAATCGAACGATTGGTGTTTCCTGCATATAAGGATAAGTATCCGCCTGAAGTGAATGTCACTTGATTTCAAGAATAAAGTCCTTTTGGGCAGACGTTCAATATCCTTTATAGTATTAAATTAGTTTAGTATATATTGGAATTATTTGATTCTATTTNAACCTAGTCAACGTATACGATCCACGAAAGAATTACCCTTATAAACTGGGAACCATTCTTTACAAACATTTTTTCTAAATTGACCCTTTTTGTTTTGAGCACCAATTTTCGAAAAATACAATTTTTAACCTTCGTTTTTGTTTGCAAAATCGCTCAAAATCAACGATTAACGCTCAATAATGTGAAGATAGAGGTATCAGGATGTGAGAGTCACATATGGGTAGAGTAAAAAGGAACTTACTCACACCTAAGCACTCGTCGAGTGAGTTAGAAAGTTTTCTCTAGGTTACTATTTTACTTTATTTTATAATTGGCTCTATTAAATGGGCGAAGGATTTATCCTCATCGAGAATACAATTATTATTATTATTATTATTATGGGCCTATATATTTATTTATATAAAATACATAGCTTCTATCGGGATGATTGCTCTATTAAATGGGCGAAGGATTTATCCTCATCGAGAATACAATTACTTACTTACTTACTTACATTCTTAGTTGCAGTTTTTGAATTTAAAGTTAAGTATTTTGGATTTTTGAAGGTCTCTTCATGGCGACATATAATAGAATATTTTAAAAAAAAAATATAATCAACCTCCTTGTTATTCGATAATTATATAATAACTGTTAGTCGGTCAATTTGACAAATAATAGTGAAGAAAAAGTTTAAGCATCTTTTTCTTAAACTGGAAATAACTTGTTTTGTTAAAATCATCATTTCAAGGAGAAATATTTCCCAAAAGTGTATTTTTTTGTTTATTTTTCGTCATAATCCAACAAATAACCCAATCTCCTTGAAGTCCCACTTTAAGCTGATAGCGATGAATACTTTTTATATTTATATAGCCTACATAGTTACTATTAAGATGATTGTTCCGTTGAATGGACGAGGGTTGATTCAGCCCCATCGAGAATAAATTATTATTATTATTGATATTGACAAATTTACAAGAGACTCTCCAAGACAATTATCTTTTGCTGACAGGGATTAGTAAGTTTTATATTTATATAACCTACATAGTTACTATCAGGATGTCAAATCTATTGAATGGACGAGGGTTACTTCGACCCATCGAGAATATACTTATCATCATTATTACAATTCGAAGAATTACTTCCAACACTTGCATATAGTTGTAGTATCTCCTCAGCTCCCCCTAAGCTGGCGGTAGAGAATATATTGAGATAGCTTGATTGCTTACATTATTGTACATGAGCTATATTTTCAATAATCTACATAGTTTCAATGTGAATGATTGCTCCATTAGATGGGCAAATTTCGTTTCGACCTCATCGAGAATGGAATATTATTATCATCACGTATACCGGCCGATAAAGGGTTGTAAGGTGTCAAGTGCTACGATGATACGTATACCCTTCCCAACTACTACTTTCAATCAGTTACATCAATTGAAGTGCAAGGAATAATCGCTAGTTTATGATCTTTCAGGTGGACTCTGACAATTTTTAAAGTCTACTCTAGTATTTAAAGGACTAAGTTTGAGTTTGACTTCAAAGCCACTGTGCCCATAGTCTCTTTAGTTTGCAATATACATGTAAGTAACCATCATTAGATTCATTTTAGGCCAGTAAGTAGCATAAGCAAGTTGAATCATCTGCTTTGGCCTACAAGGGGAACGAAGTCATGTACTTTTGACGGGACAAGTTCAGCTACGCGGCGCGGTGATTTCTAACAGCCGCATTGTTTTTTTTTCTTTCATCATGCCGGTGGGGGCTTTGAAAAATGACGAAATGACAACAAACAAACAAAATCAAAGAAACAACAATTTCGACGTTCGTCTTTTATGTGCTAAACACACAAGTTGTTGATTGCTTCGCTGGACATTCAAGATCCGTCAAACTGCCACTTGTCATTCTACCTCATCATCGAGGATAAAATCCAACCTTGTTCACATCAAGCTGCAATATAATTTTCCGATCTGTGTGACATAGTTCGGCCCATTATAAACAACAAAGTTTCGTCGAACTAAATGACCGACACTAAGAACACATCTACCCAAGACGTCATTACTTCAGTCATCACCAATGGTATCATATTTGTAGCTTTTGTTGCTGCATTCATGATATTAAGATTGAAGTTCAAAAGAATCTATCAGCCCAAGTCAAGCTTTGATTTCGTCTCAAGCAAAGAAAAACCACCTCCTTTGCCCAAAGGTCCTTGGCAATGGATTCCAGCTTTACTCTCTAAGCCACCTTCATTTGTTATACAATATGCGGGAGTTGATGGTTATCTGTTCCTTAGATACCTTTTTATAATGTCATGCTGTGCATTTGGTGGCCTTTTGACCCTGATCATTCTTTTACCTGTGAATGCTACAAATGGTAAGGGCGAAACAGGCCTTGACCAGTTGGGTATTTCAAATGTTGGATCTGTTGGAAGATACTATGCCCACGTTTTTGTTTCCTACATCTACTATGGTTGCGTTATGTTCGTTATACATAGAGAATTATACTTCTACTCCAACTTGAAAAATGTTATCATGTCCACGCCGGCTTATGCTAAGAAATTGAGTTCCAGAACAGTTATTTTCCAGACTGCTTCTGACCAGTATCTTGATGAGCAAGAGTTTTTCAAATTATTTGACGGTGTCAAGCGAGTTTGGGTGGAAAGAGGTCAAAGATCTTTGGCGAAAAAAGTTGAAAAAAGAGACAAACTGGCAATGAAACTTGAAGGTGCCTTAGTTAGTTTACTAAGCAAGGCATTCAAGGCAAAACTTAAGGCTGACAAAAAGGGAGAAACAATTGAGCCAGAGAACGAAATTGTCTGTTATGTCCCTCAAAAGAAACGACCAACAATGAAGCTCAAACCCATATTTGGCAAAAAAGTTGATGTGATTGAATACTGTAGAGAAGAATTACCTAAACTGAATTCCGAAATTGAAGAGATGCAAAGTGAATATCGTTCTGTCAAACCAATGAACTCAATTGCTGTGGAGTTTGAAAATCAGTATTATGCTCAATTGGCTTACCAAGCTCGCATCCATGATCAACCATTCCTATTCACTCCTAACCATATTGGCGTTAATCCCAGCGATATATTTTGGCCTAATATGCGTCTTTTCTGGTGGGAGAGACTGTTTAGAAAGACCGGTGCTGGGTTTGCTATTGTTGCATTGGTTATCTTATGGGCTGTCCCTGTTTTCTTTGTTGGAGTGGTCTCGAACTTGACGTACTTAACTAACAAGTTACACTGGTTGAGATTCATCTATAAATTACCTACTGTATTATTAGGATTGGTCACCTCTTTGTTACCAACGGTTATGTTAGCCATTCTAATGTTGCTATTACCTATCTTCATTAGAAGTATGGCAAAAATGGCAGGTGCTCCTTCTCTTCAAGCCGTTGAATATTTCACTCAACAAGCTTACTTTGCATTTCAAGTGATTCAGGTCTTCCTAGTTACCACCATTTCGTCCTCAATTGCATCAACTGTGACTCAAATCATCGAGGATCCAACAAGTGCAATGAGCTTGTTATCTTCTAACATTCCGAAATCGTCAAATTTCTATGTTTCTTACTTAGTTCTTCAAGGGTTTTCCATCTCCGGTGGTGCTCTTTTCCAGGTTGCTAATTTGATCTTATTTTACGTTCTGAGTACTCTTTTGGATAAGACTCCAAGAAAGAAATGGAGGAGATTTACTTCATTGGGATCTTATAGCTGGGGTACTTTCTTCCCAGTGTACACAAATTTGGCCGTTATTTTTTTGACTTATGCCATAATTGCCCCAATCATGATGCTATTTGCTTTCGCTGGTTTCTTTTGCTTATATGTTGCATATCTACATAACACCATCTATGTCTCTGGTAAAGGCCCAGACTCAGTTGGTAAACATTACCCAAGAGCCTTGTTCCAAACTATGACAGGTATTTATCTGGGTGAAGTATGCTTATTGGGCTTGTTTGCTGTCTCCAAATCATGGGGTTGTATTGTACTAGAAGCTATATTGATTGGTATTACTATATTTTTCCATAAAACAATGAACCTGGCCTTCGATGACTTGTTATCTGTTGTTCCAAACACCGTCATGAGACCATTGGATGGTAAAACTGAAACATTATCATGGAAACCAAGTTCTGCTACCAGCATCTTTGATAACAAATATAAAAGAGTCACATCAATTGATTCAAGATCACCTTTCTTTTCACAAGACGAGCTGGAATTACGTGACTTTGAGAAAAAATTCAACAATGATCCTTATCGTACTCGCAAGACTCCAAGAGACCTTGCTAAAGTTCCGTTACTTGTTGATGGTGCTGATTACTCTTCATCCAAAGCTCCAAATAATTTCTTTTTCAAATTTCTTCAACCTACCTCATATCTCTCTTTCCGTCCTTTGAAAGAGTACATACCAGACACTTTTTATGATAGTCCAAATGAGTCTCCAGAATGGGTCGAACATGCTTATGATTACCCAGATGTTACAGCCAAGTGTCCTATCTTGTGGATTCCAAAAGATCCAATGGGTTTATCTTCCATAGAGATAGAAAACTTGAAGGATGTAATCCACATCAGTGATGAAGGCGCTTTCTTTGACAACTCGGGCAAAATCAACTACGCAGGTTCCCCTCCATCTTATGATACCTTTTTTGAAAAGAAAGAAATAGTTTTCGATGACGAGTAGGCTTTTTTTTTTCCAAAGTTTTCTCTATCGATTCAGATGATGAATTAAATTTCTGTTTTTTCTGTTTTTTCTGTTTTCCTTTGTTTTTTATGATTCAAGATCCTCTTTTAATCACTCACTTTACATTTACATTTTCTACAAACAAAGTCTCTCTCCATTAATTAGGCTATATAGTCACTCATCAATTCTACGTCATTATACTTTGTATGAAAAATCAGGCTTACTGATTTTTAGTCTATAGTAAATAACTGGAACTAATCAAACCATTCAAACGATGTCATTGTGATCAAGCACTGTCTCAGTTGTGTATTAAGCAACAGTAATTGCACAATAAAAAGAGTAAAAGATGGGTTTCCTTTTAAGTTAGGGAAGTTACCCGGCTTAAAGACCCCAGTGCGAAATGTTATTGTGCTTTATCATCAAAAGCTTAGATTGAAGTCTAAATGACATTTATTTCAACTGCTTTGTTATCTTCAGATGATTAACTCTTACAAATCCTACTAAGGCTCATATTGTACACAAAAAATGTTCTCCGCAGGAACAGATGATCAACAACTCAGCGGAAAATTGAACAAGCTCTCAAATTCCTATCAACTACCTGTGGCTTTAAACAAGAATTTCGTTCTGCTACATTCTAATTACAATGTCGATAACTATCGAAACACTTTATTCACATCTACAGTCAACTTGAATGAAAAATCACCAACTGTTTCAACATTAGATCTTGCTAATCAATCTAATTTGATTGTGGGACAAGGTATCTCCAATAATGCAGGAATACCGTTAACATCAGTTAGTAAGATCCCATCATATCAATGGAGTTTCAAGCATGAAGATCACGATCACAGTAACCAAATTCAACACAAAGGTAAGAACATCCTTAATGGACTAGGTACCTCAGATTCTATTTCCTTGTTGGGTGGAACTACGTTCAATTCTACAGCTTTGAATTCCAAGCTGATCAGATTACCTTTACTAAATGAAAAGAATCAACATAAGAAGAAGTCATTAGTTAATGGCCTACCTTATTATGACAAAAGGATCATTGATAAACAAATCAGAACTTTGAATTTGAAGAAGGCAAAGCTGAATTTATCAGTGGCCAATTCTTCTCATTTCACTGTTCAATTCAATGAATCAGTGGATGACATTGAATACTTGCACGGTGAAGTAATTTTGAACCAATTTTTGAACAACAAACGTCTGTTAAGAAACTATCAATGGTATCTGTACTATATGGAAAAACGTGGTGGAAAGAAACTCAGCGACGGGATTGATACATCATTTGGAAATATCAAATGCAAAACGGTGAGACAGTTTCAAAAGAGTTTAGAGAGAAGACATAAGAAACAACAAGAAATCCAGCTACGTAGACAAAAAGAGGAACTAGAAAGACAAAGAATGAACCTAGAAGCCGAGAAGAAAAAACAGCTAGAAGAGAAGACGATGAAGGATCATTCAAAACCTGCCGAGAAATCTACCAAGAGTGATGATGATAGCAGCAGTGATGACAGTAGCGATGATGATAGCAGTGAAGATGATAGCAGTGAAGAAAGTAGCAGTGAAGGGGAAGCGGAGGAAAAAGACGAAGATGACGACGAGGATGAAGACGAAGATGAAGAAGATGAGGACGAAGAAGAAGAAGACGAAAAAAGTTATACAAGATTTCAGCTTCTTGATATACCGGTGAATCTCAACAAGGAATTGATCATTGAAAAGGAATTACCTATTGACGATAAAGAATTGATGGAATATCAAAATAGATTGTTTGGGTTACAAAGCTCATTCCAACTGAAGCATGAAGCAGAACAGACAAATGGAATCATCAGTTCAAAGATCGTTAGAATTAGAAGAAAGCCAAATCCTAATGCTTTGGGCTATTCAAACATCAGGGCAAAGAAACCACCATATGCACTATGATCAGCTTATTTAGGCATGGTTATCTTATCTTTTTTTAGTTTATTTTTTTGTATTGAGTAGGTTGTTGTATATTAAGTAAGAACGAAATTTTATGAATGTTTGTGTGTGTGTGTGTTTATTAATGCTATTTACTATGTAGTCATTTATGAGATTGTATAATACATATAGAAAAGATAAAGATTTTCTTATAAAACCTTCGAATGCTTGATATCGTTTCTTAGTCTGTAAACCAATAGAGTCACGACAACCAACAAGAGAACAACAGGAATCAATATTAGCTTCACACCTGATGCCAACTTACTCAAATTCACTTCCATATCATTTTTGAAGCTGCTATCTTCACCTTTAGCATTGAACTTGTAGTGGTCTTCCATTGTCTTCAGCTTATTATCGATATTTTTGAAGTTTTCGGAATGAGTATCAAAATACTTACTCAATGCTGAAAATCTGTTATCGTAACCGTTCAACAATTGATTTTGTCTTTCCACTAAGCCTAAAATCGACTCGAATTTTTGATTTAATTGTGAGTTTTGCTTAGACAATTCTTCATAGCTTGATAAGAAGCTTAATTGATGTGAATATAGTTTTTCAGTGAGAACTTTTATCGACTTTGTTGTGTCGAATAATTGTTTTTGAATAACTTGCATTTGCTTTGAAGAATCTGATGGACCAGATGCAAGGGCTTCTAGTTGATCGATTTTCGAGCTTAAAGCATCAAATGATGAATCCGTATTCAAATTGTTCTTTTTTATATCTAAGCTACTTCTGAGTTGGGATTGCATATTTCTGAATTTGTTTGCATTCAAACCTGGCTCATTTTTGTTGACTTTCATGTTAGCATGTTTAGCAAACAAGGTTTCTGTTGGATCCACTTTCAAATCATGTAGTATTTCATTGTATAATTTGAAAACCAGAATTTCAAATTGTTCAGTAGTAACAACATCTTTTGGAGCAGAAGCGGTCAGACCAATCTTCATGTTTTTCATGATTGGACTTAAATTGATCTTGTCCGATTCAAACAATAGCTTGTTATCACATGTGATTTTCAACCAATTATTTTCAACAGCCACTTTCAACGTCATTGGGACTTGAGAATCTTGATATTCATAAGTGTATGCACCTAAATAATCCTCGGAAATTTGAATTTCTTTGGTACCATCGTTTAAATAAACTCTTAAAACTGGACCTAGCTTTAGATCATTTGCATCAAGGGAAATTTGTAAACCTTTGTAGATTAATGGACCACCGAAATTCTCATGCTTATCATTTTTGGAACCATCATTTTCAATGAAGAATAAAGAGAAACCTGAATTTGTAACACCAAAAGCACCAGTTGATCTCATTGTTAACTCGGCAGTGAATTTATCAAACTTTTCGTTTTTGTTCAAAGACCAAACGGATCCATATAATGTTTCAGGGTTAGCATTGGAAGATATGGAAGGTGTTGGAGTTAGAATCAATCTCCCTTCACTGAACTGAACGTCATTTGAAATCATCCAACTTTTCTTAACCTCATCTATCGATTGAATCTTCACTAGATCAGGGAAAGATAGGCCAGGAATTAGAGAATGCACATTCTGTACAGATAATGGAGGCGGAGAATGTGATAATACTGACAAACCAAAGGTAAGCAAAAGACACAACAACGATATAAGAGACTTCATCATGGAGAGTTTGGGGTACTATTGCTAAATCTGAAGTGAACTCAAATTGAATGTAGCTGATACCTTATTTATGTGTTTGATCTGGCTCGAGACGTCCCTTGAAGGTGGAAAAAGTGCCACCTGTACGGTGAGTGTACGGTACCTGGTGAGTTTACACCGCCTAAAGCTGATCTATGGCCCCGCGACTTGCAAGCGCCGATCGACGTGTAGATTTTATGGAGGAGGACAGGGCACCCAACCACCAACGACGCCAATCGACGCAGAAAAGCGACGCGATCAGCAACGTACGTCGACTTGGCAGATTTGCCGGGCAAAGAAAAAATTGAAGAAGTTGGCCTTCACAAGCTCAGAAACCTTCCAGCACTGGCGTCTTTTGTCCTGACTAGAGAGAGAGATGGCCTGAAGTATACTTTACTTTCAAAAGGGAACTATTCTATACTTCTAATTTCCAAGTGTTTTCAAGTCATCATTGATTATAGAGAGTTAGAATACCACTAATTTGTACGACAAATCTGAAAACTTTGCCGTTCTACTTTCAGGTAAGTTCACCAACATTATACACTACTCAGCTTATTATTCTTTTTTTTTGTGATTATTTCTTGGCTCTTTGGTGATCATATCATATAACAGCGAAGTAAATCAAAGAAGAAATTTGAAGCTACATTATTCTGCCAATGCTGCGGTACATAAGATCAATTTTTACTAACATCATACTTGCTAGGACTAATTTGTTTTGTTTAGGCTTACATATAAATTAATTTGTCGAGATCTAAGTTTGCATCAAAGCCAGATATAGATTCTCCATTCACCCTCAATTCATTAAATCCCCTTTGATTTGATTTAAATACGTTAATATTTAAACGAACAATTTGGTGTTTGCTTCACTATCCTGCTTATTCTATCTGTCTGTCATATTTCAAAAGTTGATAGACGAACCATAAGTTTGTGGACATCGATATCGCTTTAAGTTTTAACTTCATTTAATCGTCTACGTTCACCTTTACAAGTGTCACCAAAAGTTTTGACGGGCTCAAGGGCCAATTTGAATAAGGCTGAAACGCCTCTAAGTGCTGTCATTATTAAGGATCAAACACATACAATTGAAACTCAACAACGATCACAAGAACAGCCAACATCATCACTCTCCAACGACTTAAAAAACGCCCTACTTTCACAGTTAACATTACTAGGAACAACACCAGATAAATCTACTGATAAGATCCGTTATCTACTAGACAAATATCCTGAAGTTTATCCAATTTATTTAAGAAGAATCATAGGTGCACTTGCAGTTGAAATTTCAGAGGATATTCCAATAAAAGACTCACCAATAAGAGATTCGGTTCGCCAAGAATTAAACTATCTAACATTAACCAATCCATCTCAGATCAAGGTAATTGCTTATAGCTTAAAAACATTAGATTTTGCTATATTAAAGTCCTTCACATTAGAGAAGTTTTACTCAGTTCTAGATTTATCAGCCTATCAAAGACTTTTCATTAGTTTAGCAATTGAAAGGTACTCTTCTCAAGAAAGATTTCTTGCTGAATTACCTCCTATTTATTTAGAATCATTACCAGGTGTCGCCGAGTGGATTCAAGAATTCAAAAGCAAAACTGAAACTACAAAAGAACAAGAAGAAAATCTATACATCTTTTTGAGCCTGTTTTTGAAATCATCTGTATTTTCATTAGCTCATAAATTTATTGTCATTGGCCATATTTCAGAAAAAATCAATACCGAACAAGGAACAGAATTTGAAAAAGCAAATCTTGCGATTAACCACTATTTTGACTCCATAAGCAAAATGAGTTTCAAAGATACCTTACTACAAATTGGGGCCACCAAGCTTCTTCCTGATAGATTACTAGGAGACTTGATCGCAATACAACAACAAGACCAACTAGAAGATGCTATTGGTCTACTTCTATCCGAAATATTATTCCCCGGATCACAAAAATTGTCATCCAACCCAACTAATCCTATCACTTCATTAACACCAACTAGTATTCCAGAAGCAACAGCTAGAGGTGCACAAATGTTTATATTATTGAGCAAACTGAAGACCCAACCAAATTGGACCAAAGTTTTCAGCATTGTACTTTCCAACTATTCTTCAGCTGCTCCTATAACGGTGGCATCTTTATCCCAATTTTTATCTTCATTGGGAACAGAACCAATAATTGATCTCTTTTTAACCTCAGCATGTAAAACTTCCAACTCTCTGTTGCTGAAAGATCTTCTGATTCAACTTAATGCTCTTGAACCAAGTTCTGGAGCTATTGACTTGTTTGAGTTGAAGCTTGATCCGATTTTGTCAACAGAGAGCAACTCAAGACACATTTTGCTATATTACAAATCCATTGTGAAAATTGAAGTGAAGACAATTGCATTACTACAAAATGAAAATATTAATGATCCTACCACTAGTGCAATTTTTAGTAGGGATTATAGAGCTGCTCCTGAATATATCGTGCTTGCTTGTCTATACATTCTACATGATGAACCAGAAGCAAAAGAAAATGATGTCGTTGTTAATATTATGCAAAATTTTGTTGTTTCTCTACTAGATGTGAGCTCACCTTACTTGAGTGCTATTTTCACAAAATTTGAAGAGTTCAATGCGGTTGAGCTAGCTAAATTACTTGTGAAGTACTACGATGTCAGAAAATCAACTGATTCAATTCATAAGATTGCAAGTCTTACAGCTTCATTCAAGAAGGACACAGTCATCATGTCCATCTTGAACAATGCCAGTGATTTCCCTGATTCCTTTTCATTTGCTATAATATTCTCTCAATATGGTTGGAAGAGATTCCAAGAGTTTGTGCTAACACAATTAGATCGTAATATCAATGTTGTTGCCGGTACGATTATCGAATTCATGGAAAACCAAGCATCAATCGAATATGAAAGTGCTCAAGAAGGTCATAGATTAACCAAATCGTTAAACTTGGAGACTGTTTACTTTTTAATGACAACATTGAGTAGTAAACAACTTCCACCTGATCTTTTTGAGAAGTTCAGAAACTTACAAGCTTTATGTTTGCAAGCTTATCCAAGATTGATTAATTTTGGTCAAGGTTATGATAGTGCTATTTTGATGAACAGTTCTACAAATACATTCTCAGTTGACGTTGAAAAAGAGATGAAAGTTTATTACCAAAAAATGTACAACAAGGAAATCGAGATCAAAGATATAGTCAACATGCTACAAAGATTGAAAGTTAGTAATAATCCACATGACCAGGATGTATTTGCTTGTATGATTCACTCCCTTCTTGATGAGTACAGATTCTTCCCAGAATATCCAGTTGATGCATTGGCAACGACTTCTGTCTTATTTGGTAATACTATTTTTTTCAGACTTGTTGAAGGCCCTGCTTTGTCGATTGCTCTCAGATACATCATTGACTCTGCTAGACAACCTCCTGAGAGTAAGATGTTCAAGTTTGCAATTCAAGCTCTTTATTCCTTTATGAAACGATTGAACGAATTCCCAAAGTTCTGTGCTATGCTATGCGAGATAAGATCTCTTCAAAGCCAGCCACAGTTATATGAAACTTGTAAAGCCATTGCAAGTGGTAATGGTCCACCTGTTGCATCACCTCAAACCACCACTAACGGTTTGACCTCTTCATCTAAACAAGTTGATGGTGATCAAAGCCATACCGAGTTGAGCTATGTTGCTTCTAAATTCTTTTCTGTTGAGGTTCCACAAAGTATCTTGAGAGATGTTCCACAAGAGGCTCTCAATGATGAGATATCTGACAGGGTTCTATTCATGGTTAATAATATCACAGAGGATAATGTTGCTTCACGTACTGATGAATTGAAGGAATTGCTAGCTCCAAAATACTTCAGATGGTTTTCAAATTATTTGGTCAGTCAAAGAGCTAAACTAGAACCAAATTATCATAATCTATACGGTGAAATTGTTGCTAGGTTTGACTCACGTTTGTTTGATGCTCACATTCAGCAAGTGACGTTGTATCAGATCGTCACCTTGTTGAATAAAGCTTATGAAGCCGGTACAGAAGATGATGCAGCTGACGTCTTGACGTCCACTGAAAGAACTCATTTGAAGAATCTAGGTGCCTGGTTAGGTAGAATTACTTTCCCAAGAAATCAACCTATTCAACACAAACATGTGTCTTTCAAGGATTTGTTAGTTGAAGCTTATGATCACAAGAGATTGGAAATAATCATTCCATTTGTGTGTAAAGTTTTAGACCAAACAAAGAGCTCTAAAGTTTTCGAATATCCAAACCCTTGGTTATTAGGTATTTTACAAGTTTTGAAAGAATTATATGAAGTCGCCAACCTCAAATTGAACCTCAAGTTTGAATTGGAAGTCTTATGTAATTCCTTGAATGTTGAATTAGAAAGAATAGATGCTTCGAATATCATCAGAGATCATAAACCTGGTGAAAAGGAAAGCTTCATCGAGTCTCAAAAAATGATTGTTAACATAGCAAAGTTGAGTTTGGATGAAAAGAGAGGTATTCCATTGACTGTTCCATCTGCTTCACTTGTTGCTGGCGGACTTGGAGCCTCTCACCTTGGCTCATCAGTAGTTGTGCCTCAGCAAGCAGCTCAACAGCAACTAAATGTTTTGCAACAACTCCAGCAGCAGCGTCTACTGGCTACAGCTCACCAACAGCCTCATGATGCTACGAACATGTATGATTCTTCAGCCGTGAATAGCAACTTGCCAATTAATCAACTTGGTAATGTTCAACAACAACAACCAGTCCAGCCTGGCATAGGATTCGAGAATTTGAATGGTACATCCATCTTTGTCACACATCCAAACTTGAAACGTCTGTTCCAATTGGCCATTACAAAGGCAGTTAGAGAGATTTTACCACCAGTTGTCAATAGAACTAACTCAGTTGCTCTAATTACCACCAAATCGTTGATTTTGAAAGATTTTGCACTTGAGGTTGATGAATTGAAACTGCGTAAGGCTTACATCAACACTGTTAGACATTTATCTGAATCACTTACACACGCTTCATGCCGTGACTTACTTCGTGATAACATTCAATTGAATTTGCATCAATATTTACAATCTTTGAACCAATCTGTTGACACTGCTATTTTGGACGACTTGCCTAGAGCTATTAATGATAACTTAGACCTAGCATGCTCCATCATCCAAAAGGCTGCAATGGAAAAATCTGTTCAAGACTTGGACGAATTGATGTTGCCATCCATTGCCTTACGTAGACAATTCAGGGAGTCTAGACCAGATCAAACATTCTGTGATACTCAATACGCTTCCAGATATGCCATGTCACTACCTGAGCCTTTAGGTATCAAGCCAGGTGGGGTCTCACAGAAGCAGTTCTCCATTTATGATGAATTTGGCCGTCACAGAGCCACAGGGGATCAATTCTCGAATGCTACTGATGTTGCTAACGGTGTCAGTGCCGTTGCTGGAGGTGGTATTACCCCTCCACCAGTCAATGCAGGTGTGGATCAAGAAGCTTTAGCTCAAAGAGTTCTACAACAGCAGTCTAATCCGCAATCTGCTGCCATTGCTCCGGAAAGCATTGAACAATCACGTGCTGCTCTAGATCAATCTTTCATTTATATCCAACAGTTGATGGAAGCTCTATTGAAATCAATTGCTGAAACGAAACAGAATGAAATCCACTTGCGTGAAATCAGCATGGATCATCCATCAAGAAACTACTTGGCTGAAATCATTCAAGTTTTGAGTAGAATGGGCAATCAAGATACATATATGAAATTTGCTCATTTGGCTATGAATGCTTTGTTCAGAACCGAAACTCCATCTCAGTTATTGATTGAAGCCTTAGTGTTCTTATTAGATAAGACGTGCGAGATGTCTCCTTATGCTGCCAAGTTTGTTACCACATGGTTGATAACAGCAGATGATGAACGTAAGTATAACAAAAAAATCATGAGCTCACTAGTTATGGTTGGAATGGTTTCCCTTAATGATTTGGATTTAAGTATATCAAAGAGTATCGAGGCAAAGAAAGACGAAAAAGTTATTGATTTTGCTTGTAGTTTGATATTGGATATGATTTTGAGTGAACAACCTATCGCTCTAAGAGCTGATTTCATTAACGTTGTGTCGGTGTTGAAAACTTTGAGCCCTGAAGAGCAAGATGCAAATCCTAAGGTTAAGGAAGTGTTTGATCTATTAGATAAATCAGCAAACCTTCCAATTGAAAACTTGAAATCATTATCGGTGGATCCTTCCAAGATGAAAGATTACTTTGCTTATGTCTTTTCTGAATGGGTGAAGTTATACAAATTTGGCGATAACAATAAAGCTCTACAAATTCAGTTCATCAATCAATTGTTCGATACCGGCGTTTTGACGAAACCTGATCTACTTGTCGTGTTTTTAACTACTGCCATGGAAATGTCTGTGTTATCATTCATTAAAGAGGGTGCTAATTTGAAAAAAACATATGTCGATAGCTACACTTCTGTTGATGCTTTGGCTAACTTGGTGATTCAGTTGATTTTGATTCAAGAAGATGCATCCAGCAATAACACATCAAGAAGTCAATTCTTCAAGTCAATTTTGTCAGTTATCTTATTGTCTTTTGCTCATGATCACGAGACTAATAAAGCGAACTTCAATGAAAGACCATACTTTAGATTTTTCTCTACATTGCTAAGTGACTGGTGTTCTATTGACCAGTCGGACTTTGAAGGAATCGCTGATAAGGAATCCGAAGTGACTAAATTGAAGCACTTTAGTGGTCAAATGTATCACATTTTGTCAGACTTTTTACTTGCTCTACAACCAGCTGCATTCCCTGGCTTTACTTTTGCTTGGATGTGTTTGATTTCTCATAGAATGTTCCTTCCAAACTTATTGGAGGATAAGGCTGGTTCGTGGAACAAATTGGCTGCCTTACTGGTTGCTCTATTGAAGTTCCAAAGTGGTTACATCAAAGAATCATCAATTCCTGAGGCTATTACAGTTGTATACAAGGGAACATTAAGAATCTTTTTGGTTATATTGCATGATTACCCTGAATTCTTAGCTGATAATGCAAACTTATTCGTCAACTATATGTCACCATCGTTTGTTCAATTAAGAAATATTGTGTTGTCTGCTTCTCCAAAAGATATGAATATTCCAGATCCTTTCCAACCAGGTTTGAAAGTTGACAGATTGCCTGAGATTGCAATCGCTCCAGTTATCAGTTCTCCTCCATCTCAAATCTTACTTGAAAAGAATATCAAGAAAGCTGTTGACAATTATATGAGAATTCCTTCAAATTCATTATTGAGACAAATTGTTGCCTCATTTGAGTTGAGTGAACCAACAGCTGAAGCTGGTATTGGTTATGGAGAAACCAAGTACAATACAAAATTGATCAATTCTCTAGTTCTACATGTTGGTATGACGGCAATAGATGAAAGACCAAAGAACTCATTGGTTTTCAACCACAAGTCTTCACAAGTTACATTATTAACCTCTATCATGCAAGAAGGTGTTGTTGAGTTACAATTCCACGTGTTACAGGCCATTGCTAATAATTTGAGATATCCAAACTCTCACACTCATTGGTTCAGTTGTTTGATTCTTCACTATTTTGGATCAAATTCCTTGTGGGGTGAAGACAAATTAGATGTTCAGCAATTGATAATCAGAGTTTTACTCGAGAGAACCATTTGTAACAAACCACATCCATGGGGTCTATTAATCACGTTTACTGAATTGCTAAAAAACTCTGAATATTCATTCTTTGACTTACCGTTCACCAAAGGGGCTGTCGAATTTGAAAGACTATTCTCTTCATTGTTGACGCATATTAAAAATTCATCTGGTGTCACTGCTAACTAATTACTCATGACTGCCCTACATATACCATTAATCTTGACGAAACAAAACCTGCATTTACATTCGTTTACTTCCAAATTTTCATGATTGCTGTTGATGTCATTGTTTCACTTGCTTGATTTACCCAACTTTTCATTATCTTTTTTATTATTATTTTCCCATTCTCTTTGGCTTTGTCTTCTAATTTAATGACTGTATATTTTGACTGTATTGCTTGAAGTCCCATTTGTTATATTTGTTTTTATTTTGACTCTTTCTTTTTGTTTAATTTGATTTTCTATTACTTTTATTTCTAGTTTATTTTGTCTGATTGTGTTTTTACTTATATTCATTTGCATACCTATATATAGTTTCTAATGTGCTTAATTTGTTGTTCTAAATAAAAGTAAACGTTTTAAAGTGCCCAAAAAATTATCGAGCCTCAGCGCCGACAACTGTTAACTTGCAAGTCAAACTGCGCCGAATCGCTCACAATGCCAGCTTGATAGATTATTCAACTACCGACCAACCATCCCATGTTTACAAAAATACAAGTGGGTAGTGGCTATTGGATAGATACGATTGGTGATTACTGGATAAATATAGAAAACATAGCATTCCAACAATAGATCGACATGTTTTCAACTCTTCGTCGCCGTTTACAACGATCATCTGAAGATGATTTGGACGACATTGGACAATCAACTGAGTCGAGTTCATTAAGAACTAAGTCTAGGAGACCACCAAATACTGCATTTAGACAACAAAGATTGAAATCATGGCAACCCATATTAGTCTCCAAAGTTGTGTTGCCTATGTTGTTGGTTGTGGCGATAATTTGTATTCCAATAGGTATAGCGTTTTTATTAACAACGTATAATATACAGGCTCTTATTGTGAACTATACACACTGCAATACAACTGCCACAACTGATTATTCGGATGTCCCTTCAAAATATCTTGATTACCATTTCAAAAATTCCAAAAATTCAACTATAAAGTGGAAGTATGATAACGATGTTTGTACGGTTTCATTCGCCATTCCATCTGATATTGAAGGACCTGTTTACCTGTATTACAAATTAACGAATTTTTATCAAAATCACAGAAAGTATGTGGAATCTTACGATTGGCAACAACTTAGAGGTAAAGCTGTTGCATACGATGATGTGGAGAGTGATTGTTCACCAATGAGATACAGAGACTCTAAGATCATATATCCTTGTGGATTAGTAGCAAATTCAATGTTCAATGATACGTTTGCTAATCCTGTCAATACAGAAACTGACGAGGAGTACGAATTCAGTGCCAAAGGTATAGCATGGGCATCTGATTTGAGTTTATATAAGACTTCAAAGTATAATGTGAGTGAGATTGTTCCACCTGAAGGATGGCTTGAAAAATACCCTGATGGTTACACAGAAGAGGATCTAGAGAATATTGCATCCGATGAAAGATTCATGAATTGGATGAAGACTGCTGCTCTACCATCTTTTATGAAGTTGTACGGTAGAAATACTACAAGTTCTTTACAAGCGGGAACGTATACGATGGATATTGGTTGCAATTATCCAGTGTCGATTTTCGGAGGTACCAAATCGGTGGTGATTTCTACATCCACTATCCTAGGTGGTAGACATATGGCAATCGGTATATGCTATTTGATAGTTGGTGGAATTTCGGTGGTGTTCATGTTAGCTTTCTTGGTCAAACAACTGTTTACAAGAAAGCAAACAGACCACTCATTCTTGGACGGTTTGAATGAATCACAGAGTAACACGAACCCTGAGATTGAAACTTTAAGAGAAGTTTTGTAGTTTTATGATAGTATTGATTGATTAATATACGTTTCAAATACATTTAGTAGTGAGCTTTGATGTAACCAAATCAACGAAATCGACGCGTCGATGACAAAATAAACAAAGACAAATCCAAGGCTGTGCAAAGTTTTGAGATTGATTTCGACACAAACAAAAGACAAAAGACGCTTGTTGGAGTTCGGGGCACATAAACACACGAGTAGCTACATCATAAAACTAGGCTATACTATACCAGGTGTTATTGTTAAGTGATTTCAACTAGACTAGTTATTTCCATAATTCAATCAATTTGTCTTGTTAAAAAATGTCGAGAGTGAAAAGAATTGCCAAGGAGTTGGAAGATGTTAAGAAGGATAGATTATCAGGTGTTACTTTATCGCTTGTTGTCGATGATGATCTATCGCATTTGAAAGGTACATTTGTCGGACCACCGGGAACACCTTACGAAGGTGGGTTATTTGAAGTTGATATCAAAATTCCAGATGCTTATCCATTCAAACCACCAATCATGAAATTCGATACAAAGATCTATCATCCAAATATTTCATCTCAAACGGGCGCCATTTGTCTTGACATATTGAAGGATGCATGGACTCCAATCATTACTTTGAAATCTTCTTTGATTTCATTACAGTCATTATTACAAAGTCCAGAACCAACTGATCCTCAAGATGCTCAAGTTGCTAAAGTATACATGAGTGATCCTAAGAAGTTTGCTGAAACTGCTGCGAGCTGGACTAGAATTTATGCTCCTAATGATAACTACAAGCCATCAGATAATAAAAGCAGTGATTACAGTGGGTTCACAAAAGCTGCAGCTCAACAAAAAGAAGAAGAACAAGATGAATGTGCTAAATATGGTATTGAAAAAAATACAGTTCAAATCTTTCAAGATATGGGATTCCCTAAAGATAAGATCATTCTTGCTTTGAGAAAATTGAACTTGAAGAAAGTCAAGGTTGATGATGTCCAAACTCAGCAACGTGTTCTAGATGAAATCTTGAGTTAATTCACTGTTGTTGTTGTTGTTGTTGAATTGCCTTATCTATATATACATATACCAGTTTTTTTCTTCAGTTTTTTTAATCATTCTAATTTGGTTTTTGAATCGTTTTACGCTTCAAATCCCCCACTGTTTTAACTACATGTTTTTCTTTTGGTCTCCCTTCTTTTCATCGATTGAATAACTACTCTAAGAAGAAATATGAATTTGTAGAACTGAGGCTTATCCGGCCTTATTTTTCGCAACTGTGAAAGTAACAATCTGTGATGTTTAAGAAGAGGCGAACCGTTTCCCCGAATTTACTGAACTACTTGAAGGGCAGACAATGAGGAATAATGTGTTTTTATTATAATATAATAGTTCTAAAATACACGGCGAACTATAAATATCCAAAGATTCGTTAAAGAAGAGGAAAACAAAGACTGGCTAAAGTGAATTATAAAAGTAATGGCTAATATTTATATATATGTTTCAAGAGACTTAACCAAGTGATGACTTTTGATATGATTCAACAGCTAATTTCAATTTCAACGAGTGACTTTTCAGTAATTATGTGTAGATTATTTGTTTGGTTTTTTTTTTTTCATGTTTTCTATTGCAGTTTTTCAGATTTTTTTTGTTTTTTTTTTTCATTTTTTTAATATATGATGCTTTTTATTATTATCATGAAGCACTAGTTTTTAACAACTTTTTTGAACCCATCATTATCATTAACAACCACAGATCCATTACCGTGATGCTTACCACCTTTTCTATTCTTTTTCGCTTTTGCAACTGCAGATAAAGATGAACTGCTCGTACTGTTGGTATTTGAACCATTATTATATGGAATATTAGATCCATTACCACCTCCGGAAGCACCATCTCTTTTTGATCTTGGCTCTAACTTGATTTCAACACCTCTTATTTTCATGACACCTGTTTTAATTGACTTCTTTTGTGCTTCAGCATCAACAAAATCAACCAATGCTATAGCTCTTTCAATCTTACATGAATCAACTTTACCAAAATTCGATTCCAAATTTTTCACCAATTCATCAAAAGTAATGTCTTCTTCTATACCTTTGATATATATTGGATATGCAGCTTGACCTTTTTTGTTCAAGAATTGTAGCTTATGCTTACGAACAGACAACAAAGGATCTTCTTCTTCTTCTTCTTTCTTCACTTCTTTCTTTTTGGTATCCTTCTTGACAGCAGAAACTGAAGAAGTAGAAGAAACAGTCTTCTTTAAATCAACAGTAGGGGTTGATGCGTTAGCTGCAGCTTGAACACCGGGAGTAACAACCTTTGTGATTGATGCAACTTTTGGTACAGCAGCAGCAATTTCACCAGCCCATGTTTTGAAAGCAGGTTTGGAAGTTCCTGCGGTAGGTATGCTAGGGGATGCCACGGGCGTGGTGGCAGGTGCTTGTGTAGTTGAAACAACTTGAGGAGTGATCTCAGAAACTGATTCTTTCACAGCTTGGGGTTTCTTACCAGACTTCGAATCGGTTGAAGCATCATCTTCAACTCCAGTTTCAGGGGTTGATTCCTTTGAAGTTGTTTGTGGTGAGAAAACTGCCGCTGTATCTTTATCTTTTTCAACAGTTGGGGAGAAAACCGCAGGTTCCGATTTTGGTTCTGGTTCCGAACTCAAAGGAGCAGTAGTTGTAGTAGTAGCAACATTATCTATCACAACGGCAGAAGAACCAGGAGTCAGAGAATTATTATTCAAGTCGGGACTAGCTTCCTTTTCCACAGAGTCTACTTTAGAAACTAGTTTTTCATCTTCTTGTTCAATTGCCTTTGTTTGTTCTTCTTGTAACTCATCAGTTTCAATCAAGCTTTCATCATCAAATTCGTTATCGACATCAGGAATAAACGTCAAAATATCAGTTTGAACATCATAAACAGATTTCTTACTAGATGGAACAAGTATAAAAGTTTGTGTAAACTTATAAGACTGTTGCATTGGAGTATCTTCTTCATCTTTGAATGCCATTTCACCAACACATACAATCAATATTGAATTATTCAATGATTCTGTTGTTTGAATACTATGAATCATAATTTTGGATCCGGCAACATTAGATTTTCTCCAATAATCTCTGATATCGTTCTTACCTTTGAAAGTAGCAAAGTCAGATGAGAATGGATTGGAATGATCACAGTGTTTCAATATAGCATCTTGTGTATACACTGAAAACAGTTTTTCATGTCCACCATTAACCAGATTATAATAATAATCGGCAAAAGTGATAGCAATACGAGGTGCTTCTGGGTTGTTATTAGTAGTCATGATAATAGTGATGAATAATGATGATGCTAGATATTAAAAATGAGAATTATGATGGAGGGAGAGGTGAATTACGGATATGGGAGAGAATTGAAATATTAAAATGTGATGCAGAAACTATGAATTAATTGATCCGAACAGTGGAAGATAAAACAGAAATAATAGCGGTGAATAATAAACCCTTCTAATATGAACTGCTGAATACTATCGTGTAAATTGAACAGTTATCAAGAACAATTGGGATGCAGTGAAGGGAAAAAAAATATGTATTTGTTCAAAAGTGATAGGGGACAAAAAATATGTGATCGAATAATCGATTAGCCTCTGATTTGTAGGAAATGAATGAACAAACCTATCTATGATGGTGACTTGCCGAGTCAAGGTGCAAATAACTGATAACTCAGTGACGGAGTAAAAATGTGATACAATCAACCACTTGCTTGTTTGAAAATAACCTTGTTGAACAAGTGATGATGATGATGGTGGTGATGGTGCTCAGGGGCAATAAGAGGTTAACGAGCCGACATGGCAATCAGTGGAAAAAAATCTTTGAATTACGTAATCAATTATATCAGAAAATACAATAATTTTTCATTACCCTGCTGACACACACAGATCATACTATACAGGAACATGATTTGATAATAGAAACAAGGATAATTGAAATACAAGAAAGAAAGAATGAAAGAAAGAAAGAAAGAGAAGGTATATGAGATGAAAAATAAGAAACAGTTCAAAAGCAAAAAAGATTCGAGCAATTATGAAAAGGGATGGAAGTAGAAGAAGAGCACAGAAAAAAACAATTAAAAGAAAAAAAGACATACAAACAGAAATACAAAATACCTATAAAGAACATACACGAATTAACAGAAATCAAAATCATAGTTGTCTATTGTAATAGACCATTCTTGGTGACATTATACTCTTTTGCTGATCAGCAGCTATACCAGGAGGTGGTGTACTGACGTTAAAATATTGCTGCTGAGAGCTTTGAACAGAAGGAACTTGTTGCTGTTGTTGAAATTGAGATGGAACCTGCTGGTGTTGTTGCTGTTGTAGAACGGCTGCTGGTGGGTTTCTAGGAGTTTGCTGTGATGATGATGATGATGATGCCAACTCATCATTTAACCCCCATATTTGATTTTTAGCTGCATCAAATTCAGATTCATTAATAAGTCTCTTCAACTCCCAGAAACACAGGTAGGTTAACATGGATTGACCCCCAACTTGTAAAAAGTTAAGATTAACATTACGTATAACCCCCAATTCTTCAGCTAGACTTTCAAGTGATGGTCTAGATTTATAAGCCGAGCTACTTAATATCTTGGAGACTGAAATAAATTTGATATCACAATAGTTTGGGAAATATGTCTTCAACCAAACATCAAACTCACTCTCATTAACTGGCATTTTCTTATTCAACAATAATGAAATCAAAAAACCAAAATCATATCCAGCATGATAACTAATCCATGTAGTATCTTTCATTAAACACAAACCACTATCAATTAAAACTTGTACAAATTCAAATGAATCAATACCCACTTCCTTCATTCTATTGAAATTTAATCCTGTAGTAATCAGGGATTCTATAGACTCTCTACTGAACATTTCATCTTCTAGATCAAACTTGAAATTGAACTGCCATGTAGATGGAACACCTTCAGGTCTTTTACCTTCTTTATCACTTAAAGTGATACCGATTTGAATCAGGTTCAATAGATCGGCATTGGATCTGACTGTTTGATAGTGGTAATCTTTAGTTGATCTGAATGAGCCAATTGGTCTTGCAACAATCCCACCAAACTCAGTAGAGACGGAAATATAGTTGTATCTTTCTGCAAGTTCTCTAATTACCATCATTTCACTCTCTAGATTGTCTTTCCAAACTTCTCTCACCATCAAAGGATGATGTTGCTGTTGTTGTTGTTGCTGATGCTGCTGCTGCTGTTGTTGATGGTGCTGCTGCTGTTGTTGCTGTTGTTGTTGGTGCTGATGTTGTTGTTGGTGCTGTTGTTGCTGTTGATGTTGTTGCTGTTGTTGTATATGCTGTTGATGTTGATGTTGTTGTTGTTGCTGCTGCTGCTGCTGTTGCTGTTGAGCAGCTTGAGCTTGGGCCAACCTATGGGCTGCTAAAGCAGCTTGCTGTTGCTGAACTTGTTGCAATAATTGTTGATGTTGTAGTGTTTGACCCTGATGAGGAACTTGCTGAGGTTGACCAGATTGTTGCAAGCTTGCAGCTAGTACTTGCTGTTGAACAGATCTGTTTTGTGCTTGTGGAGACATCATCATTCCTAACGGCAATTGTTGTTGAGTTGAAGCTCCTGTTCCAGCCTTCTGTTGCTGGGCTGCAATTTGAGCAGCTGCAGCGATTGTAGCAGCTGTTGATCCTAACGCACCCACATTTGCTGCATTAGTAGTATTTGATCCAGTCACGGAGCCACCATTTGGTTGTTGTTGATGAAGTAGATCCGGGTTGTTCTGGTTTAGAAATTGAGACATTAGTCTCATATTCATTTGCTGCTGCTGTGAAACGGCAGCACCAGCAGGAGGTGGGGATAGAGTTTGCTGCTGATTGTGATTCTGCATCTGTTCCAAAGCAATGTTCTAACTATATGACCAATGAGCAAATAATATATGATAGACTGAATATGTAATAGATGCCTCTTATCAAATGCTACTCTAGGTGTTCAGGCAAGACAAGAAGACAAGCTTTCGACGAGAAAATTTCTAGATGTTCGCTGAGTAAGCTTATTATGTCAGCACTTTTTGGACTTGGGACTTTTCACTGCCCTTTTTATTAAACCCTACTTTTATTTATATGTTACAGGTATAGTATGGTGTATCGAAAAAATCAATTAAAAAAATCCTAGTATACATGTAAAGACATATCCTATAAAGATGAATAAGATGCGAATAAATAAAATTAAAACAAATGATGATCTCAAAAGAATCATTGAGAAAAGATGAATGAAAATGAAAAAAAAAGGAATCGGATTGAAAGCTGTCGAACACCGAGTATATTAAATGCCAAAAGAAAAACCCAAATAATTAGTAGAAAATCATATCATAAAGAAAGATTGAAACCCCAATCAATTATTCTTCATTTTTTTCCTCTTCTTCACTATCAACCTTCTGTCTTTTTCTACTTTGTTCTTCTTCAACCTCTTCTTGTTCTTCTCCACCACTAACTTCTTCATTTTCTTCATTGTAAGCTTCTTGTTCAGCAGCCAACTTATTAGCTTCCCTTTCTGCTCTCTTTCTCTTGAAATGGGCTTTCTTATCATCACCTTCTCTAACTTCTTTATCTTCAGGAGGAGGAACAAACCAAGGGATTTTACCTCTATTGAAATCAGTGATGACTTGTTTAGCAACACCAGATTCATCTGGTTCACCACCTTTTATTAATCTACCGTGTTTTCTAGCAATTAATTCAATGAATTCAACAGAATCTTTCCATCCACTAATTTCATACGTTCTTTCCAAATGTTTTCTTTCACATTTTGCTAATAAATCAGGAATGAATTGTTCTGGATGAGAAACATGTTCCACTCTAACAACACCTCTAAATAAAATATCTGACTCTGTATCTTTATTAGATGGGGGCACGATACCTGGACAATCAATTAAGAAAATTCTTTTCATTAATGTGATATATTGCCAAACTTTAGTTTCACCAGGAATAGGAGCAACGGTACAAACCTTCTTTCTTCTTAATGTATTAATAATACTTGATTTACCAGTATTTGGGTATCCAATGAAACCAACAGAAATTTGTTTTCTATCTGAATGTAAAACCGAAAATTGTCTTAATAATTGAATCAATGAACCTTTACCAAAAGAGTTGGTAATGGAGGCATGGAATGCCAAAGTTGGATAATCTTTCGATAGATGTTTAACCCAAGCAGCCTATAATATGAAACATATGTTAGTAAATCTATGTCAAATTTGTATAAATCTAGTTATTTGAAAAAACAGTCAAATGCTTTTTTATAAAACATTTCTTATTTTTTCTTCTCTTCTTCTTTCCTTCAATGATTCAGTATATATATATAGATTAAGGTTGTTGGGTTCTTTACTACGAAAATCTTCATGAAATGCTGAATAAAACCAATAAAGGCCAGCAGAAGATGTTCAACTCATAAGATCCCACAAGTCACCTAAGTAGCCGATCTCAAAACGAGATCAACAGGTATCATTCATTTCCCATAACGGGAATGAACAAAAGCGGTGATAAATTGATCTTCCAAAGTTGTAACAGACAAACCATATTGTAATGATCTAACACTCTTGAAGAGTATAGAATGAGAAAGTCCTGACAAAAAACTTTGGTGCATTGAATAAACCTTTGAAGAAAAGAATGAAAAGAAATGAAAAATGAAAAAAAGAGCAACGAATACTATTGCATTGACAATTTTTCACTAGATTGTTAAATAAAAGTAGTTAGTAATACTTACAGCAACCCAAGTTGGAACCAAATCACACTTATTTAAAACATATATTAAATGTTTATGCGGACATTCTTTTTTAATATAATCTTGAATGGTAGTACATCTTGTACCTAATGGATCTCTAGCATCCAAAACATGAATAACAACATCAGAAGAATCAATAACTTTATATAATTCATTCCAAATTCTCTTTGATTGACCTTTTGAGAAAATATGTTCTTTAGTTTCAGCAGACCAACCATCAGTATCAACATCACCCATCAATCCCAAAGTTGTATTTAATTCTTGTTGTTCTTGATATTTAGTTTGATCTTGTTCAGTCATTTGAGCCAATTCATCTAATGATGAAGCAGCAACAGTTGGTTTTTTACGTTGAGATTTAGGTCCAAAAGCATGTTCATATGATTCAGTTTCTAGAATTTTTGCACTTGGAGATTCACTGGTATCTTTTTCATCAAGTAAAGACATTGGTAATTTATTTCTTTTAAGTAAAACAGTATATGAATCATCTTTTTTATCACCCATAGCTTCTCTAAAATGAGTTAAAGCATCTTGTGCAATAACTCTAGTATTACCAAACCATCTTCTATTTGGATCAACTCTAGCAGTAGGAGCTTTTGTATCTTGAAGGTAAGCAGCTTGAATCACATCACCTTGAGCGTTTCTCACTGCTTTACCACCTTTATACATATTCAAATGCTTAACTTTTTTAGCATCTCTATAGAAATTCTCACCTTTAACTCTTAGATTACCATCTCTAACGTCACCTTGTCTGGTACGACGAGCCTTTTCTGTTTTACCTGAAGCCATTCTTGTTAATGAAAAGAGAAAACTTCTATGAAACTAGATTAGTCAGTTCAGTTCAATTCAATTCAACTCAATGCAAGAAAAGGGTAATAGTAGTAGTAGTTAATCAAGATACAGTATAGATTAAAAAAATTTTCACTAAAAAAAAAAAAAAAAAAAAAAAATCTGAAAATCCCATTTTAACAGGTCAAATAACAGGAATCCCAATTTCAAAGGTTTCAATAAATTTACCCGGATTAGCTAATAATCGACGCGTCGATGACAAAGACGCGCTATTAGCACCACTATCAAGACGAAACAAACAAACAAAGAAACAATGAATCAATGGGGCTATCATATATGGTTCTGGAGTGTCATATATATATACTAGTCAGCCTTATATTGGTATTCCAACAGTGTGACTTAATTCCATGCATCTTTCAAGTACAAGACAACAATTGTAGAAAAGAGATGGCTAGACCTCGTATAAGATTTTCACCCTTTAAATATCCAAAACTGAAAACAAAAGATGATAATGAGAATGAAAAAGAAGACAATATAGAAGATAATTTAAATATACTTCAAAAATCCCCAGTTAAAGCACCTTCTAAACCAATGATAGGGAAACGATATACAAGTGGACTTGTTCATGAACATACCCTGCTTTCACCGCCAAGCACGAAAAAAGTTCCATTAAATGATAGAGATGATAAGAAACCATTACATAAGGGAACACCAGTGAGGAAAAGGCGAAGTAAGACGAAAAGTGATGAAGAAAAGCATCATTTAAATTATAATGATTTGATGATTGATGATTCGGATTTGGAAACTAATGATATAAGTTATAAATATGATGATTATGCATCAAGTATAGGATCACCTGAAAAGTTAATGTTAACTCCAGCTCAATTGAAAAAACCAATCAATGAATTGACATTTCATGCTGCTGAATTACAACAGATTGGAAATCAATCACCTAGTAAAGAAGAAGAGATGTTATCACCGGTTCGAATAGATAATAGTTATTCTAGTATCAGATCAACGAATGGAAAAATCAAAATAACATCAACTACTCCTGATGAATTTGAAGATTCTGAAGATGAAGTTATGCTTGTACCTGACCAAAATAATGCCAACAATATGGATATATCGAATGATTTCAATTATTCTAAATCAATAACGGTAGATGATCAATCAAATATTGCGATCAATGGAACAACAAGAGCAAAATATGAAGATGAAGAAGAAGAAGAAGAAGAAGAAGAAGAAGATGATGAGTTAGATGCAGAAGCTACCATTTTGAAAGTGACGAATTTCATCAATCAAAAACGCTTAGAACTATCGAATTCAAAATCTAAACATGATGATGATACACCTGCAGAAATGAGTAGTATTAATTTAACTGGAATCACACATTGTAGTTCACCAAGAGATACGAATCAAAAACCACCAACACCATCAATGATGAAAAATGGTGAATTTAAAGAAGATCCATTTGTAAGCGATGATGAAAATAATAAAAACAAAAAATCAAATGATCTGTTATTATTCAAAGATAAAAATAAATTGAAAACGAAATCATTTGAAAAATTGAATTCTTTCAAAGTATCTAAAGAAAAAGATAAAGAATATGCAACAACGATACATAAAATGAAGAACAATTTTTCAAAAGTATCGTATCGGCCCGGTCATTACTCCTTAGAGTCCAAAGATGATGGTATATCGAATGAAAAACAAGAGATCAGTCAAATGAATGACGAAATAGTTGATTATCAGAATATACAAATAAAAAACGAACGGAAAACAGAGAGTAATGAAAATGGGAATGAAACATCATCAAATTCAAATTCAAATGATAAATGGGATAACGAACAATGGATCAAACTATTCAAATATTTACAACTTTACAAAATAACTAAAAATCATAAATTATTCAAACCAAAGAAAATCTTATTTGAATTTAACTGTACTGTTGATGAGTTATATACAAGGGCTGAAATATTGAAGAAATTAATCGATGTCAAAAAAATTACAAAAGCAACTAAGAAGAGTAAAGTTTTGAATGGTAAATTTGAGAAAAGTAGAAGATGATTGATTAGTTAGTTGACTAGTTGTATGTATAATATTAGTGTATTGTAATTTATGTAATTTTAGTATGATTTTGTATAGTTTAAATGATGAAAATATTTATGAAATTAAGTATAGATAATGTACCGATAAGGTATATATATATTATGAAAAAAAAGCGTTTTATTGATCGAAAATAAAAATCAATCATTAGGAAATCTATATAAGTATACTTATAGTTTTTTTGGTTTAAACTATAAATATAATTATCAAAATAGAGAGAAAAAAGAAAGAGAGAGTAGAGTGTAAACACACAAATAAACTATACAACACCAAAAACCAAAACAAATGGTCTTAATAGTTTGTAAATCATGAAAAAATAACGTATCATTAGTATAATTTACTGATAATCAATCAAATCATAAATGCTTCTCAATAATGATAAAATTCAAGGGGAAGGAGGGAAGAGAAAGGCAATAAAAATAAAAATAGGAAAAAAGAAGAAAAAAACAGTTTGGGAAACTCAAGTGATAAATAAACCAATAAATTCAATTCAATTCAATTCAATTAATCATTTGTTGATCTGTAATATATGGAATATTAACTCTAACTCTGTGACTATAAGGTAACTTTGGTATAACAACACATAAACAAGCGACAACATTAACTATGAATAAATTCAAATCATAATTTGAATAATGAGTTGAAATTAAAAATAATGCAATTGGAACACCCATTAAAAATTTTTTAACAGGTGTATATTGATCACCATTATCAATTTGTTCCCACATTGTTAAATTATCATAAGCACCGTTATTAAAATCAAAAGGTGTACCTTTAACTTGATGAAACATAATATATGAACCAATAACATATGTAACATTAGTTAAAGTCCAACTAATTTCAATATTAAGTGCAGGAATCAGATCAAAAAATAATTTTAATAATATTATTATAACAATATGAATTATCCAAGCACCTTTAAAATGAACCCAATTTGCATTCATATTGGCTTGAATATCTTGATCTTGTTTAGTTTCAAAAGTTTCAGGTTCAACTTTAGATATAAGAGAAGAAGATCTTCTACGTCTATGTTCCTTTGATGGTGTATGAGAAGTTGTTGGAGATACGGTTAATTTATCTGGAGATGATGGGGAAGGAAATGGAACAGGATTCGATGTCATTTTTTTTGATGTATTTGTAATGATAATAATAATAATGATAAATAGATAGATGAGAAACTATTTGTTTGATGTGAAAGATCAGAATTTATTTGTGAGTGTAATTGATCTGAGAATTTGAAATAATGTTTCTTGTTGTTATTAAAGTGGCGAAGTGTACTAATAAGCGAATAAACAAACTTTGTTGTGATTGTGTACAAATTAGTTTGTAATGAAGAGTGACTAGATCTAGTAAATTGAATAAATATGAATTATATATCTAAATATTTAGAATAAATAGGTGGCAAATGGTAAAGAAGGAGAGTATAAAAAAAAGACAAAGACAAAGACAGAGACAAAGACAAACAACACGGTCATGCTCTGCTAACTAAGCTTGCTTCGTTTACAATTTTAATTTTTAATTTTTAATTTTAATTTTTGAATTTAATAACACAATTTTGAAACACATATCTTCTTATTGACACATGGTTTTACATATTAATTTTATTGATTAAAATGACAGATTTGATTATGATTATGTAATCGACTGCGCCTTTATTACGTCAGTTTCCTATTTGTCTGTCTGTCTATATTTAGTAGCATGTTTCATTACTACTAATACATAATATATGTTATAAATAATAAATAAATAAATAAATAAATTGTAAGTTAGTTAGTTGATAGATCCGATTGTGTGGTATTGTCTAGGTACTAGGTTCCACAGCTGATTTGATACTGTTCTGATTAACTTTTAATCTAGCTAACCGATCATAATCACCTCTCAAGATTCTCTCAACAATCACATCATCATTCTTACCAAATTCAGCCAATTTGAAATCATAAGCCTCTGGATTACCTCCATATTTATCAAATGCTTCTAAAGCTTCTGTATCACCTTCTTCAACTGCCTTTTCTTTAACTCTGAATAACAATTCTCTCTTTGCCCATTCAGTAACATCCATATCTTCTCTCCAAATAAGTGCTACAACTAATAAAACACATGCAGGAATAAAAGTAAAATGAACAATATTCTCCCATCCTTCCTTTTCATCACCTTCTCTAATAACTTGCCATTTAATCTCACCTGTAGATGTATCTTCATATGGAACTTTATCAATAATTAAACCTGATGATGCTTTTAATCTATTTAAATCTGTATCATTTTCAAGATATAAATCTTCATATTCTTTTGGAAATTTAAATAATAATTCAATTAATGATAATGTACGTTTACCTGCATATGTATTTAAAAATGCAATTTTTTTTAATTCTTCTTCAGATGGAACTCTTTTTGTTCCATCTTCATTTTCAAATAAATGATCAATATCCGGTAATTGATCTAAAATTTCACGACATTTTTGTTCTGCTGGAATATCAATTGTTTTAGTAATTGGAGAATTATGGAATGATCTCATTTGATGAGTTGTAGTAATTAGTGCTCCCCTCATTCTAGTTGGTTGCACAGCTAACTTCTGTGCACCTACAGTTGCACCTGCACCACCTCCCAATCTCTTGAAAATCAACCTAGGTAGCATCTATGAGTTATAGTTAATCAACAAGTGATGTGATGTAATGTACAATCCAAAATACACCAACACATAAATAGGACAAACCAACTTGTAAAGTAAAGTGGGGTATTTTTTGCTTTTCTTTACAATTTGCGAATTTTCAGATTTTTGTTGATTATGTCAGCAATTATGTCATCTGATGTCACTTTCATGTATTAGTATAGTATGGTACAGTACAGTACAGTTAATGATAATGACAATGATTGCTTGTAGTGTTCATCTTTCAATCTGATCGGAGATTGATATTCTAAGATTGGAAATGAATTCAGGATGGTACGTTGTATAACTTGCTTGCATACTTTTTATTGACTACTCACTGATACTAACATCCATCAACTAATTTCCCACTAGCCACCTAAAAGAAATAAGACTCACATATCTGAATCAAAAGCATTCAGCCCATTGTACACAGATCAAAAATTCAACATTCCACAACAACTAGATGATAAGTTACTTGACTCGTTCACTCTTTTCGGGGAAGATAATAATACTGAAGACTTATTACTGAAAGATTTAGGTCAATTTTTAAGAACATATTTAAAGATACCTGATAAATTATTATTTTTCGTTAATCTTGAAGATTTTTTAATGGATGGCACTGATGATATTGTTGATTTTGAAAAATATCTTTATAAAGGAACACTTTTATTAACTTTAACTGAAAATCTACCAATTATTGATATGTATTGGGACTTATTAATTGATAATTTACAATCTGAGAGCCCACACAACGTTCTAAAGAAGGGAAAGTATGACGGTACTGCCGATGCTGAAAAGTACAAAATCAAACTATATATAGATGATTTGAGCAAATTAATGAAGAATTTAAACGATGAAACGCCCACTAGTTTTTTAATGGAGATGTTAATCGTATCTAACAATGGTATGAAAGTTTATACAGATTACTTTGATTTTGCGTTGATTTTGGGGAGAATCGGTGAGTTAAAGGAATTCACATAGCGCATCCATATGTTCCCATCAATTCTTGATGTAGAATAAAACAAAATACGAGAATTTTTACTTGTCGATCTAAAAATAGAAAATAATATTGTAAAAATATATAAGCCATATAGATGGCTTCAAATATATATATAATTACCCAATGATTAATTAATTTTCTTCAAATATATTTTTATGAATCAATAGAAAACTAAGAAAAGCACATCTATTTAGACAGACTTATAGGATATGCTTTGATCTGAAATAATTTCTTAAATAGTAAACTTGCCACAATCCAAGACCGATCAAAACTAAACTAATAACAAATGAAAAGTTTCTCACTCTTCTATTTGTAGATTCATTTGTATCTCTTAATCTTTCTTCTCTTCTAACTAAGTAATCTAATTCACCACTAACTTCTTCAATCATTTCTTCAATTTTTCTAAATTGAACTTCAACAGGTTTCAACTTCTCAGTTGCTTGAATAGCATTCCAATCTCTAGCAGCTGCACCTGCTTCAATTTCTAATTCAATCTCTCTTGATAATTGACCATCTCTATAACCATTCACCAAATGATTTTCAAAACAAACATCAAATGAAGATGATGCATAAGCTGTAAATGCAACTTTGAAAGAACCAGCAACATCTCTCTTCTTACGATATTCATTACCATCAGAATCAATGATTCTTAATGTTAAAATTTGTCCATCTCCAACATAACCATTTGTTTCAACTCTAACAACTACCAATTGTCCATCACTAACAAATTCTCTAACACATTTTGGTGGAGGATTATGCCCAGATGCTGGCACTTCAAGTCTCAAACAAGACGCCAGTTGTAAACTAACTAATAGTGTTATAAAGATCGCTAATATAGATCTCATTATATATAATATGTATGCCGTGTTTCAATAAGTAATGGCCTATTCAATGGTGTATGGAATGGGTAATTTTCTATTTTTATTTGTCAAGTGCTTGTCTGTCACCAGCATCGATGCTCGAGCACACTAACACACACCTCGGATCAGGCTCCCTGATTTCATGCCGTCTCTCTCACATCGAAGCGCGTCGCACTTGCTCACTAAAAACCCGTACACGTACACGGGTTTTCAAAAAGATTGTAGTTATACAAATGGTACACGAACGAAAAGGAATGTAAAACTATTAAATTTATTGATTGATTTTTTACAGAGCAACAAGAAGACAATATCGGTACAAAAGAAGGAGAAAGGAGAAAGGAGAAAGGAAAAACACTAACAAAAATCATCACACAAACAAAATAACATCGTTGAAAAAGTGGATAGAAAATACAATACAGTAGCGCAGATCATGTAAAATGTAACACCACCCAATTTTAATGATGGGAAGGATCGTCATTTCTCGCAGATGGTGTAGGAGCATCCCAATCTCCATTTGTAGGAGTAGCTCCCCAATCACTACTATGGCTGGATTCATCAGGACCCCAAGCAGATCTTCCACCATATTCGGTTTTATTCCCACCCCAAACAGACTTGGATCCTTCAGCAGAGTTACCCCATGCAGGCGTCTTACCTCCAGATCCCCAAGATGGTGTTTTACCACCAGATCCCCATGAAGGAGTCTTACCACCAGATCCCCAAGAAGGTGTCTTACCACCAGCAGATGAACCAATCGATGGAGTCTTACCACCGTTACTATTCCATGCAGGCGTCTTACCACCTGCACCCCATGCTGGAGTTTTCCCTCCTGATGACCAAGCTGGAGTCTTTTGTCCATTTGAACCACCAGATGACCACGAAGGCGTTTTACCACCTACATCTCTTGGAGACTCACTCATCAATGGTGTACCAAATGAACCTGAAAATGATGGCGTGTTGTAAATATTAGGAGTACGTGTTGATCTTCCTCCATATCCACCCATTGAAGGAGAACCCATACCAACATTGGAACCAAACCCACCAGGAGCACCACCACCACCAGCACCTGCACCAGGTCCTCCTCTTCTACCTCTATAATTCTCTAAGAATTGCTCATATGGGATGAATTGTCCTGGTCTAGATTCAAAGAGTAAATCTGATTTATTGATTGGGATAATCTTAGCAGGATTATGCATCTCCACTCTGGCAACTTCACCGTTTGCATCCTTGATGATACCTTTCTTACCCTTATAAGGACCCTTTCTGACACTCACATGTTGTGATAACGTCATATCACGACCACCAAATTTGGCAGCTGCTAGAGGGGCAGATGGAGGTGGCATTAATCTATCTGGATTCATTTTATTTAAATCTGGTGCTTTGAAAGTTGACAAGATTGAACCTTTGTTTGAAACAGTTTGCACATTTGTTGAACTAACCACAAATATACCAGTGTTTTCAGCCACAACTTTGGATTTGAGGAACAAATAAGATCTGTAGATATGTAGAATGTTACCTTCTCTTCTTTCACTTGTGGTTTCCTTCACCACATCACCAACTTTGATTTCAAGACCGTTTTTATCTGTTGTCTTCTCAGTCATTTTGTTCATATTTAATGCAGATTGAATAGATTTAGGTTCCACTTGTAATACTCTACCATCGGTTGATAGAACAGTAAACACTTCCTTCTCTGCTTTAATGATCAAACCAACCGCTTGAGAATTCAATTGAACTAGTTGATGTAGTTCAAATCTACCAATTTGTGAAGAAGTAGTTGAAGAATCTGTAGATTTCATCAAGTAATTAGGAAAAACTGTAATATCTTTTTTAGTCAGATCAGAAACCAAAGTAACTTGATTATCTTCAATTTTCACAATCAACCCACTTTCTTCAGCATGAACACCATAAATAACAGTGACGTGATCACCAGGTAAGAAAATCTTTCTCAATGTTGAAGTTGGAATCTCAACGATAGAACCATCCACATCGGCATCATTGTTACCTTCAAGCACAATTCTAGCAATGGAAGCTTCAGGTGCAGACATAACTTTACCCTTCATTTTTGCTTGTTCACCACTCACAATTTCAACTCTATCATCTGGTTGGAAAACGATACCCTTTTCAGCAGAATCTTTAAGAGATGAGGCAATCGATTGTAAATCAATTCCTTCTGACCCACTACCAGAGTTGAATAAAGTTAATTCATAAAGAGTAGGTTTGATATTTTTAGAATCAATCTGTTGAATCTTGATATCTTTGTATATGAAACCATCGATATACTCTTCATTTCTGTAGATGAAATATCCTCTATCTCTTTTAGACGTTGATAAATGCTCTGGATCATACTGACTGGCTTCAATTTCCGAGAAAAGTCTTTGAGGAGGTCTGAATTTTGAATTGAAAACTGGACCTCTCTTTTTGGTTTCACCATCAGTTGAGGAATCAAACACCTGTTGTGTGGATGATCTACCATAATCCAATCTTGGAACTAATTTGACTCTGACTTCCAAATCGTTTTCAGCCAAATTGTCAATAATACCCAAATCACCCTTATATTTACCTGTTCTGACTCTGACGTAGGCACCTGGTTGTAATTGAACCTCATCAGACTTACCAGGTCTTAATAAATCTGGATATTCTTCAATAGGAACCAATATTTTGTTTTGGTTATAAATACCAGGAATACCTTCAGTGATTCTGTTGACTGCATCCATTCTTCTAGCTTCAACGTAAACATAACCAGTAAAACTATCTCTTTGAAAGATACTGAAAACGTCTGTACCCTTCTTACTCAACATTCTCGAGTAAAGTTGCTTGACAATATCCTTTTCTTTACCGTTCCTCACTCTCACACCCCAAATCAATGGATCATCAACTGATGGAAGAAGTAAACGTTGAGAAACGTTAGAAGTGGAACCCATGAATCTAGATGACCCAGAACGACCATAACGGGCTTTGAATTGATCTGCTAAGTCTTGCGCATCTTGTTCATCTAGTTTTTCTCTAGATCTATCTAACTTTCTGTGTAGTCTATCGCTCGCGGTACCTGGTTCATCTTCATGAGCATGATCATCTGCTAAGAATTCTCTTTGCAAGATTTCAGCTTCTTCATCATCTTCATCATCTTCGTCATCGTCATCCACTTCAGCTTCAACATCCAAGAATTGATTGCCTCTTCTCTTCTTTCTTGATCTGACCCCTTCTTCTTCATCTTCTTCGTCGTCTTCGTCATCTTCATCGTCTTCGTCTTCATCAACTTCATCGTCGTCGACTGCATCTCCTCCTTCTTCTTCTTCTTCGTCGGCAACCTTCAATGGTTTGGTTTCTATTGGACTGCTCTCAACTTCGCCTTCATCTTGTGGGACCAACTCAGGAGTCTGCTCAGTTTTCACCACCGGGTTACCATTGATATCACTACCTTCTGTTGGATTTTGTTTTCCAGTTGCGTCACTCATTGGAGTTCAGTGAATGCTATATATACGGTATATGTAAAATGATTTATTGCTATCTAGATCTGTACAATGAATGCTGGACAATTTACAACAAGCCACTGAAGATAGTCAATATATATATAGACACATATATGGAGAAATTACGATATATTGTTAAAATTTGCAAGCGAAGAGGTGGTTAGTGTTTGGAAGTTGGTACTCTGTTGTAGGCAAAACCTCTTGCTCTCCGGTCTGCGGTTGGAAGATTCACCGACTCGCACCAGAATTTTCACAGACCTGCCATCGTCGCGTCGATTGATGCTGCTAGGAGTCAGCGCTGCGTAACCCTCTTGATGACTTACTATTAGAGCATCATCAGTTGGCTTACGATTTACAGTGGTCAACAGAGCTAAAATATGAAATAGCAGTATGTATTAATATGTACAGGTTGTAAAATTATAATTCATTTTAATTTACGCTGATGTATACGGCGATGGTTCAGTCTTTGTAGAAAAATCCAACCAAATCGCCTATTTCCCAATGTCCAAGCTGTGAAAAAAGGTGTAGTATCACCTACAACACTTTCGATTCAAAAACCCTAGAGCCTATAACAAGCTCAAGCATCCCAATTTTCATTTATCTCTTCTTCTTCCAGTCGAAAGCACCTCTTGAAAAGTCGAGAGGTTTTGGTTGTTCACCTTTTCTCTTCTTTGATTCTGTGAACAAAACATGTCTTTGAACAACTGGATCGTATCTAATTTGTGTAATTTCTTTTGCTGATCTTTGAACTAGCAATGTTCTTCTATAACCAGTCTTTGCAGACGAAACAAGCTGAACGATGGTTGTCTTTAGTTTAGCCTCTGTAACATAAGGTGGGTTATTGTGTTAGTATTTTGAAATCTGGAGCAATGCGTAATTGAAATGCCACTTACTAGCCATGATGTAAATGTTCTTTTATATGACCTTTGAGTATATATGAAGTGTGAAATCACACAAGCTAATAAGCAGTAGACTTCTTGTACTTCGTTACATAAGTTTTCCACAGATGAAAAACTCGCCGGCTTCTCTATCTTCAACAACATCCCTGCACCACTGCTACCAAGAGATGTCTATCTCCTAGAGATCTGTACCGGGGTCCTTTAACTATGTATATCTTTCTATCTAGCCAATCCTTGTCTACAAGTAGCTTCAGTTAGGAAAACATCGCGAGATCAATTTAACTTCACTCATAATATCTTGGTCTAAGACTAAGGTTTGAAAAACTATCGTGATGTTCAAGTTAGATGATCTAAACCCTTTATTCAAGCCTCCGTCAGCTCTTGTCAAACCAAGCTACGGACTAGAAGGCTCACAGGCAGGAAACTCGAATCCACCGTTTGACGAAAGACAACTCACTGAGACAAACTACTATAAGCTTGCAACCACGAGCAAGATCAATTGTTATTTCTATCAAGTTCAGGATTTTCCAACCGCACAACGTTCCAGCTTAGCGCCCACAACTAGCCCCACTGATTCAAAGCAAGGCTCTTCCAATGGCACATCCGACGCCAATGCATCACCACTACAACAAATCCACACATATGACAGCATCATCAAAGCCAAATTAGCTAGTGACTACTCAATCAGAGATACCATTACATATGTTGCTAAGAGAGAGATCTGTATATTTCAAATGGAAATCAGAGAGCATGACGCCAACAGTGATATTGGATTCAATCAATTAAAAGATGCAATTGATAATATCATTAATGAAAACAAGATTCACTTAAAACTTGTGTCTGCCACAAGATTTGATTCTAATGCCGTGTTGAAACAACTGCCACCCCAGCCAGCAAATAGGCCAATTAATATTATATATTTAAGTTTCTTGAGAGCTGTGAAGAAATACATAACTTTGCGACTAACGAAGGTTCACCGACTTCCAGACACTTCAGTTGACATACTTCCATTTGGAAATCAGATGATAGTATCGTCCACAGTTGAAAAGCCAACTGAGGGATCGACATGCAAACAACTTAATGACGGATCGTATTCCATCCTTAAAATGAGCCCTTCTTTGGGCTTCAGAAATGATTTAATGCTAAATATTTCCATGTCCAACTCACTAAAGCTCTATAAGCTATCAGAATTTTTGAACACCGAGTCTTTTATGGATAGAAAGGATTACGTTATTTATATATGCCCCTCTGGAGTGCGATGCTTATGTGCCATTAATAATTCATTGGCTGACTCCATCACTGATGAGGCGCCCATCAACTACGATAGACTGGTGAAATTATTGGAGCAGCATACTACAATCAACCTACCATTCAATGATCCGAATAGAAAGCCACCTATTTGCAGAAAGTGGATAAAGCTTATACCGAATATCAACCATATGAACGGGTTGACTCCTAAGATTTCTAAATACTTGGAGTCATTCATACTGAATACAAAATATATAATGTGGCCTGTGGAGTTATGCTTTGTTCAATTTTCAGCCGACTCAGCGAAGTTTCAAACCACGCCTCTACCTAAATCAAGAGGCGACAATGGACTAGAAATCGAGAATCCTCTTGCATTGATTGAAGATTTCATTGATCTATGTGGTGATATAGAGGCAGAACTGTCCGATAAGAAAGCAGCGGAGTCAGAGGCTCTGCAGCTAAAAGAGCCAGAGAATAAAAACAATGAGGAACATTCCAACTTCACTGATTTCAAGGTTGATGACAACGAAGGGGATATTTCTATGGTCGATGGTCAGTTACAGCATGACTCAGCAGATATTTCAATGACAAACTGGATGACAGCTAACAATGACTCTGTGATAGATAATGGCTTAGAAGAGCAACCAAAGCTATCAATAGAGCCTATAGATATAGAAATCGAAGCAAACTCGGACTCCATTGCGCGAGAATTGTTACAGACAGACTCCGTGATGGAAGATGTTGCACAGACTAGTCCGGCTGCCGATGTTGAAAATGAAGATGATGACTGGGATGAATTATTTGGAGGGGAGGCCGAAGAAGGAGCAGATGTATTAGAAGAAGATCATGAAGGTGGTGTTAATCAAAGGAATCAAATTGGAAATGGAAGCGGGGATGAACATGCTGATGCGCAGGAGACTACTCATAACAGCAACGATGCGGATGCTGATCTGTTTGGAAGTACCAGTACTGATGACGAGAGTCACAAAGGTGATGAGAAGCTGGATGCTGTTCAAGAAGTGAGATCGAGTGATAGGGAAGATAACGACGAAGGTAGCGCAGCTAATCAACTGAAATCGAACTCTACAGATGCACCATCAAACTCGAAGGATCTCACACCATTTCCAGGTGCAGTCCTATACAACCCTGTCACAAACCCTTTATATGAGGATCCAGGTGCTCCGTCACCCATAAGCTTTCAGATATTTGCCCCTTCAACACCACCCAACGAGACACCGGCCACTTCAATTGACGAAAACAAGGCCTTCACACCGAAAGATGCCAATAAGTCAATATTTGCACCATTGAATTTCAACCCATTGATAGAGAAAGATATAGATAGCAAATATTCTAATGGAGGTAAGTTTTTTGTCAAGAATGGTACTGAAAGTCCTATACTTGCTTTGCCTACTAAGGATTCGATGAGTGCTAGTGCCACAACACCAACGTTTTGGAGGACTGGAAATTTGCCATCGAAACGTAAGTTTGGCGAAAGTACTTTCGAAGACAAAGCTACAAATAGTGATTTGATTTCAGATAGTGATGACGAAGACGACGAGGATGGGGAAGTTGATGAAGATCAAGATGATGACGACGATGATGATGATGATGATGATGAAGAGGAAGAGGAAAGAGAAGAGGAAGAAAACAGCGAGGAAAATTTCAATGAATCCGGATTAAAAGCAGAATCATTATCTAATGAATTGGATGTTAGACCAGATGACAGCAATCATGGTCTAGGTCTTGGTATTGCCTCTGGTGGACCGGTTAATTCGTCATTTATGAACGGTGGCTTATCGACAACTTTGGGTAACACTGGAATACTTTCTTCTGCCGCTTCCTCTATGACTCCAAATATTTCGTCAGCTGTGTTTAGCTCAAACACGGTTGCTGTTCCTTCACCTGTCACAACATCATTGACGCAGGATGCGAATGAGATACAAAACTGGTTGTACTGGATCTTGAGAGGTCCCTCTACTTCAACTATCCCTACTTATTTTTTGTCAGTCTCAAATCCGCATATTTCTCCCGATAAATTAGCATCCATTTTACCAATATTACAAGAATTGATATTGTTTTCGCCGTTGGACATATGCACCAAGGATTTGAGCATTATGTCTCGAAATAGGGAGAATCCATCGATGTTGAATCCTGAAGTTGAGTCAGTTATGGACTCAGTCTTTCCTGGAATTTCCAAGATGAAACTTCACGAAATTCTTGAGTGTAGCAAGCAAATAGAGGCTGCCGTCCCTTTTGAGTGCTTATTTAGATCTGATAAAAATAATTCGAAGATAGACAAGCAGCATAATCAAAGTCAGCTTATAAAGCAGGAACCGGCAGCCAGATTGGAATTTGATGATCCTAGTTTTGCAACTACGTCGCCATTGATGAACATGAACTCAAACCCCGAATTGGAGACAAGACGCAACGCATCGGTTTCTAGAGATTCCAATGCCGTCACAAACAAGATGATAGCTGAAAGTACCTCCTCAAACTCATTATTCAGAGTTCCGTCAACAATTATCAATTCCAAGCGCCTAGATCATGATCTTAAAATCAATCAAGCAAGTCTGAACTTCTGGAAAATCTTGAATCTTCAGCCGGTGATGGGAATGAAGGATTTTGAGGTTTTATTTATTGTGCCTAAGACATTTGAATTTTTCAGGCAAAAATCAATCGACTTCATGGACTCTGTTATTGACAGTTATAAAGACTGCAAGTTGGGTACTATAAAAAAGTTGAAAGTAGATGCAGTTGACCTAGATGGACTCTTGGAAATTGAGGCCACTTCTGAGGCTGAATTTTGGGCAAATATAGATATACAACTGAATGAAGTGGCAAAGAACTTTCAAGATGAGTTTATCTCAAGTAAGAAAACATATACAAATCCAATTTTACTACTATTTGCTACACCATTTACCGATCTCATATCTATTGTTAAAATGTCATCGGCAATCAATACGTTTAACATGACTTTAACCGAGAAAATCATCGAACAGGAACCACCGTCAGATGAAGACAAGAGAAAGAAAAGAAAAAAGTCCACTGTTCAATCAAAAATCATGCTTCCTATAAATGTCTTTCATAAAGCATTACCGATGGAATTGTATTTCAGTCAAGCAGGCAGCTTTTCAGTCTGTTCAGATCAGCAGCTTGTTGACTTGGCTTTGAAATTATATAATCTTTGCCCCACTACACAGGCATCGAGAGAGATGAAGAAGTCAATCTCCAATACTAGCAACCCAGGAAATCCGGCACTAAGAGGTGATCGCTTCAAAGATCGTGATCCATTCTTTACTGTTGCGAAAGATTTACCAAGCAAGATATTTTTCATGCTAACAAAAACACCTATCGCTAAGAACTTGATCAGTGACGAGCTATTCCTTCATGTTTGCTATGAAAGGTCCATCGATAAGAATTGGTGTGTTGCTAGCTGGACGGATCAATACGGGTCAATAAATTACATCAAATCATGGTACACCAATGCTGAGATCAAAGGATCAAAAAGTTTTGAGCAGGTTTCAAATGAGATCATGGAAATCACTCTAGACTATACCAGTACACATAACGGTAAGTCATATGTCATTCTAACACGTCTGAGTAACATGATTCCAGATGATGAGTTGACTGAATGGAAGAGATTGAGTGTTCAAAACAACAAATTAACATTGATTGTTTTGACCGTAGAACTTGAGCCTTCAACTTTAATTCTTTCACATCATCAAAATGCTACTCAATCTAGCAAGAAAGATGATATAAAAGAATTTTATTCTGTGAGATACACTGTTGGCTCTACAAATTCTCAGATGCCCACTCCAAACTTTGCCTCTAGTGTGAATAACAAAATGGAATCTCCTGAGATTAACAACTCTATGCAGACCCCATCGTATGATCTTATAACATCACCGATTGATAGCGCTAGTATGATGACTGGTCATCATTATGCCGGGTCACATAATTTACAGTCGAATGGAGTTAATGCAGAAAATCAGGTATTGATTGAACTATCAGATGAGTGCTATGGTGTAATACTCCAAATGGCTCAACCATTATCCAATCAATCAATTAGACTCCCACTAAAGACAGGATTTCTCATCAACGCATCAGGATCTGGTAGTGGAAGTACAGGCAATGGAAAGTCCTTGGAAATCAATTTATTAAGTTGTCAGTCTGGTATCAACTCCATCGAGTTGTTGAAAAAAATTATCATTCAATTCAAGAACTTGAGTTTGCTAACTGCATATTACGACTTGGCCCCCCTTGCTCGTAGTGGAGAGATTACTGAAAGTGAGGGTAATGTTGGACCGTGGCATATATTGGCCGTTAAGAAGATGCTTGACTTACTTGTTCATGTAAGAGTCGAGTAGAACATTTTCTTTATTTTCATATCGGAATCTGTGTATTGCAATTCTGCTACTTTTTATGTATTACTCTTGTACGATTTGTAATCTTTGGTTTTGAGCTCATTAATAATAGTATATTCTATATTTCATTACAATGGAATTATGTGATTAAACATGGATGCAAGGGGCGTAATCTCACGTGCATATTTGTTGGATTCTTTTGAGTCCAGATGTATATCATTGCCATATCTGACGATGTTGCTTGCCTTAGCTTCATCACCTTTAGACAAGAAAGACATAATCTGGTTTCTGACAGCACCCCGCTCAGACTTTTCCAAACGATCCCAGCTATTGTTGATCCAGCAACGCAACTGAAACGCAACTACGAGATTGATAAGATACGCATAACGACAGTACTCCAACATCTTTTCGGAAACATCGAGGTTGTTTGAACTGTCTTCATGTGCTCCAACTGCTGGAACAGCTCTTGAGTAGGCTTTGACAAAGTCCAAGTCACAGTCGAAGATATCGATCTCACTACTAGGTGTGCAGGAGCCTACCCCAATAATGCTTTGGTGATCATCGTTTGATTCGATCATTAGACCAACCATACCAAAAATTTCAGATGCGATCTTCAGAAGCATTTCGGAATCACTGAGTTCATTTGCATCGAAAAATGAACATATCTCTTTATATGGACATTTTAGCAAGTTGCTGGATATTCTTGTAATCACCAACCCTCTGTAATTGTGCTTTCCATCTCTTTCCATTTTATTCAAAAGCGTGTAAAGAAGAGACAGTAGATATTTCCTAATCTCTATAGAATCAATATTCAGTAGTTGATCTTGCTGCTCGTTACCTTCAGACAAATCTGATACAAATGCAGCTTTTTTCATGACTCTTAGTTCATTCTCAAAGATTGGGAGAGCATCGCTTTTCCCATCGGCGAACACAACATCAACCACATCCAAGCAAGAGAGTTTTAATGAATTTTGATTCAACAAGAGAATAGCCTGGCAAAGCTTGGACTTTCTCAAGATATAGCTATTTAGAGAATAATCAACACCCAACTGACCTGTTATCCTATCAAAGTCCATCTTATAATAACTTATGAAGAGCTGGATAAGACCTCTCCATATTTCCCAACTTACACCATATGTTCTTTGGTTGTTAGCAAGCGATGCACATTTGAAAGCCCACTTGAAAAAGTCCCACGGAGTTTTATTGAGCTTTTCGAAATGAGTATTTCCCAACACATTAGTATTGTAAATATCTTCACCTGTAGCAATGTTGTCAAAAATTGTCTCGGATACGTCGACACTTTGTTCCTTCATAAGAAAATGCATTTCTCTCTTACCAGGCGAGAGATCAGACATATGTAGTGAGGTATTAATATCTTTTACGGACAGATGATTAAAGTCCGGCTGCTGCTCTGATTGTGTTTTATGTTTCTTAGTTAGAGGACCTGCGTCTACATCGGACGTTGATTTGCTTTTGACGGCTCGTTTGGCACCAGGCTTAGCAGCTTTTGATGGACTTTCAATCTTTTTAACAACCAAAAATTTGAAAAGTTCGTCTATCGAGGCTTCCAAGGATGTTACCTCTTCATCGTAAAGTTCTTGAACGTTGAAAAAGTCATCGTTGTAATTGTTGCTTGTTTTTATTTTTCTCCGCTGTTCCAATTTTTTCTTGACGATTCCCAGGCATTCATTAAGAATGTCCAAAGCTCTGAGATTTATGGGTCTCCTGTTGTAACTTTCATTATCAATCTCTGCAATGTTGCTGGTGTTGTAGTGTGATAGTGTCGCAACAGCTAGTAATAGTTTAAGGGTACGAGCACTAGGGGAATTAAGGAAAGGTACATCGCTTTGAAGATGACATTCCAAGTGGGATATGAGCTTACCCATTGATGAAAACTTCAAGATACTTTGTTGATATTCGATTTCCGCTTCTCTTTCCCTAAGTCTGTCGAGCTCATTCACTGAAGAAGGAAGCGACGGCAGAACAGCATCGGCCTTTTTGGACCTGTGAGGTTTGAAAAATGCAGCCATCTGTAGACCAATGTCCATTGACCCCTTTGCCATCTTCGATTCTGCGCTGCAATAGGTGTACCAAGATATGAATGGGGGTACGGGCACTGGGTAAGATAGATCACACTTTTGATAGAGATCATTGAAGCATGCTTTGACTTTGTATTGCGACGCGTCGACGCGTCTTAAGTTTTTGAATCATGACTTTGATCTTTTTGTGGCAATGAATTGCCATTTTATGTTTCTTGAACACAAACTGGAGCATACCATTCGAACAAATATTGAATTATGTCGCATCGTTGTCACGATGAGCACGAACACGCATCTGGTGGCCATGGAAGCCACGATCCACACGCACATCAACATGGGGCTCCACCAATTCCAACAAATGAATCACAGTCGCTGAATTCCAAAATATCTACAGCTGAACTTTCTGCCTTGAACATTGAAAATCCCTTGTCAGAGTTGCCAAAGCTCTTCAAATCGTCCAGTGACAAGTACAAACTAACACCATGTTTCAAGAGTGATTGTGACAACCAGCTGATAATCAGGATTCCATTCGAAGGTTCTGTAAAGCTTTATTCAATAACCCTTCGGACGTCTAAAATCGGAAATAATTGCCCAAAATCAGTAAAGCTATTCAAGAATGAAAGCTCAATAGATTTTGACAACGTTAATTCAAAAAAACCAACGTTTGCGCTGGAGCAGCCCCAGGTGGGAATCGATGATTCAGAACCTCTAACAATCAACGAATTAAAAGATGATAGTACATTTGTTGAGCATTTCCTTCCAAGACATCAATTTGGTGGTATCACCTCTTTGACCATTTTTTTTGAGAATAATCATACTGAAGATGAAGACGAGATTTTAAAGCTTTATAGCATTGATTTAAGAGGAGAGTATAAGGCGTTAAACAAGGATCCAGTGGTTGTGTTATATGAATCAGCCGCAAATCCTGCAGATCATAAGAATCTTTTAGCTGCTGAAAATGGGAATCTTCAGAATCTTTAATGGTTTGTACAACACCTTCCTGATGTTTTTGTGCTATCGTGGTGAGAGTTACAATCATGCAGATATATATATATGCATGTCATACAGCATTTGCACCGCCCAATTAGTATAAAATTGAAAGCTTCGGGTACTCCACTACATTACCACTCTTATCCAGGACAAGTATATAGTGAAAAAAGTCTTTATTTATCATATCGAATTAAATTTCAACCGTAAGTATTGTACCGATAGATATACAAACATCGTGGTAGCCTTTCTACTGACTGTCACGTGTCGCGACGACCCTTCTTTCATGAAGCGCGTCACAGAGGCTGATTAACGTGCTCATCAATTTCACTGTTCAAGGAAATTGTAACAGACTGGGCGATCACACAGCTGTCCTATTGCAAACATCTCACCTTGAAAATCCTTAGTAAGACTAAATATGACTGTTCCTTTTCCAGATATAAATCCGTATGATGTGCTTGATACGAATGTCAATGACAGCCCTCCAGCGATCAAGAAGGCTTACTACAAACTCTGCTTGAAGTATCATCCCGACAAGCTAACAGATTCTGAAAAGAAACTACACAAAGACAAGTTTGAAAGAATTCAATTTGCATATTCTATTCTTTCAGATGTGGAGAAGAGACGCTACTATGATAGTACAGGAAAACTAGAAAAGAATGCCGGTCTCGAAGATGATGATTTTGATTGGAGTGAATTCTTCCAAGAAATGAAACAAACAGACATACAAATAACCAGTGATTTGATTGAAATGGATAAGAAACAGTATCAAGGTAGTGAAGAAGAGCGGAGAGATATCTCTGACTCCATGGCTTTTTACAAAGGTGATTTCCTCAAGCTATTCGAAGTGATACCACACTTGGAATTCTCAAAGAAGGAAGAGGCGAGAATGTTTGAGATTGTCAAGAGCATGATATCAAATGGGGATATACAAGAGTACAGGAAATGGAAGTTATATATCAAAAACAGGGATGCATCGATTAAGAAGACGCTGAAACAACTCAAAGATGAATCCAAGGAGGCAAACAAGGCTCTTGAGGAGATCAACAAAAAGTATAGTCACAAGTTAGACGGCTCTGAAGACTCTTTGAAGCTGTTGATACAGTCCAAAAAAGGCAATGCTTTTGATAAGCTACTGGCCAAGTACGGTGGAGAGGAAGAATTTTCAGAGACGCCAAAGAACTCCGGAAATAAGAGATCGCTCACCAAGAAGAGTACGAAAAGAAAGGAGTACCAGCTTGATGACGACGAATTTGAAAGAATTCAACAGGAAATGCTGGAGAAGAGTAAGAAGAAGAGCAAAAGATAATCCATTCACTGTAGCTTATAGTAGTACGATATTGTATAGTATAATGCAGAATAATATAGTCAAGTATGCCTGTACCCATTTAAGTGATCAATAAACAGAACGCGTCGATCGACCTCTATGCGCACCGTCGCAACCGAGACGACTCAAATTGCAGACAAAGATGGTCTGAAAGCAAGAGACAGTTGTTCGTCAACATCAAAGTGAATTTCACTTATTAGTGTTCGATAAACGCACATATACACGCCGAAACAAGTTGCTTGATCTTTTCTAGCGTGAAATATGTCGTCACTTGATAACCAGGTGATATTTCCAGCAGGGCACACGAACAGCAGCCCAGTAAGTGTTCGTCAACCCTCTCGGTCCTCCAACGAAGAAAATCGCAACAATGACGAAACCATGGGAAACCAAGTACCAGATTTTCCACTTTCAAATATAGATCATAGCTCAGTGTTTCCTGGTATTTATAATGTATCTAACACTACGAAAATATCTGGAGCTCTACAAAAAAAGCTAAGTCAGTTAACAACAAACACCACTGTGACTAATTCTTCCACTCATCCCTTGTCCTCAACGCTTTCCAACGTGTCGCTGTCATTGAAATCAAGAAAGAGATTAAACAGCGAGGGGTTAACCAGAAATTCTGGAGACTCTGAAATGACAGATGCCAGCTACATGGTGGTGCAGAATAAAGCAAGCGGAACACCACCCACCAAGAAAAGACTTGTTGATCCAAATGCTTCTACTACCAACAGTGGGAGTACACTACACTCAGCTATGGCTTCACCAACATCCACTTCCAACTCAGAAGGTATGCCACGTATTTCAACTCCTTCCAATACGAGTCATATTGCCAGCATGCCGTTTAGTGATGATTTACAACAATTACCGTTACCTTCTCCAAGTGCGTCACCTATACAGTCAGGGCAGTTGCATGAAATCGAAGAAGGTGATAACGAGGATCAAGAATGTGATGAAATTGAAGACGATATTGCAAGAACGATAAGTAATAGCTTGATGAAGCACCCTTTAAAATCGCACGATTTGATGAGAGTCTTGAATGACCTGGTGCTCCGTTTACCACCTGGTTCCGATGAGTCAAATATGCTACTATGGAATTTATTACAAAGAACTGATAGGTCAACTTTATCATCACTAAGCGATACCATTAAACGCTCCCTAAGAAAGGATATCATTACACTGCTACCCTCCGAAATAACTATGAAGATTTTTGGATATGTGGATTACGTCTCTTTATTGAAAAGTTCGGAAGTTTGTAAAAATTGGCTGAATATACTGACGCAGAGTTACGATTTCTGGAAAGATTTGTTGTTCAAAGACGGATTTATTTCTACACAGGAGGAATTCAATGCAGAATACGAGTGGATTAAGTCATTGAAACCTGAAAAGAATAGCTCACAGATTACGAAGGCAATGTATAGAAGAAGACTTACAATCTCAAGAAGATGGAAAGACTTGAACTTTACGCCTCGTAGGATCACACTACCAGATGGTGCGAACGTTATCACTTGTTTGCAGTTCGATGGTGATAAGATTGTTGCGGGCTCGGATGATCATAGAATAACCATTTACGACACTTTGACAGGAGCTACAAGATCAGTATTATCGGGACACAATGGTGGTGTTTGGGCAATGAAGTACACTGGAAATACACTTGCGTCAGGATCCACAGATAGGTCCGTTCGTATTTGGAACATAAAGCAAGGTAAGTGCACGCACATATTTAGAGGTCACACGTCGACAGTGAGATGTTTGGAAATACTTGAGCCACGTCAAATCGGTGTTGACGATGAGGGCAAACCTGTTATGTTTCCAACCCAAACATTGTTGGTGACGGGCTCGAGAGATTCAACACTGTATGTCTGGAAGTTACCAATGACTGGAGAAGATGATGAGTTACCTGAAGAACCTATTGAACTGGAGGAGAATTCCAACAAATATCTGGTAAGAATTCTGAGAGGGCATACTGCGTCGGTCCGTGCCGTATCGGGATATGCAAACACATTGGTTAGTATCAGTTATGATACAAATGTCAGAGTTTGGGACCTACGTACCGGTGAATGTAAGTGGTTATTGTCTGGTCATACTGATCGTATCTATAGCTGTGTTTTAGACACAAAAAGGAACAGGTGTATCTCCGGCTCAGTTGACAACACTGTTCGTATCTGGGATTTAAATACGGGAGAGACAATGGCAGTGCTTGAAGGACATCAAATGTTAGTCGGTTTGATAACATTATCAGACAACGCATTGGTTTCAGCAGCTGCCGATTCTACAGTCAGGATCTGGGATCCGCAAACTGGAGATTCAAGACATGTCTTGAGGGGACATACTCGAGCAATCACATGTGTTCAACATGATGACAATCTTATTATCTCAGGTTCTAATGGTATGTTGAAGATGTGGGATACTAAAACGGGTAAGTTTATTCGTGACTTACTAGATGATGTTGATGGTGATGTTTGGCAAGCTAAGTTCGATTATAGACGATGTGTTGCAGCAGTCCAAAAGAATGATAGAACATTCATAGAGATTTTGGACTTTGAGGTTCCCGGTACATCTCCATTAAACGACTATGATGAAGACCAATCCATGGATGAATTTAATTAGGCATTTTCTATTGATTCTCAACATTTCACATTCTGAGTCACGGCGAAAGACAACGAAATTTTATTTTACTGTTAAACCAATCTCAAGTGTTAGCAATGTTTGGGAACTTCCAGACACACTCACATTCTCCAACCGACCCCCTTCTCCATGCATGTTTTATGATCTTTCCTAAATACGCTATTTAATTTGTTAATGTTAATCTTGCCTTTGGTAAGCTCAGTAATATCTCGTAAATGTATTCAATCATCGATGATATCAAGATAAGTTTGAAGCCGCATAAATCCTTTTCTGGTGCACGGATGTTGAAAAATATGCATAATCAAAAAAAAAAAAAAAAATTTCAAGCTTTCAAAGATAGTATTGATACCTACTGTTCAGAGTTCAAAAAGGAGGGTATAGCAAATAATGGATACTAGAGGTTACCTGAAAAGGCATGGATGGAAGGAAGGAGAGGCTTTGAAAAAAGGTGGGCTCAAAAAGCCAATTCTAGTCAAGCATAAAAGAGATCTTAAAGGTCTAGGCCATGACGCAGATCAAGCTGAAGCTTGGTGGGAAAGAGTTTTTGATGGTCAATTGAAAGCATTGAACGTCTCAGTTTCAGATGGATCTTCCACAACAGGAGCACAAACTCAAGGAGCTCTGTTGTTCAAACAAGACCGGAGCACAGCAACAGGGCTATCAGCTCACGCAAGCCCGTTGTACAGAATGTTTGTTCGAGGTGAAGGCCTGGCAGGAACAATCGATAATGAAAATTCCCCCAAAACGGCAGAGAAGAACGCTGTTGTTAAAGTTGTCGAAATGGAAATTGCTAATTCCTTCAAAGCGAACGCAGCAGATGATCAATTAATGTTATTTGAGCTGAGCAGCGACGAAGAGTCCGACGAAGAGTCTGACAGCGACGAAGAGAAATCAACGAAACAAAAGCTTTCTGAAGAGAAAAAGGCGAAGAAAATCAAGAAAGCAAAGAAACAAAAGAAAGAAAAGAAAGAAAAGAAAGCCAAAAAATCAAAGAAGATATCAAAGAGCGACGGTGATATCTCGATAAGTAAGAAATCCACTAAAGAAGGATCATTGAAAAAGGACAAAAAATCAAAGAAAGATAAAAAGAATAAAGAGGAGAAGAAGCATAAGAGCTCCGAAAGCCGAGAAGATAAGAAACGCAAACGATCCGATAATGAGTTGATAGAGAAAAAGACTATCAAAGAAGAGAAAGTGTCGAAGAAAACTGCTGGAGAAAAGAAGAGAAAGCAAACTAGTGATGATGCCTCTGAAAACCCAAAGAAACTAAAGAAGACAAAGAAGTAGATATGTCACCCCCATACCAACCATACCAACTCGCATATATAGGTATAATATAGATATAGTTAATGCATGTACAACATCGAACTGTTTAATATGTAAAATCGAAGAAAAAATTATAGTTGATATTTGCACAGCCGTTTTTGTAAATATTTCATTTGCATGTTTACAAGGGAGTTGTAATATTTGCAGAAGTTTTATTTGAACTATCATATTCTGTAACGTAATTCGAAAACTTTAGAGATAAAAGAAAAGCAGTCTATGAGTGTAGATGACTCAGAGTACCCGAAAAGCGATGAAGGTCAGGATGAGGTAGACTCAAATTTCAATGCTGAGAAGGATACCTTTTATGAGTTCCTAAAAGATGACTTGTTGACCATTGGTGATAAGCTAGAACTAATTAATGAAATCATCAAGGATAAGCCTTATGACTTTGGAATAAGATTACGGAAACTGCAATTTTTAGTCGATCAAGATGTACAGACTTTAGAAAGAGAGAAAATTGATGGAGAGGCAGAGTTCAGAGAGTCAATATTTGTACTGGGTGATGACATTACAAGAAGTCATCAAATTTGGGATTTGTATTTCGAATACTTGTTGAACACTGCAAAGAATGATGCATCTTTCATTGAGAAATTGAGGTTGATATGGGAGGAAAGATTAGCAGAGCCTCATCTAACAATTGAGCAAACATTTAACGATTATACACAGTTTATTTCCAAGTTTTATTCCGAAACGTACTCGGAGATGATGATTAGGGCGTCGGCTATCAAGAATAAAACAGTGAAAATTGTTGAAGCCCTGGAACCTTGGGAACTCGAGATACTGGAATCTCCAGATACCCCCAGTGTTTGGGAAGGTTACATCGTTTGCATATCAAAATTGAAGAATTTAGACAGAGTAACAAAAAACAGGCTGCTAAAGTTTACGTTCAAAAGAGCCATGTGGTATGTTAATACTGATAAATTAATCGAACTACGATCGCTAATTAAAACTTATGACTCCCTTGGTATTGCGATTAGCCGAGATGTTGTGTACTCTGAAGTGCTCAGTTACTTTGATCAGAACTGTTATTTGTGGTCAGATTACATTATAGAATCTGACATTTCTCAATTTCAAGACAATTTTGAACGTGTCACGAAGGTGATATATTCTGCTTCTGATTACGACGGTTTTTGTGCGTTGTCGTCTGTATTTATACGAAATTGTGGTCTATTTTTTGATCAATTACCAGGTCCACTGAAACAGTCAATCATCAGTATCTTATCCGGAGACCAAAGCATCTTCACCCAAGCTCTTGAGTACAACAATGTTTTTCATACAATTGAGAAAATGTGTATCGGCTTCTTTATGAAGATTGAGAACATTGATATTGTCCGGCTGTTATCCAACAAAATGCTTGATGATCCCCAATGCGGTACACAAGTTGAAGTAATTCTATACGTTTTTGAGATTGAAAAACAGTTCGGTGATTTTGAAACTGCGCTGCATGTTTTTACCGGCACTTGTGCTCGTTTGTCGTCACTTGACTGGCCTGAACGCCTAATGGATGAGTGGCAGCGGTATGTAATGCTATTCGGTAAAATCTCACATATTGAACACTATAAGGAGGTTTGTACCAATGCTTTACTGACCGTTGAAAGTAACAATGCAACAGTTGACTTGCAAGTCGTGGATGATATTCCCGTTCCAAAGAGTTCAGAAGAAAATACAACCAACAAGCGTTCAAGAGATGGTGATTCCGAAGAATATTCCAATTTCCCGAATAAAAAAGCAAAGCAGAGGGCAGAGCCAGCTACCAGAAATAGAGAGAATTTAACTGTACTTTTGTCCAATATACCACCAGAATCTACCAACTCTACAATAGAGAAGTTTTTCAAAGATTATGGACTGATTAGAGAAATACAAATCTGTGAGGATAATGCTACTGTCGAATTTACGCAAGAGCAGGACCTTTTGGCAGCTTTGACAAGGGATCATAAGTACATTAAAGCTAATGAAATAGGAGTTACGCACTTAAAAGATAACACGATTTGGGTGACTAATTTCCCTCCAACTTATGCTGAGTCCTCGTTAAGAGAATTGTTTTCACCATTTGGTGTTATCATGAGTGTAAGATTGCCTTCGTTGGCAAGTAATGTTAATAGACGCTTCTGTTACATAGATTTCACATCATCTGATTCCGCATCCAAAGCAGCAGCGGAGATAGATGGACTTGAAATAACTGATTCCGTTCACAACAAGAAGTTTAAGCTGGTAGTCAAAATTTCAAATCTGCAGAAGAAAAAAGAGAGATCAGGAGCTCTAGACGAAGGAAGAGAATTGTACGTTAGTGGCTTGGATTATCATAAAGTCGACGAGGAAACTCTACGGTCTCATTTCAATAACTACGGAGAGATAGAGTCAATCAAACTTCCACTTGGCAAAAGAGGTCAGGGAACGAATAGGGTTAATGATGGCTATGGTTTTATCTCTTTTTCCAAAAAAGAAGAGGCACAAGCAGCCATACAAGGAATGTCCAATTTTGTATTGTTCGACAGACCCCTGGTTGTGACTCTGGCTGTACCAAAAGCAAAGAAAACTTCCAATTTTCATTCCACAAAGGAATCATCAACAACTCGTACTCCAAAAAGTGTGATTGAATCAAAAACCATCTCGTTATTGAATTTAGATGACAAAGTTAGTCAGGACCATCTGCTTTCTATCCTGGAAGAAATAGGACCAGTCAGGAAGCTCGAATTGAAACCTGATATGAATGGATCCCTTGTTGAGTTTGAAAATGTCAATGACTGTGGAAAGGCTGAGATTAAACTGAACGGGTTCCAAATTGGTGATCGAAAGGTGACTGTTGGCTCCAGATATGAATTAGAAAGAAGCTCAGGTCCCAAAGTGAACCGTCGTCAAAGAAGGCAAGCCATTTTGGAGAACAAGAATAAAATCCAGACAAGCGAAACACTTCCAGAAGCACCAATAAGTGAAACTGTTGTCGCCAAGCCAAAAACCAATGACGATTTCCGAAGAATGTTTTTGAAAAATTAATTAGTTTGTTTATATTGATTACGATGAACTGATAGTTAATACAATAAAAGCTATTTTATGAGAATATACAACATTGTAGAAATCACTAGTAATACATACGTTTTTAAAAGCCTCTCAGCTGGTTTATTCCAGTATAGACTCTTTCAATTCCCTGATTTCATCTAACAGGAAGTCTAGAAATTTGCTCTTCTCATCAGACTCCAACAATCTTTGTTGCTCAGCATCAACCGGAACAATTCTTAGCGATAGGAACTTTGGATGGGAAATCAGATAATTCAAACCAGTAACAAAATTGAATCGTTCCTCTTTGGTATCCAAGCCAGGAACCAAGACAATCTTCTCCAAGTTTGGTGTCACATTCTTTATGTAGTCATAAGCATCTAAAGCATTCAAAGTCTTGGCAAGCAAAATAATTTGAGAAGTTTCCTGGATTACAGGAGTGCTGATGGTGATATTAGTGTCCAACCATCCATTGATTGCATACTGAAATTGCCTTTGGTATGCAGCGGCAAACATACAAACTTCAGGCAAGATTTTTTCACCAAATGTTGCGATCAAGGTAATGATTATTGGTAACAGCTCGTTTATCCATAATTGATGTAGTTTGGTACGGCTAGGTGAGATAGGTGAGACATTACCTTTCTGAATTCTCAAAGAAATAGTCGAATCAATCAAGGTTGAAAATAATCCACAGTAAATTAGCTTTTGTGCAAATATCTTGACGGTGATTAGTTCATTTATGATCATCAATGAGTATTCTGCGAACACTTCTTGCTGATTAACCTTAAGTAAGTGTGCGCATGCGTACAAGCCCAAAATAGATCTGAACGCACCGTTTTTTTCCATAGAGCTGGCGATAGAGTTCTCCAAATCAGCAGGTAGTCTTAGATGTAGGAAAGTTTTCAAAATAGACGCTATTAGTTCAATGTCTTCAATCTGCTTCGCAATCAACGGGCTGTTACCAAAGTCCTTGTTCGGATGTGAAATTGCCTCATGTTGAATGGAGCCAAGTAAAGTTTTGATAGATCTGGAAATCACATCGCTGAAAATATCATCAAACGTAGCAGTGTATTCAAGAAGAAGAGAACTATCTTTTTTGATCAATTTGAAAGAAATTAGCAGGATTCTTAATAGCGACTTATAGTAGACTTGATCTAAGCTCACTAAGCCCGAATCAAGATCGATCTCTCTAGAGATCAATAGTTGACAAGTCGATGAAATAAGTGAGAAGAGATCCTTATCATCTATCTTATGGTCGTTGCCACTTGAAAAAGATAAGCAGATAATGAATGCCAATTCTATTCTTTCTTGATAGATACTCTTAAATAAGGATGTAGGAATTCCCTCTTGATTGTTAATTTTCAATAAGCTAGATGCGAGTTTGAGATAGTCAGGATCCAGCTTAGACCCATTTGTCTTGCAAAAGCAAGTTATCAGAGCCCCAAATGATTTGGCTGTGATGAGTTGAGCGGATGCAAATTGTGAGTTGATACTAGCCTTTGAAATATCATGATATAGTTCTGCCCAGTTTTCCTTAGGTCCAAACATAGAGCTCATCAACCTGAATGAATAAATGGACTCAACTCCATATCTGTTTCCCCTATATATTGATGAATTTCTGAATTGCTCTAACCTAAATGAAGGCCAGTTTGACTCGAAACTTTTGTTGGCGTTTTCAAGAACAAAATGATCATAGCCCGAAACTTTAAATTTGTATTTCAAGTTGGAGATGAAGTTTCTGGACTTCAATAGCTGGAAAATCTTCTGTTTGCACTTGTCATTTTGAGAAACGAATAAGTATAACGATAGAATTTCTGCAATTTTGGAGAGTAGTCTAACCTCGTAACAGTAGTCAATAATCTTTGCGTCATCATCTGTACTTTTTATCAATTCTGGGAATGTACTTAGATGCTGTATCAACATATCAATGAATTCTTCGTCATCGCCTTCCTCCTTGACCGTAGTCCAAGAGTTATAAGCCAAAGATAGAGCGTCAACTAGATGCAGAGCAACATTATCAGGATAGTGCTGAATCATGGAGACATTATTTTTGAGCACTTTCAATAAAGAATACTGTGCTTTTTCATCTTTTTTGTCTGAAGATTTCTTTTCATCAAGAAGCCATTCTTTGATATCTCTACCAGTAATGAAAACAATAGAGAGACCTTCTTGATTTCCTTCCATAACAGCACTGAAAAAGTCATATAACGCAACTTTCATCTTGTAACCTTCGAAATTATTAGACATATCTGAGCATAGGCAACGTAATAGTATATATGCATGCTTCTGACGCAAGTGAGTCAAAAAAGATGGTGGTTCACAGCTCCATTTTGCACTGACTAGGGCAGATAACAGTTTGATAATATCACATCTCAACGACAGATCCACTGAATAGATGTCCACCAGGTTTGGTAACTTTGAGTACAAGTTCATTTCGAAGGTAGATGGAACGGTACCTTGGAATTGAGAACGAACTGAGATCAAGCACCTGGAGAATTCGAGAACAGAGTGATTCCATTTATCCCTCCAAAAACCAAATAGATCATTTGATACTAAAGTCACTGGTGATACAGATAGCTCGTCGATAGCGGTTACAATTGGCCGAGCAGAGTGAGATTGGATGTCAGGAACCAAGAAGGTCGTAGCAATCTTGTTACTAAAGGCAGCAAAGACTTGAGTCACTTTACTTTCCGGACTGGATTCTTCATCAACACTATAGACATATGAGAGTGTTCTCTGGAAGATGTCAACAGCATATGTACCAATTTGAAACTTTTGATAGGGCTTAGAGTAACGCCAATGAATAAAGCTCTCAAATATTTGAATGGTATGAGATCCCAACTTTTCCAAAACTTGAGACTTCAACTTGCTGGTGACATTATTCAATGTTAAACTATCATCAATCAAAGACTCAAACAACCCCAATAATGATAAAGTAAAGTCAAACTCTGAGTCAACCATTTCAACAGCCCCCAAAATATCATTAGCTAGCCCACCATTGGCCTTGGAACCGAGTAATTGAGAAGTAAACATGTATGACCAAACTCTATAGGAGTACCCGTTATCGGTGAGAACTTTGAGCAAGGTGATTGAGTGCTGTAGTAGTAAAACATCTCTTGAGTATTGTGCTCTGTCTAACACACGGAACACTATATCAACGATAGAGGTCTCTTCAATGAAAGTGCTCATCGCCCCCAAGATTGTCTCAATCGTACCCTCATCTGACTCATCGATCACTTTTGACATAAGCTTGAGGATCTCTATAACAAGATCTCTCTTCTCCTTATCACTGTCAATCTTCTTAGAAATATTCTTCAAGATTCTACCAAGTAATGACCAGCCATTATAGTCATACAGGAATGCAACTATCATATTTTCACCTTTTGATCCACTTGAGAATATCTGAGCTTTTGTGCCAGCCTTCATTAGCAGCGACAACTCTCCATTAGCTTCGTATGGTGGTATGATATCAACATCTTGGGTCAATTTGACAAGATCAGGGTTTTCATCATCTATTATATACTTAAAGTAAAAATCTTCCTCCTTGAAGATCTCCATATATGATCTAACATTCGTAAGTTCTTCAATAGCCACGCTGGTGTTCAGGCTGATCAATCTCAAGAATAAAAGTAATGAAATTGGAAGTTTAGCCCTGCATAATGCTAGCAGATCCTCGGTCCCTTGATTCGAAAAAAATCTTTGAACGACATGATCAGAAGCACCGTTCAATATTGACTGAATTGAAAGTGAGATTTTATCGTTCAACTGAATGTAAGGCACGAATGCTATAACAAATGAGCCTAGTATAACGTCATATGTGCTATCGAATGAGAGCAATCTTTGACACTTCAATAGTGCTGCACAAACATCTAATTTGTCCGCATCTTTTGCACAAGCGACATAAGTGGATTGAAGCTTATTGAGCCCTCCAAATTTCTCAGCAATTTTTAGACTCTTTTCATTTTGAGGGTCTTCAGTGATCACAATGAATTTCCTGTGTAAAATGATTGACCAGGCGTAGAGAACAATGGAGTTGGAACCTGTATTGAACAAACAATCTGTTATTGTGATTAAATCCTCAGGGTCGTTCATGAAAGTGCTATCGTTGGTTAAAGAACCAAAGTTGAAATCGAGATCTAGTAATATTAGTGAGATAGCAGTGCACAAACATTCAATGGTGGTGATTTGTTCATCATTTGTGGTTAATAAATTGGTCTCCAAAGTTGACAGAAAAGATGTCTTCTCCATCAATTTGAACCATTTCACAACGGTTGATTTAGTAAATCCACAACCCGTTTTTAGTAGAAGCTGAGATAATAGGTTCAATATTTCCAAAATAAACAAACCTGATTCGTATTTAATCAAATTGTCTAATGAATGATCTTTCAAGTTAGAAAGTTCATTGGTGATAATCAAAATGTGATCAATGTATGCTTCAATTAGTTTGAACGACTTCAACTTTATTTCTTGTGTAATATTGTCTATGATGGTTGAGGTGAATTTATGAGAAGTCAGTATAAGTTGCGATATGATTTTGAGTATTATTCTTCTCTCTTTCAATGCTATGCTGGCAAACAAATTCAACATATTATTTCTTTCTGAATCCTCATACCGATCGCCATTGACATCATCTTGCTTCAAGAGTTGTTCGTCGGGTATTCTGTTGCTTGTTGTGATCATGATCCTAGCAACTTCTTCTAGATCCAAATTGAGCAAGTCAGAAATCTCCACCGCATAATCTTTGAGTTTTTTGGAAAGCGTGTCCTTGTATGCTATAGAACGTAGTTCAAACTTTACGATGGCTTTGGCAGAACTATCTGATTTGCTGAGTGGTATAGATTCGGAGAGTAATAATGGCTTTATCTGTATGAGGAACTGTTCAAGTAACTTTATATCAAAATTCTCTTCACGAGGATCTTTGAGGATCAAGAAGGCGTGTTCCAGAGTCCTAAATTATAAGGTGTTCAAGATTTGTTAGTATATTAAAAACACTGAGAGGGTGTACGCTTCGAGATCTGGATACATACCAGTCAGCCTCGGCCTTAAAGGGCTCAGTTTTGGCATTAATCAACTTTGGCACCATTCAATTAATATGAAAGACTATCTTAGTTGCAATTAGTCCAAGACAAGATAACAAATGTTTCAAATACCTTTCCGTTTTGTATTTTTGTCTACATCTAAACTAAGTCTCGAGTGAACTAGTCTGGAGCTTCACCAAAAAAAAAATTTGATAAATGTGGTGTACGGGTGTTGTCAATAACAAATGTTATTTTTTATTAGCTGTGACTATTGACTATATACAGGTTATTGTATACTATACATCCATCATCAGTTTTAGTAATAGTATATGATCTCTGTTTGCTTTGGAATAGCACCTTCTGAGCCAACTGGCTCCAACTGAACATCTTCAAAATTTTGTAGTAAACCAGGCGATCCGGCAACGGTCGCATTAGAGATGCTCGGTAGCTTGTCTCCTTTCACCTCACCATTGACCAATGATTTCCACTTCTTAGCACATTCCTCTATAACGTTCATTGTGAAAGCTGCATCTTTATATGCTCCATCAAAAGCAAATTCGTTAACTGGTTTTCCCGTTGGCAATTTGTAGTTCTTGAACCAAACTCTCAAATCTTCTAGTAAACGAGGCATCTTACTTTCAACGTCACCAATGTCAAGCAGTTGGTCTGCTCTTTCATCTCTGACGTCAATTGCAATAATTTTCCAATCGAGCTCACCATCATCGATCAATGCAAGTGATCCTAGAATCTTTACCTGCTTGATCTCACCTATTTCACAAAGTCTATTACCGATGTCGATCACGTCCAATGGATCGTTATCACCCTTGAGTTTAAGTCCTGGAGTAATTTCTGATGCTTCGGTAGGGTCTTCCCACGTTTGTGGAAATGCTCCATAGTTATGAGGGTACCCTTTATGAGGATAGATATTGTCAATAAATCTCAATTTACCTTTCTTTGAATCCTGTACGATTGGATTACCCAGTAGCTGCGTGCTGATCTCAAATTTCCCACTACTCCATCTAGGTATTTCACAAATCATCGTTGCAGTTCTGTTTGAACGATCGAGGTTTAAAGGAGCATCATGAAAAAATGATCCAATTTCCCCGTTGTCTAATTTGAGATAGGACTTAAACTGTGAGGTATATATGGATCCTGATTGGATACTAGATAAAGCTCTCTTCCATCTTAGTAATGGAGCTGAACCATTTCTCGGAACAAAACTCAAAATCATTGTTGATAACGACGGGCGGAAGCTAGAACTTCTGCTCAATCTAGCTGGTTCTGATCAGATTCAGATTGATGTAACATGGAAGCCATCGGCGTCGAGATGATTTCAAATCGACGCGCGGTCGGTTAAATCTTCGAATTGTTTTACATTTACGGTAGCAGGATGGTTTACATATGCATATTTCCCAGTTATTTGAAGCAGGTACTGAATACAATACCAGCTCAGCCAGTCAATTACAAACGTAGATAAATTAATGCTTATTTACTATAAATGTAAATCTGCAATCTAAATAATAATACAATCCACTATGTAGTGTGCGCAAAGAAAGCCAATTTTATATACATATTTTAGAAAAAAAACATATAGCTAGTGACAAATCATTTATAACAATAGCAAAGTGAAACATAAGAAAGAGAATTGAACAAGGCCAAAAAAAAGCGCCCGTAGGAAGCTTATCTCGTGAAAGCTATACGGTTAAATAAATAACATCAAACGATCCGTCTTTTATTAACTGTCCTTAGAAAAGAAACCGAAAGAATACAAGCGGCAACCAGGCCGTCAAACATTCAGGCTCAAAGGGTAATACACTCAACTAGTCAACATTGTTCCAAGCATCTTTGCAGACAATGTAAGGTATAGAACTGCCCACCAAGCCCTCCAGATTTTCAGTTTTCTGGCTGATATCCTTGTTTAGCTGCAAGAAATAGTTGGAATTTAATAAAGAGTCTGATGGATTGAAGGGTAAATTATACATATCATGAAACTTTTTAATACAATAGTCGGAGTTGAGCTTCTTAAATCGTTCTCTAGATAACTTGCTAGATATGTACTTCCACTTATGTATTTCTGCAACAGGTAGCAAGTTCTTAATTATTAGAATATCTTCCTCAGAAAAGTCTTCAATATCTGCTTCCGGATCACCTTCAACGTATCTGTCTGGTGATATCAGATGCTGGTTATTCGCCGACTTGTAAACTCTTTTAGTGGTCCGTTGAGTCAGATTGATTTTAGAGATATGACTGTCCGATTCTTGGCGATGATGCGATAAATGGCTTGAGTGATGTGATTGGTTATTGAAATGGGGTTTATAGTGTATTTGAAGCTTGTTGTAGACACCATTTGAAGAAGGCGGCACAAATTGAGCCTGTGATGAAGCATACACTGGTTGTGCTGAGATAGGCTGAAAATATGGGGCTTGGGAAGTGGGATGGTTGTACTGGTTTGGAGCAGACATCATCGGATTTTGGGGAGGAGCTGGTGTTATGTTTGATGGTAAATAAGAAGGTATAGAATGAGGTTGAGTCATTGAAGAGGGTGTGAGCTGTTGGGGATTGGTGAGATATTGATATTGGTGGTAAGGAAGTTGTTGTTGTTGTTGCTGATGCTGCTGGTGTTGCTGCTGCTGGTGTTGTTGCTGCTGCTGGTGTTGTTGCTGTTGCTGTTGCTGTTGCTGTTGTTGTTGTTGATGAGGTTGTGCTGGCTGGTGATGTTGAAGTTGTTGTTGTAGCTGTTGTTGTTGTTGAGGTTGTGCTGGCTGGTGATGTTGAAGTTGTTGTTGTAGCTGTTGTTGTTGTTGAGGTTGTGCTGGCTGGTGATGTTGAAGTTGTTGTTGTAGCTGTTGTTGTTGTTGAGGTTGTGCTGGCTGGTGATGTTGAAGTTGTTGTTGTAGCTGTTGTTGCATGAGACTTTGGTGATGTTGCTCATTGGATTGCTGTAGAAGTGGTTGTTCTGTTAGTTCAATTTGTTGGAGGTGCAGATGCTGTTGTTGCTGCTCTGGTTGTCTCTGCGGTTGAGGTGCAGCTTGTGCAGTGAGTTGTACTTCTGGTTGCCCATGATGCATGAGAGGCTGTGGCTGTTCTTGATTATCTTGCTTGATCTGGTAATGGAGCTGCTGCACTGGAACAGTAAAGCTAATTGAGGGGAGGTTAGATGCAGTCATGAAATCAGAACTCGAAGAATAGCTCGTTCTAGCTGAAGGTGCTTGAGTAATACTCGTGTTTGTAGTTGATGTTGAGGCAGTGGATGAGATCGATGACTGATTCGAAGGTGCAGTCGACAGTGTTTGGTAGTTGAGTAGGCCACTTTGTTGGGTATTGTTGTTCTTTAGGGAATAACCTTTCTGCATTGCATAAGGAGAAGTCAATCGTTCTGAAGCTGGATTGCAAATAAACAGATAAAAAAACTATGAAATCGATTGGTAAACAGATAAATCGCAAAGAAACAGTAGAACTAGTAGAATTTGCTCTTATGTATTGTTTAATGGGATATTATTAGAAAAATAAGGATGAATGCTCCATAGAGTATATAAATATGCTTGTTTGGCTTCACGACTTAAGCTAGCTTACTCTCAGTCTAGAAGAGTTTGTTTTCTTAATAGTCAATGGTTCTTACTGTTTAAATCAAGCTACCAATCATTCACTGAAGAACAGCAAAGTGGTGTATATAGATCTTAGAACCTCTTCGTCTCTCTCAATTTCTCTGTCTCTGTCTTTGTCTCTCACTCTCACTTCCACTTTCAATTCTCAACTCTCATCAGCTTGCAGACAGGATCTCTAGAAGCGGGAGCATGCATGAAGCGGCTTAGGGAAATTTTCCTGCAGCCGCACTACATTGCATGAGGTGAGAGACTAATTACGGCCAGAGATTTTTTGTACCAACAGTGGACCTTGTGAAAGGTTCTGCGTCTGCTGGTGGTAGCCGGCAGGACTGTTATTGGGGCTTCAAAGAAGGATAGAATGATAGTCGCAGCACATACAATCAGATAGGTTCAAACTCTACTTGTTTAAATCGGTTCGTCTAGATGTTTAATGCTATAGCGTCACATCTTCACAGTCAATTCACTATTCTGCGTTGCTGGTGTTGGGCTATACTTATTGGTATTTCATACTTTGTACTGAGCTATGAGCCGCGGCTCACGTTTCCAATCTCAAAATATCGGATTGGCGTTGCGCCGCCAGCATTGTTTTGAGCTGCATGTTTAATTTTCTTCAGGCTTATTCTCTAAATTTGGATAATCAAGTCTTGGATGCATGAAATGTTAGTTTACCGAACAGCCTTTTACAGTAGTCTAATCATGGTTGAGCCAACCACCCTTAGTACAATCCGCGGCTCGCCAAAAATTGGTACTAGTCTGACTTTGAAATAGCTATGACCCAAAAATAATTATATAAGCAGTAGTAATTATAGTACTGATAAATATGAATGATTTGGTGGCTGAATACTTCCCATAGAATAGTTTTTTAAGGTGGTACTAGAGGGGAGGTCACCAACCATAGTGGTTGGCTCATGTCTGGTTCTAATAAATTGCTTTGAAATTTTGTTCGCCACAGTATGTATTTCGCGCTCTTTCGGCGTCTGTCTGCGTGGGTGGCACGATGTGACGTATGGCGAAGATTGTTCAGGTGCTGGATGTTGACACCTTTTTCAGCCTGACCTATATATTCCAAGTACTATCGAAAGAAACCACATGGCAACAGATAAATAGTACTAGATAATCTAGCTTCTCACACCGATAGAAAGGTAAGATTGGAAGTAATCGTGGTGGATTAATTTTTTTCGATGATCTTGAAATCTGTCTCACCTTCCTTCTTTCTGTTGATTAGATTTGTTGAATCTGGAGAGTGAACAATAGCCTATGACCACTTTCTGATGCCGATCAAACGAAATGATCATTTAATTACTTAAGGCATAGAAGTCTTTTGCCTAAAAAAAGATTCATGCTAGCACCGCCTGATATTATTTGAAACGTAGTAAAGGGGGACAGACCACTGAGTGTATTACATACCAAAACAACCTGTGTTCAAGCAAAAGGAATATCCCCCAGTCTACAACTAGTGGTGTTCTTTTTCCGATCAGTAATAAATACCTTTGCTAGACTGAAGTACAAGCACTAGCTTTCTATAACTACACCTTCACCACCCCTCTCTCTCCAATGTTGTGGCCAATTGATGAATTGTGAAATTGGAGAGAGTGTTTTTGATTTTGTTCTTATACCGAGGAAATCATAATCGTGTTGTGATTGACTTCACCTAAAGTTTTTCAGTATCCTTTACTTGTCAATTGATAAAATGCGTTAACAGGAAGCTAATATCTGACAATATTTGATTCAAAATCTGCACCAATAGTTCTATTTTTAAGGGCTGATCCAAACGCAGATTAAAGGAGCGGAAACTTCATATGAGAAGCAACAGAACCTCAAAATATGTGGGGATACTTTTCACAAAAAAGATTTCAACTTCAATCATCTGAAACCATGGTCGACTCATAAATACTTGATGTCATGGCAGGTAGATACATACAACACTATAGTTAACACTATTTGTTATATAGTCGGGAAGAATATGGAGTTCAATAAGGGTGAACCTGCTAACTCAATGCCACTTCAACCTTACACTATTGAGAGCCCCCTGTGGAGACTGGGTAGGTTTTCTTCTCAAAGTTTGGAGAAAACCTCGGGTTGCATGGGTTGATGATATATTCTTTCCAGGATCAATACTTACTGATTCTTACATGATTTTCAAGCCGATTTATATGCTTTATCTGTTTTTGTGAGCAGATAAAGATTGTATGGTAGTTTCGATGCATATCTCACCATGATGATCTGTTGAGTGGATTTGGCAAAGATCTCTAGACAACAAAAAGAGTAGGTTCTGAATATTGAGCAACTATCCGAAGAACAATCAAGAATGTGGTGATCAATTCCAGTTTACGTTATTATCTAGCTTTTCAAGTGAAACTTTAGAAGTAAGGGATATATAAGAAATTTATATCTGCTGCTTTCCGGCCCTTTCATGTAGATATGAAGAAAGACTTACAAGTAAGAAGTTTTTGATTCAGCAACTGCTTTTGCCGGAAGTATTAGTGTACGATGGACGATCTAGAGAGGATAGATTTTGACAATACAATAGAGCACTGGTTTCTTGTTAGTTATCAACCTGCTTCGAGACGTAAAAACTGGAGTTTAGGGATAGCACCAAATTTTGATTTGTGAGATTCTTCTTGGCTCACAACACGATCTTCAGTCGCATGTAAATCTACCCACTGTATTTTAAACTAGAACAGACTTATGCCGGCTTACTTTATATAACTTCGTTCACCACATTCATGCGATAGTTCTGATTTTTTGTTCTTATTACTTGACAATTTTGTTGCGATATCAATTTATATATATATATGTGCTTTCAACTAGCTTTTTTGATACAATATCGGATTATTCTCTCAATAAGTAAATCACTTTTAGGCAGCTACCCTTAATTCCTTCTCGAAATCTGGAAGTTTAAAACAATTGTGTTCGTTAACTCATGCATCTTTTAAATCAACAGATTGATCAGACAATTTTTGTCCGTCAAGCCGCATTCAGAAAGCGCATTTTTAGTTCAAAAGCGCAAACCACTATTGCTCAACTCTATTATGATTTTTTAAGCAGAACGTGAGATTTTCGTGCGGCTCCAAATTAGACATGGAAGTTCAAATGAAAGTTATTCAAGAATTGTTATATAAGCGGGACATAAATTTTCATATAGATTCTACATCATCAGAAGACTTTGTCCATATTTTGAGTTGAGGATACTAGAAGCCGACTACTCTAGGAACTGATCCATTACATCTACTACTTTTTCCAGTTGGTGACGAGGGTTATTGCGCCTCACTTTACTGTGCGTAAAAATTGGATTTATGATCACAACGATAAGCCAAGTCTTCTGCCTTAACAGAAGCAAGTAAAGTAGCGAAGTTTCGTAGCAACCCAACACTCTTGTTAATTGACAATGAAAATCGTACTCGTTTTTGTCGCACCAGGACTTTAGTGGTTGTTAGGAACTTAGGATCAGCTACCAGCCTATCAGTGACCTATTCAAGGCTTTAAATTTTTCGATAGGAAGTGATCTGCATTTAAGGTGCAGATTGATCGAGTAGAGATTTGCAAATTGCAATCAACCAGTACTTGGGAGCCTCGTTGTTTCAAGACTTATTCCTTCGCATATCTAGATATCGTAGATGTGTATTGCTAATGTTTTCCTTGTGTTATTGGCATGCCTTGCTTTCTCTGTTGAATCGGGGCTTTGGAATGACCCTTCTTTTTTTTTTCATCAAATTTGAGGGGCCAACCACATTTGTAAAAAAGTTTTCCCTAAGAACTTTAGATAATTTCTTACTTCATTGTCTTAACTTCTAATGTTCTCCTAAATCATGACTTGGGAAGCATGATGATTAGTAGGAGGACGTCGGATGAGACTTTAAAAGCGAGAAACAATTCTACGATTGGAACTTATGGGGTAGATCTTGTTTCCCCTTCATATAGAAGGGTCTGTTAAACTCTAAGGTGTATTTACTATGTATTTCGTAAATCTACTATGTCAGACAATGAAAATGGGAACCCTTAATTCTTATTAAGAATAAGGTGTTTTGTAATGTTGGATCTATATGGGATCTTACATCCTTATATGTCGTCGAGGTACTCTCTACATAGCTCTAGTACAGACACTACCAGCTCTTTCATCAGGTTCCCAGAGATGGACAAAGTACTCGGCTAGTCCTGCCTTAAACTACTCGAGTCTATCGACGCCATACCATAATGCCTCCTTCAATACTGAATACTTCTCCACCAAGTATTTATGCTTCAGTTATATATATTTCCTATATAGATGTATGTGTCATTAATTTATAGATTGATTATATCATCAGGAATCTATCAATCTTCACAGGGTCTCCAGATCCGGGGTGATAAGAGCTTTAAGTGCAATCTCATGATTAATTCTAACTTAGATCGAGTTTAGGTGATATTGCTTTAATTTTTCCTGAAACTGACGTTATTTTTTCATTTCTACTGTGCTCGCTACCGCAAAGAAGTTGCATAAACAGATAAAAAACCGGCCATATGAAAAGTATTATATATATGCACTGTTGTAATACTCTTTGTAATCGTGCTGGAAAATTGGTCGCCGGAAAACTGGCAACGACTTACGGGAATGGATAACATCATATCGGTTCACGAACGTGTTCAACATAAAAAGGTGAGAGTGAGTTGTCGGTTATTTTTGGTTTTAGTATGAAGTTCATGCTTTTTTTTTTTTTNAATTTGTGTTTTTATGTTTTTTTTTTTTTTTTTTTCAGCCTATATGGTAATTTTATTGAATCATATAAAGTAGGACAAACTTGTTTAACTACCGGCCTGTCCTAGTGATAACTATATGACTAAATAAAATACTATAAATGAATAAGGATATAAACCCTACTTAATTCGGGAAAAACCTATAAATTAGGGGAGAATAAAAATGGACATAAAACAATTCAAGATGTGATAGGGAAATCCCAATAACTATATCTTGAATTATATTTGTGTTGATATTGAGCAATGATTGAATGAGACAAGGCTGGTACTGCATTATCTCTTTGTTGATGCGCTAGAATTCCCTGTGATTTATGTAAATCAGGAGACCAATAAATTTATTTACAAATAAAACCATTGAAATTGAACTTTCATATCACGATTCACGACGTGCAATGTGCAACAGAGAGCCCAGTTATAAGCTTTTCGCCAAAACCTTGCTTGTTTCCGGTTCAAAAGCCTCTCTGCCGTCTACATCCTTTTAAACTAGAAAGGCTACTGCTGTACTGCCAAGAAAATCTTGCGCGTTCTAACTTCTACATGAATAGCTTTTAGCTGTAGGCAGTGCTGGTATGCAAGACTTCTTACATCACTAGAGTCACACGGCAAATTACTAATTATTTTTTGCCGTTTCTCAATGCTCACTCCTTCTAAGATTTTACCACACTATGCCAAGTTGGATATCCACCAATTGGCTGATGAAAGTTCAAAGATGCTTGCAATTTGCACGGGCTTTACTGTGATCCTCCATGCCAAGCTGACGCAAACTGCATATAATACAGGGAAAAGTGATCCTAGCTGTTCCCCCCTTTTTTATTTTGGGGTTTGAATATTACCATATAATAAGCCTCGATTTCTTCTCACTTCGGCATCCAATGAAAGAAGTTCAATTGATCGCTGATGGATCAACAGAGTCTCAAGCCAAGAATGCTCGTTGTCCTATTCATATAAGCTTTTGCTTCCGAAATCAGTTCAAGTGATGGATCAATACTCCAGGCTTCCCTCATAATATCTACAATACCGTCGTACAAATGTGATATTTTAATTACCTCTAACTAAAACACATAAATAAATATATATGGGCCAATTAATAACTACTCATCCTCAGCACCCACCTCCATCAATCGGTTTTTAATGGCCCTCCACTTCTCTTTATCGTACTCCCCAATTACAACACTAGGCAAGGAGCTGCTACCACTATCCACAGTCTTATCACTCTCTTGGGTCCCATCTTGTTCATCGCTGTCTGAAATCAAGCAATCACTTCCCGCCTGACTCATACTGAATATCAAAGCACCATTAGGCCCCTTGATTGGGGTTTTGAGACTGATTGATGATGCAGTTTTTTTATGAACATGATTTTTAGGTGAACTTTGTAAAGATTTTATGTATTCAAAATTGAGTTCAGGCTGTGATTGAGATTTTAGTAATTCATTATTACCAGTAAATGATCCAGATTTCCTGAATTTTAAAGATCTGAGACGTTTTAGTGGAGATGATGAACGTGATCTTTCGTGTTGTTTTCTATTTGTCATTGTTGGAGATCCACGAAGTTGTTGTGTAATAGTTGATGCTCTTGATATCTCCAAGCTTTCTCTTTCAGCTGTAAAATCAGTACCTCCAAACTTATAACCATTGCTACCTTCTTCCAAACTATTATTTGCATGATTTGTAAGCTGTTCAATACTTGGGGAAAGACTCATTCTGTACAAAGACTCGGAGTAAATATTTTCGCAATCGTTCACAACTTCTGTGTTGGTTTCTGGACCTAGATCACAGAAACCCGAGTTGCCCTTTCCAGAGTACTCGAACTCGTAATTTGTTTGACCTTCATTACAATTATTTAAGCTCTGAGAAGAATCAATGACTTCACCTGAGTTTGTAGAATACATGATTGGAGGGCCACTGAAAGATCTTGGTAAAAATGGACTTCCTAAGTACTGACTATCGTTCTTAAGTCCAGTATCCGTTTCTCTCAAATCAGTGCTTGAATAGAAAACAGGGATTCCTCCCAACCGTTCTTTATCATCAAGCCAGCTATCTGGATTTTTTTTCCAAGTTTCGAACGAAATATGTTTCATTCCATGAGTGTTATTACCAATGTGCGCAGAAGAAGGAGCCTTTACTTCGAGATGCATTGGCATCTCCGACAGATCGTTCCCTAATACACAATCAAACTCGTCACTTTTTGTATGTTGCTCTTCTAAATCATTGGTATCTTCTTCAGCAATTGGCTCTGGAACATTAAACATAAACTCAGGTGCATGATATTGATAGGGCAATGATTTTGTTGTTGATTGTTGCTCAATGCTAGATTTTGAATATGGTTCGAAGTTTGGATGTTGCTGTTTCTGCTGATGCAGTTCTGGTAGCTGGTATGAATATTGGTCAGTTTTATGGTCGTTATGATCAATAAATTTGGGTATCTCAATGATTGGGTGCGGATCAAATTCAGGGATGAGCTCACATCGGCTAACTATAATATCTTTATGTGTGTTACCAATTTGCGAGTCCATATCACCATAGTCGTACATTTCGGCTAAAGAAGGGACTAATGTACGTGCAGAGTTCTTCTGTTTCACCGAGTGTTTACTCTGTCTCGTTGATAGCGTAAGTGATTCGGAATCAAAGTTCAAATTAAGGTCCATATCATTGTAATGGAAATCACGGTTGGATAACATCATGTTATAGATGGTACTATCAAATTTGTTGTCATGATCATCGTGAGCTGCTTGCTTTTCTGATTGCAATCCTAACGATAGCATGTTAAACCATATGCTCATATATGGAAGTGTTCTTAGAAAGCACGATGAAATGAATGTACTTATCAGACAAACTTTCAATTTATTGGTCAGATCATCAGTTTCTATAATGTGTCGAGATAACATTTGACGATCAATCCAGACCAAAAATGCGGCAATGGATATGATATCTGACGCTAGATTCGTTATTTGTAGCCACAATGTAAGTGTTCTTTTGCGTTGTAAAATCAATGTTATTAACGAAATAGTTCCCGATAGGATCTCTGAAGCGGTGACAATTACCAGCGTTGGAACAACTTTGGAAGTCTTGATTATGAGTGACAGGGATAAAGACGCATTACAGAACATCAACAGTGCTATCACTCCCGCTATTATTGATATAGTTCGACTTTGATTGATTTGTACGAGCATGTGGGGGAATATAGAGTTGAAATATAACTTAAAATGAATGAATGGGATATAAATGATGTGGTTGTAACAATGCGATGAATTTAAAAATGTAAATGAATATCTGTTCGACTTGACAGTTGACAGAAGTAGTCTTTTAAAACAAGACACGAATTTGCAATTAAAAATGAAAGACTAACCCAGTTTGAAATACGGTTGTACCCAGACTATTTCACTGTACACCTCGATAATTAAAACTTAAGCAAAATTGATAAAGTGACATAAAGTAGATCTCATATTTATCTTTTTCCGAATTGGGACATATACATGAACTTTCTAAGAGCACTGCCAAGATTTACTAGATTGAACAAATTTGTTGTTATCGACGCAGCTGCGTCGGTGAGTCTGAGTCTGACAGGTCGATTTAGTGGAAGTCGTGTGTGCTCGAAAGTATAAGCATTTTTACTTTATTCCTGATTGGGATTTTAGGTTGGCACTTCTTGTATCAGCTGTAAACTTGACAGTTGAATAAAAAATTATTGCTGTTAGGTTTGCTACCACTGATCTTTGAAGTTTGATAAGGAATTGGAACCATTGGTTTTAAATTCTCAACTATACCTTCAAGCTAAAATCAAGTGTTCGCAGCTATGTCAACGTCAGCTGATGGCCAGTTGGCCAAAGCCGCAAAAAATGATCACAAGAAAGAAAAGATTCAGACACCATACCAAGAACCAACTACATTCAGAAGATTTGTGTATGATCTAGTTCTATGGATATTTACTGTGATTTTTGATTGTTTTTTCAGGGAAATAAGACCAAGAGGTGCTTTCAGATTACCAAAATCGGGTCCAATAATTTTTGTAGCTGCACCGCATGCAAATCAATTTGTGGACCCAATAGTGTTGATGGGTCAAGTGAAGAATGAAACTGGTAGAAGGATCTCATTTTTGATTGCTGAAAAATCACACAAGAGGAAATTCATTGGACTAATCTCAAGATCTCAAATGTCAATTCCTGTCAGAAGAGCTCAGGATAACTTGAAAGCGGCCAAAGGGTCAATCAAGTTGGATCCTACTAATGAATTACGTATCATTGGAGAAAACACTCAGTTCACCAAAGAATGTGAGGTTAAAGGTTTAATATCATTGCCTAAATCATTAGGATCATGTGAGATAGGAACAATTGTTTCCGATACAGAAATTAAACTCAAGAAGCCATTCAGATTCTCTTCTCCAAAGACTACAGAAGAAGCGAAAAAAGTTTTAGTGGATGGTACATCATTTAAAGTAGCTCCAAGAATTGATCAATCTGAGGTTTACTCAAAAGTTTTCGAACATCTATCTCATGGTCATTGTCTTGGATTGTTTTCAGAAGGTGGTTCGCATGACAGACCAGATCTTTTACCTCTTAAAGCTGGTGTTGCAATCATGGCACTGGGTGCAATGGAAGCCAATCCTAATTGTAATGTGAAAATTGTTCCTTGTG